>CM053783.1:29732103-30332103 GCA_028749045.1 Cupressus sempervirens | reverse complement strand
TATATAAAAACAAAGAATATTTAAAAAGGATTGCATTAACCTTTTCTAGAGAAAGAATATTTAAAAAGCCTTCAAAGAATGTATCCAATGATTGAATTTGGTGTTTGGTAGCTTCAAATATAATGAAAGAATGTTCAAAAAGCCTTTAAATAGTGTTCGCTAACTTCCAACAAATTGAAACTTATATTTTCTATCAGAACAACAAAATATGCAACAGAGAAAAAGCAAAATATGAATCAACAGGGACCCAAACTTGGATTATGACTATTTTTTGGTGTTTTCATATAGTGTGTATACACTATAGCATGTATGCACTATAGAGCACATACACACTATGTGAAAAATAATCTCTCCCTATCCCACCATCCCCCATCCCCTACTCTCTCTCTCTCTCTCTCCCTACTCTCTCTCTCACTCTCTCTCCTCTCCCATCCCCAGCTCTCTGTCTTACTCTCCCTCTCCTACTCCCTCTCCCACTTCCTACTCTCTCTCATAATCTCTCTCCCATCCCCTACTCTCTCTCCTCTCCCATCCCCTATTCTCTCTCTTGTCTTCCATCCCCTACTCACTCTCTCTCACTCTCTTTCTCCTTTCCCATCCCCTACTGTCTCTCTCAATCTCCCTCTCCTACTCCTCTCCCTGCCTACTCTCTCACTCTCTCTCCCATCCTCTTACTCTCTCTCACCCTCTCTGGTCTCCCATCCCCTACTCTCTCTCACTCTCTCTCTCCTCTCTCCTCTCCCATCCCCTACTCTCTTTCTCCAGATACTCTCTCTATCTATCTCCCTCTCTCACTCCATTTCCCACCACCTATTGTCTCTCACTCTCTCTCCTATCCCCTACTCTCTCTCCTCCCCCATCCCCTTCTCTCTCTCTCATAGACACACACTCCCATCCCCCCTCTCTCTCTCTCCCTCTCCCACTCCCTCTTTCACTACCTATTCTCTCTCTCACTCTCTCTCCCATCCCCTACTCTCTCTTACACACACTCTCATCCTCCCTCTCTCTCTCACTCTCCCTCTTGCACTCCCTCTCCCATCACTACTCTCTCTCTATCTCCCTCTCCCACTCCCTCTCCCATTTCCTACTCTCTCTCCAATCCCCTACTCTCTCTCTCACTCTCCCTCTCCCACTCCCTCTCCCACCACCCAATCTCTCTCTCACTCTCTCTCCCATCCCCTACTCTCTCTCTTGCTCTCCCTCTCCCACCACCTACTCTCTCTCACTCTCTCTCCCATCCCCTGCTCTCTCTTTCGCTCTCCCTCTCTCGCTGCCTGCTCTCTCTCTCTCACTCTCTCCCCTATCCCCTACTCTCTCTCTCTCACAGATACACACTCCCATCCCTCCCTCTCTCTCTTGATCTCCCTCTCCCACTACCTACTCTCTCTCTCTCACTCTCCATCTCCCACTCCCTCTCTCACTGCTTACTCTCTCTCTCTCTCTCCCTCTTCCACTCCCTCTCCCACTACCTACTCTCTCTCAATCTCTCTCTACTCTCTCTCCCATCCCCTACTCTCACTCTTGCTCCCCCATCCTATACTCTCTCTTTACCACCCCCTATTCTCTCTCACACTCTCACACTCTCTACCATCCCCTACTCTTTCTCTCTCTCTCTCTCTCTCTCTCTCTCTCTCTCTCACACACACACACACACACACACACACACACACACACACACACTCCCATCCCCCCCTCTCTCTCTCCCTCTCCCACTCCCTCTCCCACTACCTACTCTCTCTTATCCGCTAATTCTCTCTCTCTCTCTCTCCCCTCTCCCATCCCCTACTCTCTCTTTTAACACACACACACTCCCATCCCCCTCTCTCCCCTCTCCCAACCCCTACTCTCTCTTTTAACACACACACTCCAATCCCCCTCTCTCTCCTCTCCCATCTCCTACTCTCTCTCTCACTCACAAACTCTCTCTCTCTCTCTCTCTCTCTCTCTCTCTCTTTCTCTCTCTCTCTCTCCCTCCCTCTCCCACTCCCTCTCCCACTCCCTCTCCCATTGCCTTCTCTCTCTCTCTCTCTATCTCTCCCATCCCCTACTCTCACTCTCTCTCCCATCTTGTACTCTCTCTACCACCCCCTACTCTCTCTCACACTCTCACACTCTCTCCCATCCCCTACTCTCTCTCTTACACACACTCCCATCCCCCTTTCTCTCTCCCTCTCCAACTCTCTCTCACACACTCTCTCTCTCCCATCCCCTACTCTCTCTCTCTCTCTCTCTCTCTCAATCTACTCTCCCCCCCTCTCCCATCCCCTACTCTCTTTATTTCACACACACACACACACACACACTCCCATCCCCCTCTCTCTCCTCTTCCATCCCCTACTCTCTAGATCTCTCACACACACTCCCATCCTCCCTCTCTCCCTCTCCCACTCCCTCTCCCACTTCTTACTCTCTCTCTCACTCTCTATCCCTCTCTACTCTCTCTCTTTCTCTCCCATCCCCTACTCTCTCTCTACCACCCCTACTCTCTCTTACACTCTCACACTCTCTCCCATGCCCTACTCTCTCTCTTACATACACTCCCACCTCCCTCTCCCTCTCCCACTACCTTCTCTCTCTCATCCCCTACTCTCTCTCTTAGGATACTCTCTCTCCCCTCTCCCCTCCCCTACTCTATCTCTTTCACACACACACTCATCCCCCTCTCTTTCTCTCTCTCACATCTCCCATCCCCTACTCTCTCTCTCTCTCACTCCCATCATCCTCTCTCTCTCCCTCCCTCTCCCACTCCCTCTCCCACTACCTACTCTCTCTCCCATCCCCTACTCTCACTCTCTCTCTTCCATCTTGTACTCTCTCTCTACCACCCCCTACTCTCTCTCACACTCACACTCTCTCTTACACACACTCTAATCCCCCTTCTCTCTTGCCCTCTCCCACTCCCTCTCCCACCACCTACTCTCTCTCTCCCCCCTATGCCATCCCCTACTCTCTCTCTTTCACACACACACACACTCCCATCCCCCCTCTCTCTCCCCTCTCCCATCGCCTACTCTATATCTCTCACACACACTCTCATCCTCCCCCCTCTCTCTCTCTCCCTCTCTCACTCCCTCTCCCACTACCTACTCTCTCTCTCTCTCTCTATGTCTCTCTCTCTCCCATCCCCTACTCTCTCTCTGCCACCCCTACTCTCTCACACTCTCGCACTCTCTCCCATGCCCTACTCTCTCTCTTACACACACTACCATCCCCCTCTCTCCCTCTCCCACTCCCTCTCCCACTACCTACTCTCTATCTCCCATACCCTACTCTCTCTCTTTCACATACACACACTCCCATTTTCCCTCTTCTCTCTCTCTCTCACACACACTCCCATCCTCCTCCTCCTCCTCCTCCTCCTCCTCTCTCTCTCTCTCTCTCTCTCCCCCACTCCCTCTCCCATCACCTACTCTCTCTCTCCCTCCCTCCCTCCCTCTTCCTCTCCCTCCCATCCCCTACTCTCAATCTCTCTCTCCCATCCTGTTCTCTCTCTCTGCCACCCCCTACTCTCTCTCACACTCTCTCCCATCCCCTACTCTCTCTTACACACACTCCCATCCCCCTCTCTCTCTCTCCCCCTCTCCCACTCCCTCTCCCATTTCCTACTCTCTCTCACACACTCTCTCTCATCCCCTACTCTCTCTCAGGCTACTCTCTCTCTTTCACACACACACTCCCATCCCCCCTCCCTCTCCTCTTCCATCCCCTAATCTCTCTCTCTCTCACACACACACACACACACACACACACACACACACACTCCCATCCCCCCTCTCTCTCACTCCCTCCCTCTCCCACTCCCTCTCCCACTACCTACTCTCTCTCTCTACTCTCTCCCATCCCCTACTCTCACTCTCTCTATCTCCCATTCACTAATCTCTCTCTCTCTCCCATCCACTACTCTCTCTCTCCCCTCTCCCATCCCCTACTCTCTCTCTCTCTCTCTCTCTCTCTCTCTCTCAAACACACACACACACTCTCTCATCCCCTCCCTCTCTCTCTCTCACTCTACCTCTCTAATTCCCTCTCTATGCATTATCTAGGTCTTAATAGTGCGTGTGCACTAAAGTGTGTATACACTAAAGCACACACATGCTATTAAGACTCAAATGTTAAAAGGATATAAATAGTGTGTGCACACTATAGTGCACACACATTATTAAAAGCTTTGCATTCTACTAAGCCTAAAGCTTGGTTTTTCCTTGGGGATCCAACCCAAAGGTTTGGAGTCTCTAAACTGGTCTGAGACATGTTTTTCTGCCAACATACAAAAAATGATTGATTTTTCTGGTGTGCTCTCCTTCAAGTTTACTCATGGTTGAGCATCGATAAAATTAGGTTACATGACATTGTAGGTCTTTGTGTTAGCTATATAACCATATAATTTATTTTTTATTTGAACTATTTCAAGCCTTTCAACTATAATTTTTTTTGAATGTATGTCCATTTTTTGTCAAAAACCAATATGTACTAATTGGGCTATAGATTTTAGCTCATTCATTGAATTTCACAACTTAGTGCTTTAGAAACTAGACTTCATTCTACACATTGAAAAAAAAGAAGTTTTGATTTTAGATTAGTTTTCAATCATTTCTAGGGGAAGCAAATAGATATTTCACATTTTTGGGATGTGTCTAATTAAAAATTCATTAAAAAAAATACATTATAAAATTACCCAAAAAATTTGGGATAAACTACACAGTGTTAGGTAACTTTTGACCTGAGCGATTAAAGAATTTCAAAAAAAAAGTTAAAATTTTTTGAGGGGCACACTTTGTACTGTGTTATGTTTTTTCTAAATAAATAGTACCACTTTCTATGGCCCCCTTTTTTGAGGACCTAAAACTAAACCATTTTGAAAAAAAATATTAGTTTATAAACTAGACTCAAAAGACTACTACTTTTGTTTTTGTCATATCTTAAAATTTTGAGTGTAACTATCTTCAAATTCTTGTTGAAGTTCAAAAATTGTTGACTTCAAAAAAAAGGTGTCCGCTTATACCCCCCCTTTTGGCACCACAACCTGGTGCACTTACGCTAATCACTCAACTAAGTTCGCATTAAGGGGTTCGTGCACATTTAGGATCAATTATCAACTTGCCTTAGATTGTTATCCAATTGACTATCTTAATACCAATTCATAAATTGATATGTGACAAGAACTTCTTCAACCTCATGTAGCAACATTAGATTTTCCTATACCTACTTAATATAAACGTACTAGACTCTTCCCCATTGTAATTGAAAAACATAGACAATTCAGTCACTCTTGAATGTGAATCTGAGGACCCACATTGATCACAACATGACCATCAAACAATAATTATTTGGTTGCAACTTATATCACCGTACTGCATATGAAATTTAAAAATTGAGCACAAAATTGACTGTTGATCATGAAATACTTGGATACTAATGACTTCTACAAATTCTATATACACACCAACTCTTCCCTTTATCACATATCAACTATGTGACTTTCAGCACATCGATGAATACATGAGGATATTCATTGAATCCACAAGTTGCATTCCATGCTACATTGATGAAAAGGAATGAAATTAAAAAAAAATAAAAATGGAATAAAAAATATATTTACATAACTCACTACGAACCTAGAAAGTAAATCGTAGTGAGTCTAAATGACTCCCATATATTTTTTTAATCCTCAAAACAACATAAATTTATATACAAAAAATCAGAAAATCATGTTTCTTATAACAAATTTCAAAACAAAAAATTAAATTTAGGTTGAAATTTGATTGATATGTTGTTGTTCTAAAACAAAGTCATTGATATGATTTTAGAATTTAGAATATCAATTTAGAAAAGGAAATAAGGAAAAAGAATACATTCAAATCACAGACTTCACAAAATTAGAAACAAAAATCCAAACTTTCTATTCCTCCTCTCTATATCTGATCCTCTCTATCACATAAAAATCTACCTTTTCAATACTTTCTCATTTTTGAGACAAGAGATGAAATGTCAGCCCAAAAGCAAGAAAAGAAAATTGTTTTTGAATCATGAGGAATCATGCATTAGAATTTCCCATCAACTTTTCCAACTATTAAAGGTTTCCTGTAGCTATTGATTTCTTAGTTGGCTTAGTTATCAAACACACACACAAAACACCCTTAAAGAAAAACTAAGTCAACTTAACATGAAAACAATTTGTCCTAAGTGGCTATACTTGGAGAGATTAAGGGATCATTATTCCATTTATACCATCGCATCATAGGATTTTATTAAAAATTGTTGGTTTAAAGAATAATTTTGACAGCTGAGTGTCAATACACTTAACCATTTTTCACTATACATGCTGAGCAAAGAGTAGGTGCCGAGTAATAACAAGTGTCGAGTAACATGAGGTGCCGAGTAATAACAAGTGCCGAGTAATATAAGGTGCCGAGTAATAACAAGTGCCAAGTAACATAAGGTGCCAAGTAATGACAAGTGCCGAGAAACATGAGGTGCCAAGTGTTAATAAGTGCCGAGTAGCATAAAGTGCTGAGTGATACAGTTTTGTTAAGGTGTCGAGCTATCCAGGAAACAACATGTACTGAGTATCAGTAATGCTTTAGGAGCTGAGTAACTCAGGATATCAGCATAAGAGTTTGTGATTGCAAAAACTATGATGTAAACCATTTTTGTAGCCGACATAAGATAAATCTCGAAAGATATAGAGATAAGAATGAATCTTTTACATTTTCTATGCAATCTGCATGCAGCCAATTGGAAAATTGGAAAGGCATGCAACCAATCAGAAAAAGGAAAGTATTGAGCGAGAAATTAAGAATCAATGTGGATTGTAGATTCATATCAAACCCTAAGTCTTCGAAGTCTTTTTAAGAAAGATGAAAGTTTCATTGAAAAGAGAGAGAGAGAGAAGTAGAGCAGTGTTAAAAGGAAAAACATAATGGAATTCAGTGAAAGCAGACATAGAAAATAAGAGCAGCAATTCAATAATCAGTTGATCAGAACAAAGCAAAGAAGAAAACCAAAAATTAGATCTTAGAGGATCAAAATTAGAGAAAGAGCCAGAAAAAGTACCTGCATTCAGCAAACAAGGATTGCAAACAATCAAGTTTATAATATCTAATACTCTCTTACCAGTGTATTAGAAAGGAAATCCTATGTAGATAGGTTGGCTTAACAACTATCTATAGATCCTTATCAAAAGGTGAATAAATCCTTTAACAGGGTGACACTTCATGTTGAGTGTTTGAAATCCTTTAACCAGGTCACTATTGACACAGTGTAAAGCCTTTAACAGGGCAGGCCTTTAATAGGGCAGACCATCAGAAGTGGTTGAACAATATTGCTGTAGTAATTTTTGTGGGTATCATCCCCACCCCAGTTTTACCTTCTTATTCCTGGAGGGTTTCTAGGTTACCAAATCCTAGTGTTATGTGTTGTATATGCATGTTTTAGTTTCATATTTTCTTGATGTATTTACATACATGCAATTTACTTTCAGTTAAAAGGTTTTATTGGTTAAAGTACAATACTTCTGATTCACCCCCGCCACTCTCATAAGTATTCTTTCCATATTTAAATTCTAAAAAAAACACCAAAATTTAAAACACACTTAAAATATGACATTAATTTTCTTCATAGTTGCTACTATTCCTATAGCATGTTTAAGCATGTTAGTTCCTGTAGCATAATCTATTTGGTCTACTTCTATGACATACTCCCCTGTAGAATGAATCTAAAGTCTAGTTGAGATGAGGTGTTCTAGTGATGAACCATATTTGTTGATTTGTTTCTCATCCATCCAAATAGATTTTATTGCTAGTATGTTCTTCCATTTGACTAAATACTGAGTGCATTGTCTCCTTCAATTCTTCTTTATCTTTGTATCGATCATATTCTCCAATTGAAGTGGTGCTAGTTTGGGTACTTGCTACAAATATGTTGTTACTGAATCTTCATGTAATGGTTGTGTTTCTGAACCGTTGTATGGTGTGAGATCACAAACATTAAATATGGGTGAAATGCCAACTTCTAGAGGTAATTGAATCTTGTATGCATTGTGTCCATACTTTTCTAAGATTTGACAAGGACCAACCTTCTTAGGTAATAATTTAGTATGCTTTGTTTGAGGTAGTCTCTCTTTCTTCAGATATGCCCACACTAAATCACCAACCTTGAATTGTACTTCTCTTCTTTTTTTATCAAATTTTTTTTTGTATTTCTAATTTGAATTATGTAGCTATAACTTGACTTGATCTTGGACCTCTTTAATAGCTTTGACAAATTCTTCACCATGTGAACTACTAGGAAAAGTATTTGGAAGTTCTCTAAGCTCAAGAATTCCTCTTGGGTGTGTACCCTATACAATCTAAAAAGGAGATTCTCCTATACATCTATTCATTGTGTCATTGTATGAGAATTCATCTTGAGCAAGTATAGAATCCCATTTTTCTCCATGTTGTTTTGTAAGGTATCTTAACAAATTTCCCAAAGATCTATTGACAACTTATGTTTGACCATTAGTTTGTGGATGATATGTAGATGAGAAAAATAAGTTTGTGCCAAGTTTCTTCCAAAGGGTCCTCCAAAAATGACCTACAAATATGCCATCTCTATATGATACAATATTCAATGGTAATCCATGAATTTGAACTATCTCTTTGAAGAATATATCTTCTATGTATGAATCATCTTTAATAGATATGCATGGTAAGAAATGTGCCATTTTACTAAATCTATCTACAACAATAAAAACATTGTCATTCCCCTTTTGAGTTCTTGGTAATCTCATAACAAAATACATACTAATAATTTCCTATGTCGATATAATCCAGCATTAATAGTTTTTCCTTTCCTTTTCTGACAAATGATGTATTCTTCCACAAATTTTCTCACATCTTTCTATAATTTTGGCCAAAAGTAATGTCTATGAACTAGTTTTAAGGCCCTATCTAGTCCAAAATGACTAGATAATGCTCCACTATGTTTCTCTTGTATGATGTTATCTCTCATTAAGCATTTTGGTATGCAAAGTTGTCCTCTTTTGAATAGTAATCCTTCTTCAATTAGAAAATTTACATACTCATGATTGTACCTATCATCTAGATTAGTACATGCTTGATATATCTCTTTGAAATCGGCATTATCAGCATACATATCTTTCAGATTTGAAACTCTTGTAATTTCCAACTGAATTTGTGATGTAGTCAAAGTTCTTCTACTTAAAGCATCAACAACTCTATTTTCAACTCCCTTTTAATGCTTTGTAGAAAAAGTAAACACTTGTAATGTTTCCACCCATTTCATATGTCTATGATTGAGTTTATCTTGGCTATTTATGAAACTAAGGGCCTGGGTATCTGTGTATACAATGAATTCGTTAGGAAACAAACAGTGTCTACATTTCTTAAGGAATTGGACAAGGGCCTGCATTTCCAAATCATAGGAATGATATTTTTGCTTACCTTCAATGAGTCTCTCACTAAAGAAGGCTATAGGTCTACCCTCTTGACTAAGCACACCTCCTATTGCTCTGTTGCTTGCATCACATTCTATTTGAAAGAATTTACTAAAATCAAGAAATGTGAGGACTGGTTGTTGAGCTACTTTCATCTTAAGAAGTTCAAAGGCTTCACTAGCTTCTGCTATCTAAAGAAATTTAAATTTTTGTTCTCCTTTTATAGTATTCAAAAGAAGTTCACAAATCAAGCTGAAATTCCTAATAAACTTTTTGTAGAAAATGGCTAAACCATGAAAACTTCTAACTACTACAAGATTCTTAGCAATTGGCTATGAAAGAATTGCACTTACCTTATCTTGATCCATCTTCAGTGTTGCTTTTGAGATTACAAATCTAAGGTATGTCAACACTTCTTGCATGAAACAACATTTGTACAAATTAATCATCAACTTTTCTTCTTTTAACTGCCTTAACACAAAGTCTAGATGTTTCAAATGCTCCTCTTTTGTGTTGCTGAAAACTGAAATGTCATCTAGATATACTATCACAAACTTTCCTACAAAATCTTTGAGAACTTCATTTATGAGTCTCATAAATGTACTAGGAGCATTGGACAATCCAAATGACATTACCTTCCATTCATATAATCCCTCTTTTAGTTTGAATGATGTTTTCCATTCATCTCCTAGCCTAATTCTTATTTGATGGTAACGAAATTAAAAATCAATTTTTGAAAAATATCTTTCTTTACCCAAACAATCAAGTAAATTTTCTATCCTAGGCATTGGAAATTTGTACTTTATTGTGATTTTGTTGAGTTCTCTCAAATCTGTACAAAGCCTCCATGTTCCTTCTTTCTTAAGTGCTAGGACTATAGGTACTGCACATGGGCTTAGACTCTTTCCAATCAAACCAACTTCAAGTAGTTCCTCAATCTTCCTTTCCATTTCTTCATTTCTTTGTGGTGTTAGCTTGTATGTAGCCTTGTTGGGTAATGTTGAACCTGGTATGAGATTGATGCAATGACTAATTTCTTGAATAGGTGGGAAACTTCTCGACATTCCATTGGCTATGATTTCCTTGTACTTATCCAGAATTGGTTTAACTTCTTCCACTACCTTTTGTGTCTTCTTTTCTACCACTTCCACTTTCAAGTTCAAATTTTCTATTTTAGATTTTTCTTCCTTAGTTTTATTTTTAGCATCCTTTTGTAATTTTTATTTGAGTATCGGAATCAATGCAAAGAGTGGACACTTCTTTCCTTTAACTTCCTTCAAAAATTATTTCTTACCCAATGCCATGACCCTAGCTTCTGTAGCTTTTTCCTCTTCTTTCCTTGGTTCCATTAGAGGTATTAGTTCAATCATCTTTCCATTCTTTGTAATGGTTTATGTGTTATTTACTCCATCATGTTGTGCTTTGAGATCATACTACCATGGCCTACCAAAAAGTAAGTGATATGCATCCATATTAACAATATCAAACAACAATTTGTCTTTGTATACTCCAATATGAAATTCCACCCAAGCTTGTTCTTCCATTATAGTTTGTTGTCCTTTATTCAACCACGACACTTTGTAAGGATATTGATGAGGTCTTCTTTGTAATTTTAACTTCTCCACCATTTCAAGAGCTATGAAATTTTCTATAGAATTAGAGTCTACCAATACCTTACAAAATTTTCCTCTAGACTTACAAGTAGTTCTAAAAATAGATTTTCTCTATGATGATTTTTCTTTTATAGGTATCTTCAACAATTTTATATTCATCATAAGGGCTTCTGATCTCTCTGGATAACCATAAGTGTCTAAATCATTCTGTGAATTAGCTTCTTGTGCAAGGTGTATTCTCCTTTCTCTATGAATACTAGAGCTTTCTTTTGCTGGACATTTGTGTGCCATGTGACATTCTTGGTTGCAATTATAACATCTTATTGTTCCATTCATTCTTCCTAGTGGTCTTCCTCTAAAATTTGGTTTTCTACCTTTGAAACTTCCTCTGAAATTATCAAACCTGCTTGCTTCATTATATGTCTCTAGTTGTGGCTGAAAATTTGGGATTCATCCTCTAAATGTGCCTCTTCCTCTAAATGACTATCTTTCTCTACTTTTTTTTCTATTCTCTTGTCTTCTCTTAATTTTCTCTTCCATGTTCAATGCTAGTTGATAACACTTAGCTACTATGTTAGGACTCAAAAACTACAACTCCTCTTGTATGTTCATTCTTAGACCATTTAGATATCTTGCTACCTTGACACTCTCAAGTTCTACTAATTTTGAGCTTAAACTCAACTTTTGGAATTTCTCTATATAAGTGCAGATATCCATATCTCTTTGTCTGAGATTTTGCCTCTTTTGGTGTAACTGTACTTCATAATCTTCACGGAGATAAGTCTCTTTCACCATATACACCATCTTCTTCCATGAAAAAATATTCTTCTTGTCTTCCTTTAATCTTTCTTCTTGTAGAAAATTTCACCATGTAAGGACTAATCCCTTCATCCTAGATTTAGCAATCTTGACTTGTTGTGATTCTAAAATCTTTTCACACTCAAAGTAATTCTCTAAAGCTTCAATTCATTCCAAAACTACTTTAGTATCCATCTTTCCTATAAATATAGGTAACTTAGTGGATTTTCCTCCCAAAGCCTTCAAAGCTTTAATGAATGGCTTCTCTATTTTAGGTAACTCATCCTCATTACCATCTGAGACTTCTTCTTCACTTCTTCTTCTTTCATTTCATTCTTCTCAGCCACATTTTTCATGTGTTCCAACTTATTTGCTAATTTTGCCAATATCCCCTTCACTTCTCTATTCTTTTTTGATAGAGTTCTTCTTTTTCCTCAACCTTTATAACTAATTTTGCATTGTTTTCCATCTTTCTTGAGCCTACTAAGGACTCTTGATCAAGAATATACAACATGTAACTTACAACAATCTAAAGACTCTTTCTCTATTACCAAAAATGATGCACAGCCTCGTATTGGAAAAATTAGTAGGAAATTAATAACTCAACTAAGTTTACATCAAGGGGTTTGTTCACCTTTAGGATTGATTATCAACTTGCCTCAGATTGTTATCCATCTAACTCTCTTAATGAAAATTCATAAACTAACATGCAACATGAATGTCTTCAACCTCCTATGGCAACATTAGATTTTTCTTGCACCAATTTAATGTAAACTAACCAGACTCTTCCCCAATGCAATTGAAATACATATACAATTCAGTCACTTTCAATGTGAAACTAAGTACCCACACCAACCACAACATGACCATCAAACAATATTATTTTGGTTCCAAATTATATCACCATAGTGCATGCGAGATTTAAAACTTGAGCACAAAACTGACTGCCATGAAATACTCAAACACTTATGACTTTTGCAAATTCCACACACACACCAACTCTTCCCTTTATCACATATCAACTATGTGACTTTAGCACATCAATGAATACATGAGGATATTCAATGAATCTAGAAGTTTCATTTTGTGTGTGTAACACCCCGCTCGAGAACCCAAAATAAATAAACCTAATATATTACAAAGTTTACTAATGTACTCTTTTATAAATATTATACAACATCAAAGTAACAATGCATAGGCAATATACACAAACACAACATTTATAGATGCAATTACAACATAGATTTCATTCCTCACAACTTCCTTCATGTTGAGTCAAATTTAAGATTTTTTATTAATTGGTTAAGTCTTAAGCATAATGCTCATTATCATAAAAATATAACATATTGATCTCATAAGAAAATTCATGAATACAACTGATACAATGAAATACATCTAATGGATAACATCCACTGCACATGGCATAGGGTATACAAGAATAGATACAATTACATTAGAATAAAAGATACATGATATCATACATACATCAACTAAATACAAGTCTTTGAGATAAGGATAAGAATGATAAAGATAGAACTGCATTCATGAGCATCCAACATCTGTCAATCTAAGGGGGACCCAAATGGTAAGAAGACACTATCTCCTGACCACGTGGTTACCTAGTCAGGTTTCCACTCCCACCATGTAGGGAAGATAATAAATGATTCAAATATGGTAAATCAAACCATAAAATTTTCCTATGCAAGAAATCTTAATAGCCACATCTACCTCAATGGTAACACAAACTACTCAAGAAGAAAAGATAGCCAAATATGAAAGACTGCTCATTTGAAACTAACACCACATACCAAGTCAACATACATATACCAAGTATATATCAAGTACCAAAA
Source organism: Cupressus sempervirens (assembly GCA_028749045.1). Lineage (NCBI taxonomy): Eukaryota > Viridiplantae > Streptophyta > Pinopsida > Cupressales > Cupressaceae > Cupressus > Cupressus sempervirens. Next base: position 30,318,406 of record CM053783.1, on the reverse strand, counting down.
TCATGAGATAAACTCCAAAAATGATATCCACCTCAAGTCAAAAGACACAAGTCAAAAGTATGATCACCATGAATCACCAATCACCATCAATGAAAGTAAAATAAATCCAATGACCATCAATGAAAGTAAACACCAACAATAAATACATCCAACAATAAATGCACCACTAGAGGAAAATATAAAATCTACTGAGGAGATTAAGGCTACATACTAGGGAGTGTAATCACATGGTCAAACCACTTGAGTTACCCTATACTAGTCTCTCACTAGACCCTAGACCCTAGACCCTCAAGTGTTGAGTTACGTTGCACTGACCACTTTAGACCCTGGACCCTCAATGTGACACATGTAGAACTAGAATATTCTCTCATGAAGATGAAGAAAACCAGTCATAACTCTCACTAGGTATCATCTCATTCTCATCCTTAATTCGTACAAGAACTCAAGGCATGGGTCAGACACATGTCTAGCTTATCTTTTTAATGTATCTCAAGGAAAATGGGTTAGGCAATATATTTTAATTACTATGTTATCACTTATTACACAACTTACAATAAGTTACCTTGGTACTAACCACTATGGGCCTCAAAACCCTTTTGCAAACCACTGCCAAAGACATGTACCTAGACAACCTCCCCTAAGCACATAAACCACAATTGTGTCCTATACAACAAAATTCATAATGATAGAACTTGGTTCCTCAAAAGGAAACCCAAAAATATATTTTAGTTCTCAAAACCAAAGTCATCATATTTTCTCACCAAATAAATCTAATGAACATAAGCCCTCAATTTTTAATCATAAAGTACATGCTGAAATCTAGTCAAATAACCATCATAAAAGAAATCTTGAAAGACACCTCTGGTGCACATCCTAGTTTGGCCAACTAAATAGTTCACATAAAAGTTGTCACAAAATAGAACATCGCATTAAAATTTCCAAAATCCATGAAAAAACAAATACCACAAAACCTCAAATGAACACATCAAATAATACAAGGTTTCATCAAATAATTTCGATTAGATTATTTTCAAAGGTTTTGTTTGATTATATAAATGGCATATAAGTGTAGATAAATTTAGTATATTAATTATCTAATAATTTTAGAATTAATTATTATTATTATTTTAAACCAATAATATTTAACAATAAAGATTAAATATTTTTAAAGTTCATAATAGTGAGTTTTTATGCATTTTCTCTATGTAAATCAACTGGCAATTTAAATGGTATAATCTCATACGAAATGATACAGATCCGCAACCTATATTGATGGAAAGATAATTCAATTTCACATATATTTCATTATTACTAGTCCTAAAGAAAATTTCATTGGAATGTGTAAAATGTGAATCTTCCTAGCAACACTATTTAGATTTGAAGAATACTAATTTAGAAGAAAGAACATAACTTTTGTTTGAAATGTTGGATCTTCATGAAAATCAAGAAAAGTATTTCTAATAGACTTATTTAAAATCAAAAGGAAGATATATTTCTCACTATATATTTTTCAAAAGTTATAAGTGATTGTTTCTATGTCTAATTGAAAAATCAAGCTCAAATAGGCCTAGTTTTAGCACGATAGCCAATATTTGACCATGTCTATACAAAATAATCATATATGATTTTTATATATGTTAAATAAAATCCAAATGGGTGTCCAAAAGTATCTTTACATTTTTAATAAAATATATTAAATAAAATATATAGAAAAATCACATGTTTCAAACCCTCAAACTAACACACAAGTAACTGCAAACAAATTTATTCATAATTAGGAGAACATAGAGAAGACAATTTTTCCAACATAAATTGCAAAGAGATTTAAAACTCCTACCTTCAAACACCAAGTTGATTTTTTGAGAAGAAGAAGAAAACTCAATTGTAGACTTTACTCCCAAGCTTTAAAAAATCTTTTACTTCAAAATCTGAATGCATAACCTATAACTTGTCTCCTAAAATCTTTGTTCTAAATTATGTTATTGTTCTCCAAAAATCTTCTCTTTTTAAAATAACCAGAATGACCTCTTAATAAATAAAATTAAAAATATAAAACGAATAAAACTAAAGTTTCTAAAATAAGTAAACTTACAAAAGAAAGTAACTCAGCTAAAATAAAATAATAGTTTTTCTTTGTTTTCTTATTTAAAAATAAATAAAAAATCACTTTATTTATTTTTTAAGAAAAGAAACACATAATTTCTACTATTTTTCCCTTCTTTTAATATTGATAAAAATAAATATTATTTACTTATTACTTTCTTTTTACAAAATAAATTTATCTTTTTTATAATAAAATAAATAAATATCCTTTATTTTAAATTAGATAATTTATTCTCCACTCAAAAATCTTATTTTAATTTTATTAATTAATGTGTAATTAAATTGCATATAAATAGTTTAATCATTAATAATAATTAAAGCCCGCTAATTATGTGCAACTCTAATTTTATTATCATTGATTAAATATTCATGATAAATCAATATTTAGCCTTTAATATTTTAGTTTATCCTTTTTCCAACTTTCACATTTAGACTTTTTAAATCAAGTCTTCTTAAATATAATAAAATAAATATTTAATTAATTTAATTTTAAAATTAATTAAATATCTTGATATAATAATTCTTCCTTCTATTTAAATAATATTTAATAATTCCAATGTTATGTGATTGATCTAAATATCACAATTAAAGCTTTTACCAAATAAATAACATAGTCAAATCCACCTATGTAAAACCATTCAAACTCAAACTCAAACAACACAGACAAAGATAAACTCACGAGTTTAAAATGGAGTAGAGAGTCAGATGCAAATTCTCCTTACAAGACAAGTGTTTAGGCTATGGTTGGGATTGGACTTGATCATTATCTTCTCATTCTTACCATTGATTTATTGTGATAAGGCATGCTCATCCTGACAATTCAGGGAAATCGATGTGCAATACCTGCAAACTACATAAAAGACAAGCATGTACATCTACATAGATATATCTAAGCTAGATAGGAAATGCTAGGGAGTGGTACATCATGTAGTTCCCAACTAGCAAGTGACTATGACTCCCTCCTTTAACCACATCAAACATGTCAGACAAAAAAGTAAAATAGACATGCACACCATACACATGCAAGTATGGGGTAAGTACCATAATGAATCATGAGTCAACTCATTCATTGCTTCAATATAACAATGCATTACTATGAATGTAAAGAAATCACCATTAAAGACATATCATTTAACATCGTTATGAAATAAATCACATTTGTTAACTAAGAATCATTATAGAAACATTTACTCATAAGTAATCATAATCATTAGATAAAACATGAAATATAATTGACTGTGTAATCATAAATGATATTTTGAAGTCATTAAAGAATATCAGACCATATAACTCTGAAAATAACATGTGTATGAAATAGGCCTAAAAGAGCTCAACATGTATAATATAAAGCAAATTATGCATCGGCATAATAGCATGACACAAATAGAAAGGAATGAAACAATTAAAAAGAAAGGGAATAGAAAAACATATTTACACAACTCACCACAATTCTAGAAAGTAAATCATAGTGAGTTTATAAAGACTCCCATTTGTTGTTGCGACCCTCAAAACAACAAAAAATTACATACAATAAATCAGAAAATTGTAGTCCCTATAAAAAATTTCAAAACAACAAATTTAATTTAGGTTCAAAGTCGATCGATACATTGTTGTTCTAAAAAAAAGTCATCAATATGATCTTAGACCTCAGTTATCAATTTAAAAAAGGAAATAAGGAAAAAACATACATTCAAATCATAGACTTCACAAAATCATAAAAAAAACTCCAAACTTTCTATTCCTCCTCTATGTATCTGATCCTCTCTATTACATACAAATATGCCTTTTCAATACTTTCTCATTTCTAAGATGGGAGATGAAATGCCAACCCAAAAGAAAGAAAAGAAAATTGTTTTTGAATCATGAGGAATCATGCTTCAAAATCTACCGTCAAATTTTCCAACTGTTAAAAGTTTTCTGTAGCTATCGATTGCTTAGTTGGCTTACTTATCAAACACATACAAAACACCCTTAAAGAAAAACTAACTCAACTTAACATGAAAATAACTTTGTCCTAAGTGGCTATACTTGGAGAGCTTAAATGATTGCTATTCCATTTATGCCACCACATCATAAAACTTTATTACAAACACTAAAATTTAAAACACACTTAAAACATGACATTAACTTTCTTTATAGTTTTTGCACTTCTAGTAGCATCTTTAACCATGTTAGTTCCTGTAGCATAATCTGTTTGGTCTACTCCTGCAACAAATTTTGTATTTGTAGAGATAGCTAGTTAGAAGAAAAGGTTGTCATGCATGAGAACCTAAGAAAGACAAGGATTCTAGGGCATTGCTTCATTTAGTGGTTGAATAGAAGAGATTGTAGTTGGCATACAAGTCAAGAAGGCTTAAGGAGATGAATGCTTGATGGGTGAACATGCTATCAGATCTAAAGAGTATGAATGTCAAGCATAATGGAAGACTAAAACAAAGATCTATAATCTGCAATTGAGTTGTAAGTTTTTATCATATCAAGCCCTATTGTTACTTTCTAATAATTGTACCAGTGTGGATAAAATCCTTTGGATTAAGGTTGACCTAACCATCATTTGTAAATCTTTTAACTGAGTGACATTCTAATGGAATGGTCTAAATTCCTCTAACAAGACTCACTTCTAATAGGGTGATTGAAATCCTTTAACCAAGTCACATTTAACAGTGTGTATTGTAACCTTTAATAGGTTTGGTCTTTTATAGGGCATCACTTTAGAAGAGTGAGAATTAGAAGCATGTTATTGGTGTTTTTTTCCCAAATTGGGTTTCCATGTAAAATACCTGTGTCAAATTGTGTGAATTCTCTTATGGTATTTCATGTTTACATTTCTGCAAAGTTGTTTTGACCTAGGACAATAACCTACAAAGTTAAAGTATTGTATGATATAATGGATGCATGCATGTTAAGGTTTTATGGATATGGATCTAATTAGTATTGAAAATTTTAATTTGTACATCTAGACCTTGGATACCTGATTCACCCCCTAGTTACTCTAAAGAATTTCAATAGTTCATATATGTTGAAAGGGCCCATAAGATAATATATGACCCCCTTTTGACACATTTCATGAAAACATATGCTCCTAGGGGGATCTACTTCAATTTTTCATATGGGTTTAAAGGGTTCATCGAATAACCTATGACCTCTTTTGCCATATTTCATGATAACATATGTCCCTAGGGGTACTAGGGCCTAGTGCAGGAGCACAATGCAAGAGAGAGTTTGGTGGCAATAAGAAGATGGTATACAACATACTAAAAGGTAGAATTTTATTATAAAATATAAATGATAATTGATGGGTTGTGTTTTTAAGGTTTTTGACCTTATTTCCAAGATTAGTCCTATTTTCCACCTATTACAATCCAAATAGCATAAATTATAGTTGGTTGTATATGTTTCACAAGAAATTGAATGTTACGACAAGAAGATTAAAAGTTCTTGTCACCTGGCAGTTTTCTTTGTTCATGGCGGAAAAAAAACTCAATGTCATTATAACCAATGGAATATTAAAGGTCATAATCATATAACCGATAGGAATAGGAAGAGTCATTGTAACTGCCCAGAAATGCAATTATAAAAGGGCATGAGTGGATTAAACAAAGAGATACCAAAGGAATAGAAAAAATGTAGTCTCTTAGTTCTTTTGGGTTGTCGACAGTCATTTGCCCTTGTTGTAGTTTTCTTAGTTTTCAATAAAGTTTCAGTCTTTTTGTTTCTATTATTCCTTGATGTGATCCTCAATCCATGCCATCAGTTATGGAAGCTTCATAGTTTTATTGTGTTTTAACATAGTTTCTAATTTATTTATGTGGAATGGTTTAAAAGATGCCAATCGTATATGGAAATGTTTTTGATTATGTATCAGTTTTGGATTTGCATTTTAGAGCCTCATTTATATGGGAACTCATATGTTTTAGAGTCCTTAGGTTGCTATCATATAGTAACTGATTGGCTGCAGGAAGAATTTAAGATTCCTATCATTTTATGACAAAATTAATTTTTTACAGATTTGCAGAAAAAAATGCATGTTTTAGCACATTTGCCTATATTCTGTTTTTATGAAAACAAAATAAGAGAAATATATTTGGGTAAAAGAGTTCAGTATGAATTTATTTGTGATGTATGAGTCCTTTGATGTAATCTAGTTGAGTGTTTAATCCCTCCTAGATTTTCCTAGGATCCCTAGGAACATAAGATAACCTATGACCCTTTTTGACAAATTTCATGACAATATATGTCCCCAGTGGTCCTGGGACCTATAGGGACATATTATAATTTTTAATATGGGTCAAAATGGATTATAAGATAAGCTATGACCCATTTTGACAAATTTTATGACAACATATGTCCCTAGGGGATGTAGAACCCCTAGAGGCATACTATAATTATTAATATGGGTTGAAAGAGGTCATAACATAAGCTATGACCCCTTTCAACCCTTTTCATGACATCATATGTCCCTAGGGGTCCTAGGACCCCTAGGAATATATTGTAATTGATCATATGGGTCGAAAGGGGTCATATGATAACCTATGAACCATTTTGACACATTGCATGACAACATATGTTCCTAGGGGTCCTAAGACCACTAGAGACCTATTTCATTTGTTCATGTGGCTCTAAATGGGTCATATAGTAACCCATGACCCATTTTGACACATTTCATGATAACACATGTTTCTAGAGGTCCTAGGAACCCTAGTGACATATTATCATTGTTCATATAGGTCAAAAGGGGTTATAGGATAGTCTATGACGCCTTTCAACACATTTAATGACAATATCTATGTGTTAGGATCCTAGGGTCACTAGAGACATATTATAATTGTTTATATGGGTTAAAAGGGGTGATAGGATAATATATGACCTCGTTCAACTCATTTCATGCAACATGTGTCTCTACTAGTTCTAGGACCCCTAGGGGCATATTAAAATTGTTTTGTATTGTTAAAAGGGGTCATGGCATAACCTATGACCTCTTTTGACACATTCCATGACAAAATATTTCCCTGAGTCCTAGGATCCCTAAGGACATATTATAATTGTTCATATGGGTTGAAAGGGGTCATAAGATAACCTATGATCCCTTTTGACCCATTTCCTAACAAGATATGTCCCTAGAGGTCCTAAGACCATTAGGGACATATTATAATTGATCATATTGGTTAAAAGAGGTCATAGGATAACATATGTCCCCTTTTGACACATTTCATGACAACATATGCCCCCCTAGGGACCTATTTTATTTGTTAATATGGGTATAAAGGGATCATAAGATAACCTATGACCCCTTTAGACATTTTCATCACAATATATGTCCTTAGGGATCCTTGAACTCCTTGGGATATATTATAATTGTTCATATGGGTTGAAAGGGTTCATAACCTTTCGACACATTTCATAACAACATATGTCCCTAGGGGTCCTAGGGACCTTAGGGACATATTAAAATTGTTCAGATGAGCCAAAAGGGGTCATAGGATAACCTTTGACCCCTTTCAACCCTTTTCATTACAACATATAACCCTAGTGGTCCTAGGACCCCTAATGACATATTATACTTGATCATATGGGTTGAAAGGGTTCACCATTTTTGACACATTTCTTGACCACATATGTCCCTAGGAGTCCTTGGACCCTTAGGGACCTATTTTATTTGTTCATGTGGGTGGAAAGGGTTCATGGGATAACCTATGACACTTTTTGACACATTTCATGACAACATGTGTCCCTAGGGTCCCTAGGGCCCCTATGGACATATTATGATTATTCATATGGTCAAAAACAATCATATGATAACCTATGACCTGTAGAACAAGAATTAGTATACAAAGAATATTTAAAAATAAAGTAAACATTCACAAACCAAAAACTAAATTCACATATATGCTTAGACAAAGAAAGCAAACAAGAAGTGCAAACCTCACAAGAGAAAACACTCCATGCTTTCTTGATTCTGTAGATGTGTCCTTTTGCTATGGATGTATGCTCAAGATGCTCAAGATGCTCAAAAGCTGCTTCAATGGAGATGGGTAATGGCAAATTGGTAGCTTTGTGAGCTCTCAATTTGGCATTATAAGGGTATGGGTATGTCTTTTGGCTCTCAAAAGGGCATGGTAACTTTAGCTCAAAGATTGTTGATGAAATGGCTTGGGATGGGATTCAATTTATAGGCTAAGGGGTAGAGGAATGGAGGTCTTATATGCAAGGATGGATGAAGGCTTAAGGAGGGCTAGGATGCACTCAAAGGAGAGCACATGGATTGTGCTTGTTTAGCACCAATGGGAAGGTGACACTTGTCACAAGGAGGATGAGTGTGAGAGGGTAGGGTAAAGGGTTGGTTAAAGGCATGATGAGTGGGGTTGAGCATGTAAGAGGGATGTAAGAGGAATGAGTGTGGAAGAGGGAAGAGTGTGGAAGATGGGTGTAAGAGTCATGAGTGGGCTTGTAAGAGTCTTTTATGTTTTGTAAGAGCACTCATGACTTAGTGGTTGGGTTTTTTGAGGGGAGACTTTGGTTTGGATTAGGAAAGTCTTAAACTTGTTTAAGGAATGTGACAACATTAGGGGGTGGATTAGGCTTGGGTTTAGGATTAGATTAGGGATGTTAGAGATGTGCAAGTGGATGGCATTAATGAAGGTGGGTGAGTTAGTGGCTAAGCTTGGTTAGTATGGGTGGATGGGGTGGATTAGGCTAAATGGAGGTTTAGAGATAGGTTAGGGGTTTTTGAATTTGAGGATTTCATTTATCAAATAGATTTATTTAATAAATGGGGATTTTTGGAATTAGATAGGAGAAAAGGATTTAATTGATAAATAATAGATTATTTGATTTATCAATTAGGACTATAGATGATTAATTAAATTAATCAACTAGGGGATGACAAAGGATTAATTAAATAGAAATTTAATTAATAATGCCTTTTTAGATAACTAAATAGGATTACTAAAATAGTGTAATCAAATAGGACTCCTAGGGACATATTATGATTATTCATATGGTAAAAAACAATCATAGGATAACCTATGACCCATTTTAATATATTTCATAATAACATATGTCCCTAGGAGTCCTAGGACCCATAGGAACATATTATAATTACTTAAATCGGTTGACATGGGTCATATGATAACCTATGAACCCTTTTGACCCATTAAACAACAACATATGTCCTTATGGATCCTGGGACCCTCAACGACATATTATAATCATTCATATGAGTTGAAAGGGGCCGTAGGATAACTTATGACCCATTTCGACACATTTCATGATAGTATATGTCTCTGAGGGTCCTAGGACCCCTAAGGACATATTATAATTGATCATATGGGTTGGAAGGGTTCATAGGATAACATGTGACCCCTTTTGACATGTTTCAAAGCAACATATGTCCCTAGGTGTCCTAGGACACCTAAGTACATATTATTATTCATATGGGTCAAAAGGGTTCATAGGATAACCTATGACCCCTTTCAACCCATTTGATAACAACATATGTACCTAGAGATCCTAAGACCCATAGGGACATATTATAGCTAATCATATGAGTTGAGACCCCTTTCAACACATTTCATGATAATCTTTATTTATACCTTGCTAATTAATAAATATCTTCTTTGTTAGTTGTCATACCTTTATACACTTTATCAATATACAATATTAACTCTTTCCCACTTAGGTTTAACATCTATGATGTCAACCCTAATTATTTATGTAATTATTTTGTAAATAAAATAATTCCTTAACAGAAAATGCCCATTTCCTTATCATGATCTATTCTACCTGTACATTGTTATAACTAGTAAAGTCATCATAACCTTGTCCCTACTAACCTTACTATCTTGTAAACTTTCACAAGTCATCATCACTATCTCAGGTGGCTATACCTAACTCCCACATGTCCATAATATGTCTATGAAGCTCACCAATCAAAACTCTAACTATTCTACTAGATAAATTCTATAACATTTAAACAATTTTTTAAGTTGGACTATCATAACTTCATCTTCATGCTCTGCTCACTTCAAGTGACTCAAATGTTTTCATAAATGACAACATCAAAATGTCTGACCTAGCCAAATTGTTAACAAGATATATTATAATTTTTCATATAGCTCATAAGGGATCATAGGATAACCTATGACCTCTTTCGATATATTTCATGACAAAATATGTCCCTAGCAGTTCTAGGACCCTAGGTCATATTAAAATTATTTATATGTATTGAAAGGAGTCATAGGATAACCTATGACCCCTTTCAATCAATTTCATGACAAAATATGTCCTTGAGGATCTTAGGACCCCTAAGGATATATTGTAATTGTTCATATGCCTTGAAAGGGATAATAGAACACTAGTAAATTTGGACCTATTTTTTGATGGGAGGTGGTCATAACAATGATTAAAGGTCAAAAGATGATGTAACTATGAGTTTGTCAAAATTTTGATGAACTCCACAATTGTCAATTTATCGACAGACCACTCCATTGAACCCTGTCTATGTCACTGGGCAGTGTCAGACAACTAGTGCAAAATGTCAAAATATCAACACCAACCAAAGTTGTTTAGATGAGTATATCATACCACTAATGACAAGCCAAATTTTTATCATACCATCGACAATAGGCCTCATCAAAATATCAACAATAGCTAGAGTTGTTTGAATGAGTTTGTCATACCATCGACAACATGCCTTGTCAAAATATCAATGACAACTAGAGTTTTAAAAATAATAATCAAATAGTCTCATTATATATTAGGCTAATAATAGTCATATGAAGTCAAGAACCCTTACTACATCAACAAGTTTGTAGACTTATTAGATGGGTCAAACATCTGGATCAAATCCTTTTACAAGAATGACTTTATAACTATATGGCTTATATTTGGGTCAAATCCCTTTGTATTTGTGTTAGAAGGCATTCTTGAATGATTACATGGCTGGGGCTAGTGTTTAATGACAATAAACAATATTATGTTGCCCTAAATGTTATCCAGGATTAGTTGATGAAATTGATAAGTTAAAATAGATTCATATATGATGGAAAGATTTTTATAGAAGACTTTTAAGGTTGGGGACACATCTTCTTCCTGTTGGCATGAGAAGCATTCATAGTTTGACACTAATCTTGAGTGCAAAAAGAAAATGTTGATATGACTCTAAGGGGTTTTCATGATTTGGGAATGAAATTCCATTGTCTACAAGAAAACACTTCATTTTAGGAGGAATAGAGTTTATAATAGGGATGCATTTCCTCATGAGTAGCAATTTAAGTCACTATGTTATCTGTGGGAATTAGACAAAGAAATGTGAAACTAAGGAGTTCATTTGAAGATCAAATTTACTGATATAATTTGAATGATTAATTTAAATAAGTGTTTGGATCATTTCTAAGAACATTTTAGAATGTTATATCATTCTAATTTTTAAATGTCAGAGCTATAGAGGCTATTTCTAGGTATTCTAGAAAAAAATGGGATCTCTATTGGGCATGGGAAGTAACTATAGTTTACATCAAACTTAGAAACATGATATTTAATCATTGTAATCAAACACACATAAACTTACAAATCTAAAATGTGCATCCCTACAAACAAGGAGTACTTATATTCTTAGAAACATCACAAAGGTCCATAACAAAAATTGGAAAAATCCAGTGATGAGGTTTAAAGTGGTATCAAAGAAAAAATCCTACCAAATTGGATGATAATGTACACTAGTGACAAGTCCAAATAATATGTAGAAAAAGAGAAAATAAAATAAAAATTCACTTAAATTTTAGTGACATGATAGCTACTTACAACAATAATTAAAATCGAACCAAGGACTTTGGTGGTGGTTTGAGTAATGAGAGTCCCCAGGAAAGGACCAAGAGGATATTTACCAGCCTAGTATAGACAATATATTGAGTCAATTTTTATGTGGACAACATGAAATAATGCAATAATTTATGCAATCACAACAGCAATTGATTACAGACTCTAGGTGAATGTCACATAAAATACCAATATCTTTAGAGTGAATTAAAATAATACGGGTGATGATTAAGTTGGGAAAGATGGGTTGAAGTTGAGCTTAAGTGATTGCAAAGTTATCGATGTGATGAGGAAGCCTAAAAGGGAAAGAGTGGAAGAAGATGCACACAAATATTTGGATTTTCTTGCAGACACTGCAAGCCTCTCATTTGTAGCTTGAAGTTGGGATCGTACAATTTGTCACAATTTTTACCATGCTAGATAATTAATACATCACTAATTCTATCTTCATCCACTCAATGGGATCCTTAGAAAACTAAATAGTGAGCATACCAAAGTGTAATTATGATGGATACATTACAATTTCACAATGTATGTGTGAATTTTGGACCTTCAAATTCTTGTCCATCTCATTGGATGTTTCTAAATAGGTACATTACCTACTATGTCTAATAGCTATTGAAGTTCTTGAATTATACACTATTCCCCAATCAAAAAACAATTACACTCACCATCCTACATAATTATTATAAATTAATAACACTATTCAATATCATTTACTCATTAATATACATAGAGATATTAACACTTCAACTTAATTGAAAATGAAAAGTGTACATATAATACAATCCTCCTCACATCAATGACTTGTGTTGATTAATATTAATTAGGATAGGTGTATTGCATGAGTGAACTATAGAAATGTTAAAGTTTATTTGGACACTAAAAAGCTTCATTCCCCAAGATATGATTTGATGGAGATACAACCCAAGTACAAAATGGACACAATAGGAAAGGGAAAACTTTATTAACTATGAAGATATGCAAATACACTTAGTGCAGAGTACACAGATTCCAAAACATGCCCTATGGGATTAGAATAGTATAAATCTGGAGATAATTTCTTCTCCTAGTACCACTCTAAACTGCCTTTTACAATGCCAGAAATGTTCTTAAATAGACCCCAAAGGGTTAAGGATTAGGAATACATTTTGGAAAGTGCTAGTTGGCATCTACTGCCAAAATAGAAGCCTATAGAAGTCACATTAGAAGTCGCCGCAAAATTAAAAGAATCCAGAAATAGTAGCTGAACTTCTGGGAGACATAACTTTTGAACTGTAGCTCCGATTGATTTACATTTTTGGAAAGCTCTTAGAGTGCTCTATAGCCCTATGGACCAACTTCACTTGTCCCCCATTTTTTAGCCTTGTACGAGGTCGTTTAGCACTTCAAACCTAACTTTGAAGCATTCTTAGGATGTCTCCAGAAATTGAAAAACTGCAATAACTTTCTAACCATGGGGCCTTTTGACCTGATTCTTTTTCTAGAACATTCTAAATTACAATTAAAATCATCCCTCCAATTTACACCTTCTAACTCACCATAATTATGGCTCAATTACATAGTCCTATTTTTCTGGCATTTATACATATCCCAAGGTGCTTAAAAACTCTAACCTAGGACACTAATAGTGGAACCGTGAGAGTTGAAACCTTTATTTGACCCAAATGGGTATCCAAAAATGAAAAAAAATGAAATAGAAACTAAGTCTAGGTATATTTTTTTGGGTGACACAAGATTGCCCTTCTACCTCTGGATGCTCCTACATCATGATTTGTGATTAAGTCCTTACCTCTCACTCAAATTGGTAGTTAATAATGCTTTCTTTGGGTTCTAACTATTTACACCAACAACATGGCATTTCATAGTGGGAAAAATATATTCCAATGGTAGTTCTCCTATTGTTGGCTCCTGTGAGAAATATAATTTCCAAATAAACATTACAAATATTAAATGGAAACATTAATATAAAATTTATCATTACAAAGTAATTAAATGATATTAATATATACATTTTTATGTTTATCAGGAGTCTTCAATGTTTTGACATATTTGACAAAAAAAGTTGTCATGCAACAATTTTTGTTGCTGAGAAACTTTTGCAATTTTTTGGGAAGGAAAAAGTTGCTCAACAACAAAGATTGTACTTATTTTAAGGCCATTTTAAGGAGTTCAACTAGAACCTACTATATTCACCCACTAAAACTAAGTACCATGTTAGAGACTTCAAAGTTCAAGCATCCCCATCTACAATAATGACAATAATGCATGTGAGTGACAATAATGACATGATACAAAAATAAGTTATAACTAAAATTTGTTTAATGGGAAAATTAATACCACTAATGTTTTAACCAGATCATAAATTAATGAAAGGGGTTGTTAGTGTAGTAAAAAACCTCAATAATCATTGTTAAACTTGGGCACTCTAGGTTAAGTTTTCGATTTTGTTGCTTAGTACCCTACAACCAAATACAATGAAATCATGATCAAGTAGTGAAATCATGTGTCACTATTATCCCACAATCATATTATGACATTCAAATTAGATTGTGATGAAAATGGTGAAGCTTCCATTGGGAGTTTGTTCATAAAGCCTTTGTAAGCAACAAATGAGTTTGATCCATCTGATCCTATTTAGAAGGTGTTATGATGAGATTTAGTGAAGGTTTATTCAAGTGTCAAGATGGTAAGGCATTTGGGAAGAATTAGTGAGACCATATATTGTTGTTTAGTTTGAGGTTAACTTAGTTTCAAGAATCCTTTCATATTCTCTACTTAACAAGGCCAACCATGTGAAGGTGGAAGCTCATTTGACCTCTCCCCCCCCCCCCCCAATAATCACTTTGAATTCCCCATTAACGACTAAGTAAATATAATTTTCATTCATTTTAGAAGTATATCATTAAATGATTATAATCAGATAACATTCATTAACATGACATACAATTAATTAATACATATAAACATTCATCAATAATTTGTGAACACATCGATCATTATATTCACATAACATTCACTAACATGACATATAATTCATTAATACCTATAAACATTCATCAATAATTTTTGAACATGTCAATCATTATAATCACATAACAATATTCAATAACATGACATAAAATTTATTAATAAGCAATATCAATAAAAATTCATCAACACATTCATCATCAAACAAGTTTTTTAACATTCATTTCTTGTTTTATTTTTTCTTTTGTTGAAGATAAAGGCTAATAGGCACATCGTGACTATCTTAAGAATTATCCTATGGCTCTTGTGGTTTTGATGTTATGACATGAGGCTTCCCCTTTTTTCTTCAACAAGACTGATGCACCCCTACAATAAGAAATAAATGGGTTTAATTGTAAACATTTTTAAAAATGAACTAAGTATTTCATTAATCTAAAGAACATAATAGGGATTTTTCTTTACCTGATAGTTCCACATCATCTACTCTCACATTTCATTTAGGCCCAACCTCAACATGCTCAACACTAACATCATGCTCTACATACTCAAAAATTATCACATAAAGGTTACACCAATTTCAATTTAAGATGTTAAATTTTATTAATAATGACATAATTAATTTTAAATAGAAATTGAATATGTAGCTATATCATTGTGATACACATCAAGGCCTTTGGCATGTGTAGGATTTGTGCCTTCATAATCATGAGTAAGATCAGTGCCGAGAGTAGTAGGTTGTAGTAAAATGTCATGCACGCATTGTTATCATCGTTTGAAATTAACATGAAATAGATTATTTCTCATGTTCTCAACTTTTTCTATTATTCATTAGGCCTATTTACTTGTGTGTTAATCGGTGCACTAGAATCTTCTACATCTCTTTGGCCACTAGAATTTGTGTGGTGGCGGGCAACCACTACTTTATAGCCTTGCTTGAAGCCAATTTGTTTGTCCTCTTCTATGGGTGCTAGATTAATTTCAATGCCCTACATTTCTTGCATAATATTGTCAATACTAAATTTATTTCTTATTGATAATTTATATAAAAAAATTGATATGAAATTTCATTTACTGCTACTTACAAGGTGTGAGTGAATTTTCATATATCCACCAAGCCCAAGATGGTGTTGACCAACGTTCTCTTTCCTAGCTTGTGTAGCCTTTGATGTGTCTTGCAACCTGTATATGTAAAGTTTGAAATATGTTAGATTATATAAATCAATAATCACACTTCTAAAAATATCTACCAAAATCCACAATCCCAATAAACATGCCATTGTTTCCATACCATGTTGATTTTAGGGTGGTACAAATATGGTGCAAATTGCATCTTGTAGTTTGTGCTTAATGCTTCAAACATGTTGTTAGTGTCATAAGAATATTTGATGATTGATAGCATTATAGAATTTTCTAGGCATGAAATCAACTATAAGTTTTAGTGTTTAAACAAATGATGTACTGCCAAATAGTTTTGTTAATATCTTGTGGTTTCCATTATATTTTAATCAATTCAATTTATGAAATATTTGTTATTTTACAATAATGTAAGAAATCATTTGTATTATTGAATAGTGTCAATCAGAGACTGTAGATTATATATGTACATGTGTGTATGTTTTACATACACTCACATACATATAGAAATCAATATGATAATATATCTTAAATCTGATCAAGCACTTCATATCAAACTAAGAGGAAAATTTGTATATATGCATACATCCGATACTAGAACATGATGGTCCTATAGATTTGATGCAGAGCCCTCTGTATTTATCTTCAAGGAATCTTAGTTCAACTCAAGGGATTCACAATAGGCTGGTACACCCTCAAGGAACCAAGAACATCTCAAAGATTACAACAAAGAACCCTGACATTATACACCGATAAAGACAACATCTTCACTCACACAATCAGATTGCTATGTATGATTGCATTGTTCATAACTCCAGTTCTAAATATCTTCTTGAAAAACCATTTGGAATTTTTTTTATAAATTAGTAATTATAAAACATATCCAAAGATGAAACCAATCCAATAAGCAGATTATAAATTATGTACTCTGAATCAAGACCCATATTTTCTGTCATAAATCAGAAACAAAACTAGTAACCCTGCCTAGGGCATCCGATATCTTCCTCAAAATAAATATAAATTAAACCAAACCAATTCCATATTATAAATTCTTGAGTCTAGTTTCCAAATATGTAAGCCATTCATTTTTATAATTCATATATAAATTTTCAAGCGCAAATCACTGTCTGTAACTCCAATGAAAATTGTTAAAAACCAGTTTTCACTCAAATGCCCATAACTTTCACAAATCTATATAAAAATGATTCAAACCAGTTGGAAATGAAAGGTAGTTTACATATCTTTCTAATGAATATCATTACAGATCTTGAGTCTCCAAAATATGTCCGCATCACACGCTGTAACATGACTGTATTCAGCGAATCTCAAATCTGCAAACATTCACTTTCACCAAAATACCCATAACTTATTCATTTCTTCATAAAATTGAACCAAACCAAAAGAATTAGAAGAAGAATTCATCATAATATATATCCATTATTATATTACATGGTTTTCAGGCTGTACATAGCCGTACAAGGCCTAGAAACTACTCTAAAAGTAAAAAAACCAATCAAAACCACAACAATAAAATGCACCAAAAATGTATCAAAGTATTTCCTCTTCTCCCCATTGATTTGGTTCGACCATACAATGATTTTTATATCCATTTGACAGTTATAAACCTTCCTAACTACCCCAAGACCAACCATATACCCTTTTACATCATTTTTCTATTATTAACAACTTTCTCAAAGTTGCATTTTACAACTTTTTTACGCAACTTTTACATTTTTGACAAAAAATGGCTTCATAGCCTTTACAACTTGACCCAAATACAATACAAATGACTCAAATGACTTTAGATGGATGTCAATAGATCCATTCACCAATTAAATAAACATTTTTACATTATTTATCATATTAAGACCTCCTTTGACAACTTATTACAAATGGCTTCTCTAGCTTTTATATCTTTGTCTTCTTGAAATTTAATGTGCTCCTGCACCATACTCCCAAACTTGAAAAGTTTCCAAGTCCCTTGGAAACATGGAATCAATAACCTGCAAGAAAAAATATTAGATCAAAATCCTCATCTTTTCCTTTGCCTCTTCATGCCTTTATCACCATCATCTTTTCCCTTAAGGACACAGGACTGTCCTCAAAATCATCTTCTCAAATACTCTTTTTAGTGGAGCATTAATGGTTGCAACTTCCACGGTGCCTTATCAGTAAGAGATCCATCTTTACCATTGCTGCTTCAAACTCACCAAAAAAAACTCTCCCCTATGCTTCACCTAGGAGTCCTCCTCTTTGCCTCTCTCCCTAGTCTCTTGGCAATCAACTAGACCAATTCATGGCCCTTGACCATTCATCTTACCCAACAGTAGATCCTGGAAGATGCCTCACCTTCTTTGTGCCATGCACCTTCTACCAAGCTTTATCTCCATTGGAGAATGGTTATGATAGATCTTCTCTTGTCTACCCATACATCCCAACCTTCATGTGTAGCAAGATGGATAAGCACCTACAACCAAAACTCATCAACAAAACAAATACACATTCGTCAAGGTCCTGGTGTGGATTGCCTCCCTCGGCGCTCTACCACACACTCAAGATCTTCAAGCTCTGATACCAATCTGATGCAGAGCCCTCTGTATTTATCTTCAAAGAATCTTAGTTAAACTCAAGGGATTCAAAATAGGCTGGTACACCCTCAAGGAACCAAGAACATCTCAAAGATTACAACAAAGAACCCTGACATTATACACCGATAAAGACAACATCTTCACTCACACAATCAGATTGCTATGTCTGATTGCATTGTTCATAACTCCAGTTATAAATATCTTCTTGAAAAACCCTTTGGAGGAATTTTTCTAAATTAGTAATTATAAAACATATCCAAAGATGAAACCAATCCAATAAGCAAATTATAAATTATGTACTCTAAACCAAGACCCATATTTTCTGTCATAAATCAGAAACAAAACTGGTAACCCTTCCTAGGGCATCCGATATCTTCCTCAAAATAAATCTAAATTAAACCAAACCAATTTCATATTATACATTCTTGAGTATAGTTTCCAAATATGTAAGCCATTATTTTTTCTCATTCATATATAAATTTTCAAGCACAAATCACTGTCTGTAACTCCAATGAAAATTGTTAAAAACCAGTTTTCACTCAAATGCCCATAACTTTCACAAATATATATAAAAATGATTCAAACCAGTTGTAAATGAAAGGTAGTTCACATTTATTTCCAATGAATATCATTACAGATCTTGAGTCTCCAAAATATGTCCGCATCACACGCTGTAACATGACTGTATTCAGCGAATCTCAAATCTACAAACATCCACTTTCACCAAAATACCCATAACTTATTCATTTCTTCGTAAAATTGAACCAAAAAAAAAGAATTAGAAGAAGGATTCATCATAATATATATTCATTATTATATTACATGGTTTCCAGGCTATACATGGCTGTACAAGGCCTGGAAACTACTCTAAAACTAAAAAAATCAATCAAAACCACAACAATAAAATGCACCAAAAATGTATCAAAGTATTTCCTCTTCTCCCCATTGATTTGGTTCGACCATACAATGATTTTTATATCCATTTGACAGTTATAAACCTTCCTAACTACCCCCAAGACCAACCATATACCCTTTTACATCATTTTTCTATTATTAACAACTTTCTCAAAGTTGCATTTTACAACTTTTTTATGCAACTTTTACATTTTTGACAAAAAATGGCTTCATAGCCTGTACAACTTGACCCAAATACAATACAAATGACTCAAATGACTTTAGATGGATGTTAATAGATCCATTCACCAATTAAATAAACATTTTTACATTATTTATCATATTAAGACCTCCTTTGACAACTTATTACAAATGGCTTCTCTAGCTTTTATATCTTTGTCTTCTTGAAATTTAATGTGCTCCTGCACCAAGATTGATGCAATATACCTCTTTATATGAATAGCATATCAGTCATAATTATTTAGTACTAACTAACTAATATGATCCCATAGAAGATCAGATTAATTAGTTAATACTAAGTAATCATATTAGAAAATTGTGACTCTTGATATTGAAAGATCATGACATATCTTGGAAGAAATTCATTGGAATCAATCTATATGTGCACCGATGGTGGTAGTATTGACATCGAAATTAATAAATTCTCAATACCTTTAGCAATAGATTTCCATATGTCATATTGCTCATTATCATTTGTATTCTGTTTGATATTATATCTTATCTACATTGCATTTGTATTTTACAAAGATTAACATATTGCAGATCAAGACATAGAGATTAACATATTGCAGATTGAGAACTAGAGATCAACATTATTTCAAATTGGGTTCTTACATACAGGGCGAATCACACATATTGAAGGTATTAAAGATTGAACATATGATTAAGCATTGATAAAGGTACATCTTATCTTATACCTACAAATAAGAGTGCACTCTTATTAGTAAATTGTGATCAAAAGTAAAAGAAACATACATCTTGATAGAATTTTAATTCACTTCGAGTTTCTCTCAATATTGGTAGAGGGTATTCTTGTAATTTATGATAACCAAATTAGGGCTCTAGCACTAAATCTAGGCACTCCAACCATTACTTGGACATAAAATTAGGACATAGACACAGGAAAAGTGTGGTCCTCCCCTTCTCTGATGATCAAATAGAACACTAGTTTTGATGATGGACACTTTGATATGTCAAACATGATGAAATGCATGAAAAGCACTCTTGTAGCTGATATCTTAATCTAATTCAAATTCCTAAAGAAGATAATCCACATGTTGTGCATTTGAATCTTGTATAGGAATATGATGAACATGAGGAAATATGATGGCTATATGGGGATCAACTTCATTCAGACTCTAATATGCATCTTTGGTTCCTGAAATTCAGATGTTATACAAATATGTAATTATTAGCTAGTATGGTGAGGTTGTGAAACATGATAATTACTAAAATTATGTGAAGCAACACAAACATACCTTTATCTACTTAAAGTTATGTTATAAGGTTTCATTGGCTCATGATTGGTTGTTGGGGTGTTATGAACTTTCTTTTACAAAATCAAGTAGAGTTAGAGTTCTAATGGAGGTTATGGGACTAATGCTTGGCAAGTCTATTGATGAGTAAATTATTTTTGTTTTATATGTAGTTTCCATGCCCCAAAGTTCTTCTAGAGTCATTGTAGTAGCTATTATCATATTTTTCAAACCAACATGCTCAAAAAACATAAACAAAGTGTCTTAATTTTACCTCCTACCTAATATTTATATTAACACAAATCCACACCTCTGAAGCCTGAAAGGGCACACCAAGGAATTTATACAATGTTGAGGAGCAAAGGAAAACTATTTTTACTTATACATGTGGAGAATTAAGATTATGGTGTGTCATCACTATGGCTACCATTAACAATCCCCTCTTGTAGAATTGAGCTTCTTATATACAACAAAAATGAAATTATTAGCATCATTATTGCAAAACAAAAAGGAAACTATGAAAATTAGATGTATAGATTTCTTTTCTAGATAAGTTCATTTTGCAAGATTCTTAGCTAGTTATGTATCTCTAACATGATATTTGATGGCATGGTTTTGTCTAGTATGTATAGGGTGGACTACACTCAAATTTATGTGATCAATCAAGGGGATTCTCATTCTTCCTATCATTCTTTTATTTAGAACGAAGTAGAATTGGTATGGAGAAGTTGTAAAATAAGTAATTTTTTCACCCAGTGGCATTTACTATTCTAAGGCAAAGATTTAGAAGAGTCAAGGCTTCATAGACACTCCAAGATAGTCTATTACATTTTTTTAGAATGTCTATATATTGAGTTATTTTAAGAAACTGCAATAGTTATTGTAATGAAGTCAAGCATTTTAATGAATAACTAGAGATCACTAATTTGTGCATAATTATATTAATACTACCATGTACCTATTTTGTCGAGTGGTGGGTTAATTCATTTATCTCTTAGTCTCATCTCTTTTGCAACTTCAATGATTTCATTCCATTCCAGCTGTGGGACCATAGGAGGATGCTCATACTTTGGGTTGAGATTTAGAGCCCTTTTGTATTGGTCTCTCACAATCTATATTTGTTTGTAAGACTTTTTCTAGAATTTGGACACTGTTCAAAATATTTTGACCAACGAGCCCCTCCATAGTTTTTATGAGTTGATCTTTTAATTTAGGGCCTTGCTCATTCCACCTTTTAACAAAAACAAAATTGTTAGATAAAAGAATAAATTCAAGCTATGTACCTTGAATATATTACAAAAAATGGATGAATGAAAAAATATAGCAACCAATTATATCAAGCTACAATCTTTTTATGTAATGTGGGCCCAAATATCTTTAATGTTAAATCATAAAAAAGTTTCATAAAAAAGATCATTTCCTACAAAATCATCATGGGATCATTAGTCAAACATGAGTTATGAATAAGTAAACTACAATTACACTCTAAATAATTACAATGTTAAAGTAGCCAAAAGTTTAGGCAATTTTAAGGAAATCATACCTTTCTCAGCCATCAACAATGATGCCTCTGATCCAGTAGAAGTAACATGGGTTGCTCTAGGAAAGGATAGTAAATTATCACCAATACTCGTATCAATTCTATCATCATGAGAAGGTGTACTTGTCCTTGCACAAAGTTAACCAATGTCATACTATACTCATGTAGTGCCTGCCCTAGTTTGCATTTTGCTATTGTTGTTGAACTCTTTTAAGATAGTTTTATGTTGATGATTATTAGTGACATTATTTTGAGATTATCAGATATTGTTTTAGATTCAGCTTATTATATGATGAGATTACTTGGTACTTTATATTTCATGTATGCATGATGATTATTACAGTGTTTGTAGTTATTGATGATGATTAGTTAGATGATTTATTATCATATGTGTTTTCTTATGGATACTTAACCCATACTTGCATGTGTATGGTGGGTATGTTTGTTTTCTTTCTGTATGGCATTTTTGATGTGGTTAAGGAAGGGAGTCGTAGTCACCTACTAGTCAGGATTTACACAATGCACCACTTCTTGTCATTGCTTGTTTAGCTTAGTAAATATTGTGTATGTACATGCATAGATTTTATGTTGGTTGCAGGTACTAGGTATCGACTTCCCTGAATTGCTAGGATGAGTGTACCCTATCGCATTATCTCAATGGTAAGAGAGGGGAGACAAATTCTCAAGTCCAAATCTCAACCCTTTAAACCATTTGTCCTAATTGAAAATTAGGACAAGTATCTAAGTCAAGTACCCTCTAAATGTGTCGAATGATGTAATTCGTAATACTAACCCTTGGTCTAATTTTGTATGTGTTTTTCTATGATGGGTTTTCATATTTTATTTTATGAGTCTTTGGTGTATTTTTCTATTAATTAAGTATGATTAGAAAATTTAATTAATGATTTAATTAAATTAAAATTAAAATGATATTTTAATATTTTATTTTATTTTATTAATTGGAAAATTAATTAAATAAAAGAATTAAATTTGAAGATAAAATTTATAAGTTTAGATTTGGTATGTGATAATATTTATTTAATTTAATACTAATATATTTAGAGTACATTTTTAAATAAATGCTAAATAATATTATTATTTAAGTTAATAAATATTTTACCAATTAAGTTTTGAAAATAAATTTAAAAGTGAAAAAGATATTAAAATTATTAAAAGATTTTAGATCACATGATGTGTGCATGTGATTAAAATATATTAAGTTAAAACAAATGGATTTAATAAAGTGAGTGCATGAGATTTAAAATTAATAAATTAATTTTAAAAGGAGTCAAGTGAATATTAAATAAAGAAATTTAATTAAATAAATTAATGTGCATTATTTTAATATTTATAGGAGTATGCGAACTCTTGTGAGTTGTCATGTTGACAACATAGGAGTTTGCAGTCTAATTATGCACATGTTGTCTACACTTAGGAGTTAGCACATTATTTGAGCACATGGTGTCTATGACATTCTAGACACCTCATCATGTTTATCTTCTTATCGTGGAAGATATGTGCTTAGTTGTCATGCTTATCTCTTAGTTCTTTCTAGACACATTCTAGATGCATCTTAGAGACCTTTATATATAGGCTCTCCTAGTGTGTATGGACATCCTCATATACTCCTACATGATCATAGGCTTCTACAAGTTGTTATGCTTTGACCTCCTGATATGCTTCTACAAGCACTCCTAGTCACTCGAGGGGGTTTAGTTCTTGGAGGAATTGTGAATGTTGGAGAAGGAAGGAATTTTCAGAAAGGAGAAGGTTCTAAGAGGAGGAGCTTCTCTACAATTTTTTGAGGCATAATGAATTAGCATCAGTGTCCAGGTAGGCACTCATGATTATTTTGCATATTTTATTACGCTCTTTCTCTTCCTGTCTTCATCATGTCTGTTATGTGTGTTTGAATAATTCTCTATGAATGAATCTTCAATTTTGTAATTCGAGCATGCATATTGTTTCACCTAGTTATGGGAATTAAAAATATTATTGTAATCCTCCCTTAGTAGAATCAAGATTTGGAAATTGATTTGGGTTTGGGTTTGAATAAAAGTAGAATCTTATTATTATGCATTAGTTGTATATGATTTATTAACTAATCTAATTAAATTTAATTTAATGATTTAAATAAGCAAATAATTATCTTCTGATTATTTTAGAAAATTGTTTTAAAATAATGGAGGGATAATTCTATGTTTTATTCAAAAAGATAAATGGGTTGACTTGGTAATTAAATGAAGAATCTTATACACTTGAAGTATATTTGAAACAGAAACTAAAAACCTCATATTTTTCTTAACCATGTGATTGTGAAAGAAAAATAAAATATGTGTTTGTATCTTGTTCTTTATGCTATCCATGTTTGGGGTTTGGGTGGCCCTAGAGTGTTGACTAGTTAGGACGTTTGCCAAAGGCTTGGGAGTTATGCGAATGTGATGACATGTTGATGTTATTTGGTCTTGATTCTTTTTAAAACCCAACCATGGTAATGTGATGGTATGCTCTATGAGATGTTTGTATTTATTGATTGTTATTGCTTTTCAGTCTTCTTGTGTGAAGCTGAGGTGTATGTATTTGAGATACTTGACTTAACCATTTTTGAGTCATTGATCAGTTATACTTGGATTAATTTCTAGTCACCTTGATGGGACTGAAGTGTTTGTTTTGATCTTAATGATGTCATGTTGTGACATGTTTTAACTTGATCATTTTTGAGTCTTCGATCAATATTACTTTGAGATACTTTCTAGTTACTCATTAAGAACTGATGGATATTATGATTATCATTAGATGCTTTTCAGTTGTTTGTGGAGAACTGATGTGATTATTTTGATTATCTTCATGATGCTTTCTAGTCACTTATTCAAGACTGAGGTGATTTTATGTGATTATGGATTTTTGCTTTTACTGAGCCTAAGGTAGGTTATCTACTTTTAGTGTTGGGAAGTGGCTTTCAATGGGGGTCGAGGCCTAAGTGGCTGCCATGGTAACTCATTGTAAGTTATTTAATAAGTGAAAACATTTACACTAAATGAGGATTAAAATGAACCTGATAAGATAATTGTATGTTCTCGCCCATGCCTCGAGTGCTAGTAGAGACTAGGATGGGAGTAGAGAGAACGCTTGGTTGCGACCTTGTATTCCATAGTATGCCTCGTCATTATAAGAGGATGCTAGTGGTTGCATAGGGATCACTAGGGGGCTAGGGTCTATTGAGAGACTACCAAGGTAACTCTAGTGTGATTCGTGTGATGAAACTTTCCCACTTACATAGTAGGTTTCCTACTGTCATTGTTGTGCCTTTGGGTATAGGTCTCGACCCTTTGTGTTGGAACCTTTGAGTTAGTATACTTTTAGGATTTTTTGGACTTAGAGAGTATTTTTGTTATGTGATTTGATATCTTGTTTGGGACTTAAGACTATCTCCTCAGCACGGTGGGAGTGGGCCATTTAGGTTCCACGTGGTCGGGTGGTAGTGCTTTTTCACTCTTACCATTTGAGGTCCATCTGAGACACCATGACTGGAGAATTCTTGGTTGGTATTTATCTTCATTCTATTCTTGGATCTTATCATTGATGTTATTTACTACTATGTTTCTTTATATTGATGATTAGCATCTGATAGATGGTGTTATCTGCTTTGTAGGATCATCTTATGCTTTATTCTTGCATGTTAGATTTCTTTCTGCATATGTTGTACCATGTTAGATTTCCTTCTACATATGTTGTAGTATGTTTTAGGAGTGACATTCCTACTATGATAATGCTGATGATCTCTTCAGTGACTTGGGATGTTACGTGCGGAGGGATGGCTAGGGCCCACGTTGGTCTAATGATTCTATTGATGGTTGGGAGGAACCATGCACTTAGAAAATTTTGTTTTATGATATATTGTTATCTTTTACAATGGTTGTTATATCATTATTGATGGATGGATGTATCATGTATGTTAATAGTTTCATTTACTTTATTGCACTTGTATCATAGATTCGATGAGGATGATGTATTTTTATTTTTACATATGTTTAATCTGTTAAGCTTTTCATACCCTGTGATATGTATAGTGGATGATTGAGTATTCCAAATTTAATTGCCAAGAGGCATTCAGAAAAAATGTATATTGAGGACATTGGACTTCTTTTTTTAAATTATTCTTTCATGTGGATGTGGTGGTTGTTAGACTTAATTTTAGTTAGATTACATGTGACACAACGTCTTGGGATCCTTAAGGAATGTAGCCTGTTATATATGCTTATGTATGCTTATAGTTGATTGTATGTTATTACTTCTGCTACTATGTGTTGATATGAATGGTTTATCTTTCATGATTACAAAAAAAATTAAAATTGTTTGGAAAACTTAGTAAAAATTTAGGTTAATTCTTTTGGATCCCTTGGTGGGGCATTAAAACTCAAATGAGCAAGAAAGTGCAAATCAAATCATATTTAGCACATAAAAAAATGTAGCAAAATAGGGATCTACTAGCACTAGTTGTAGTAGGTGTGGATGTTTGCAAGCTCCTTGTTGCCAATCTTATAGTTGGTAATCTCGAAGTACTAACCAACCTCATGGAAGTAGGCATATGCACATCATCAACACTTGAAATATATATATATATATATATATATATATATATATATATATATATACACACACACACACAATGTATACTCTTTTTAAAATATAGATTGCAAAAACATGACAACGGTAATATAAAACTATCAATAATAATCATGAAGAAAATAATGTCCCTTCTACTGATTGAGAATTGAAATCACATACCTGTAGGAGCTACACTGGTACCCTCGTCAGGTGGAAAAACTCTATTGATCTCAATAATTCTTGTAACAAACATACATATTGTGGTTCATAATACATAAATTGGTATAAAACATAAAGCTTTATTGAACTATTGTCCTAGCAAAAGACTCTTGTTTCTTACTATTGAGTTGTCATTTTGCATGATGCTTAACAACAGGAATATTTTTGAACTCCTCTCTTGAAAAGCTAATCTAGGATCAACTCCAAGGTTTTGAGCAATCTTGCAACTTACTAGAATCCACTTAGTTGGAGATAAATGTGAATGTTCATGAGGAGGCCTTTGCTAGTTCGAGCCAATTTTGGATCAAATGACCAATCTGCTTGATGTTTCAAAATTAACCACAAAAGATATATGTTTTTGGTATTTTTTATTTTTTGAACAAATGTAATATAATAATGCGACTATATGAATTTCTAAATTAACTAGTGGTTAATAAAGCAAATAACAAAGATAGGGTAACAAGAATTTTAAGCAAATAACATGAAAAGTAAATCCTAAGGGACATAAGCTACAGAAACAACACATCTATGAGTTAAGCTTTTGAAAAGATTAGTAGGTAACCAATGAAAATAGGAGCAATGCTTTCTTAATTCTATTGATGCAATCATCGATGGGAATTCAATAATTGTAAGATGCTTCACTTTTCATCAGATTGCAAGGCCACAAAAAGTGCACTCGTCTGAGACAAAAAGCTATGTAGGAACTATATGATGATCTCTTCTTGAACTAAGTATGTCAATAGAATTTGTAAACCCATATAAAACACTAGAATTAAAAGATCACACAACTAGAATAATGTATTAAAACTATTGGCTCAATTACACTTCATGAACATACATTCAAAAAATATAATACACTTAGGCAAGAATCACTACACTCCAAATGCAAGCACCAACAACATGTATTATTGCATCAAAATAATGGTGGCATAGAATACATATTACATTCCTAAATTTATAATATATCTTCTCCTCAATTTGTGTTGAGAGTGAGAGATCTCTTTCTGCAATCATATGCTTCTAAACTAATAAAACAAATCTATTTATGTACAAACTGACTATCTAACTGGTGCTAACTAGGAATCCATTCATTTTTATATCATTAATTGCATGCAGGAGCCTTTACATGTCTTAAAACAAAGAAAATATGAGAAAATAAGAAAGAGGGAGCCATCAATTGATGCAAGAATGTCTAAAAGTGCCAAAAATAGAAGCTCCATCTTCACTAGCCATCTCTGCAGTTAAGCTACTATCAAAATGTGTTTACAATGCATGGAATGCTCTAAATTTAGAATTGGTAGTTAAATTTTAGTGCACCTTTGAATTCTTAAAAATCTTCCATAACACCATTGAAAAAGTGCACCTAGCACAACAGTGCACTAGCGCACCTACATGAAATTTGTGCAAGGTACACAATTCACTAGGAAATCAGAGTTCTCAGTTTTGAAAACAATTCTAGGTTTTTCTCAAGTGGGATTTTAGATCACTTTTTTGTACTTAATTTACCCCTTTTTGATGATTTATACTCTCTTTATAGCCAAACATACATTTGAACTTTTTCTGCTTCTTCTATCTAAAATTCCAAGGCACCTGTGTTGAATCTTGTTATTAATAGTTGCATAAGATGAGGAACATGTTCTAGTTCATATGTCCAACCTCTCTATCTTTGATTTTTTTCTTCTCTCCAACTACCCTACCCTTCTTGGTGAGAGGCCAAGTGACCCATATTATCCAAAATGATCAAATGTTTGAAACTGTTTCACAAGATTTTCTAGGCATTTTTAATTGGTTTTTTCAGAGGTCTTTTGCACAAAATTTCAAGTTGAAACTTTCATCTATCCCTAATACTAGGTAGCCAAAGGCTCACTATTTTTGGGACTAAAATTAGATTTTTATTTCTTCTTTCCAACTTTGTAAATGGTTCTAAATCTTGAGCTCTAGGTCAAAAGTTATGACCCCAACAAGTTAAGGATGCTTGTTTATATGCACAAAGAAGCAAACATTAGTCTGAAGAGTTGAAAAGAAAACCTTAAAAAACCCTTATTATGAAAAAAAAGACTAATAATGCAAAAACATCACAAAACACACAAAAACCTTGTTCAAAACTTTGATAAGCAAAAAAGAGCACACCTTGTGCAACACTGAGGTGTGCCGAGTGCACATCATTCTTTGTTAAGTTTTAATGCATGTAGTACGCAATAGCACACCTCCTAGGGTGCGCTAATGCACACCCTATTATTTTTTTAGCATAGAAAGGTTTAAGTATTTAAGGGTGCATAGTAGTGCACCTAATTAGGTGCACTACTACATACCTTAAATGGATGTTTTTGTTTAAGTTTTTTGATATTTTTAAAGTTTTGCATGAAAAAGTAAGGTGCAAAATAGTGCACCTAATTAGGTGCACTACTGGGTTACTTAATTTAAATTCTATCATTTGTTTTGTGTGTTTTGCGTGGGTAGGAGAGTAGAGGAGGTGCACCTCAACTAGTGTGATGATGCAAAGCTTGGAGTTTCAAAAAAAGCAAGTGAAGAGTTGAGGGGGTGTGCAGTTGCACTGATGTGCTACTGTGCATCTGCACACTTACCTTTATTGAGCATTTTCTCCATTATTTGGTGTACTAGTGCACCTATGGAGTTATGCTAGTGCACCTTTTCCTTTTTCAAAATGACTTCTTTCCTCAGAAACTTGACTTTTAGAGACTTGGTTTTTGAATTGAGACCTAGATTAGGTTGAAAAACACTAGAAAAAGACTCAAACCCTGGACTATGGATCCAAAAAGACAAAAATAAAGTAGGGGGTCCCCATTTCTAGTTGAAATGGGGTGAGTGTTATGAAACTACAAAACTTACTTCCAGATAGCATGCTCTATGACATAATCCATTTCTTGTGGCCTCTTTCTCTTCTCCTAGATTTGGATCCATCAGAAGCCCAAGAAATTATAGATTGATGGTCTTGAGGGTCTTTTTACACATGGTTATCGGGTCACTACTATATTTCATGTCATCATCACATAATACTATGGCTGCCATATTAGCAAGTATTTTTTGTTTTGTAATATGTTCTTTTCCCTTTCCCTAAGCATCAAATTGTGATAAAAACATCAGTAAAAAAATTAAAACAATTCCAAACCTTAACAAAAGTAACATAATAATATAAAATTTTGTAAAATTATAGTTGCATAAATTTTTATATAGAAGGTTTACCTACACTAGAGAAGGGGTGGGAGAAACATCCCTGCCTCTATCATCTGATGGATCAGCCATGTCACCCTAAAAAAAAGAATAAATATAAAAACATCGTCATAATGAAAGGAATAGTTGACTTAGAAATTTTTTTTATTAATAAAGTGGTATATTGCATATTGGAGTTCTAATTGGTAGTAATTATATTAAATATTACATATATAGTACTTACAAGCCCCATGATAGTAACTTTCTTTGTATCTAAGATTCAAATTGTAATCTATTAGCAACTTTTCCCTTGAACTTATTGATTTTATTGCACATTTTTCCCTCATGCACCTAAAAAATATGACTGGTTTGCTTATTAGTTGACATAGGACACATACTATTTATAAAACCTATAATGCTTTGTGTTTCTTTTGGCCTTCCATCAATGTATACAACAAGCCTTTTACTTTGATAATTTTCTTCCATTGTAGATAATTTGCTGACAATGCATACCTACACTTTTTTTTATATTGAACTATCTACATCCAACTATTGTAATTGTAACACGGTCCTACATACTCTATCAATTCAACAACTTTGTTATAACTGACCTTTATTACATCCATGGAAAATAGGACCAAAACATGTAATGATGGTGGAGCTATGTGATATATCCTCTTCTTAACAAAAAAATTAGTGTTAATTGGAGGTAATTCCTTACCCAGTCTTTCTCAAGATATGTGTACCTCAAGGAAACTATGATGTCACCCTTTGTCTCATCATCATAACATGACCCCCCTTGATAAAGGAAAAATTTTATGCATTTATTTAATTTTATTCTAAACTTTTGACCTCTAGTTTGTCTCTCTTTTGTAAACCTACTACATGTCTCACTATCCTCTTCTATTTCGACATTTCCCTCACTTGAGGAAGAAAAATCTAACAGATACCTATTTGGTGGTACTTATAGCCCATCAAATGAGAAATATAGTTGAAGGAATAAAATATTTTTCTATAAAATGAAGCTAATATTGATGAAGTTTGCCTAAAGTTAATGTTTAAGGTAAAGAGAAAGCAAGCATATAATAAACTTATACATCTTGTCCATGTCACTTTGTACAATCCTTGTTAAAGGGGTATAATTTCCTACATGTGTAAATCATTTATCTTAAATTAGTTACAAGTTACATGATACTTATGCTATAAATTACATAGAACATAACATGAACAATATGCATACATCAAAAAAAACATAACATTATATATGTTTTAATTGGTTACCTCTACAAAAAACATATTATAAGTAATTAGAACCAAGAATTGAGCATCGTAACAAATATTTCAACCTAATCAATGCCTAATACATTTCCATTGATCATGTCATTGATCATCTTCTTCGTCCATCTCATCATCATGAACATCATCATTATCTCCATCATCATCCAAATTGTTTGAATGACAATCATCAACATCACGATCATCAATATGATCATCATCGCCATCATTGTCATTGTCATCATCATCACCATCACCATCACCACCATCATCATTTTCATCACCACCACCACCACCATCATCATCATCATCATTTTTGTCATCATCATCATCATCATCATAATCATCATCATCTCCTTCTTTATCTTTGCCATCCTCATCATCTACTTCATCTTCCACTTCTTTGTTATCTTCTTCTTCAATCACATTATATTTTATCGATCTTCTTATTGGATCATGTCTAACGACAAATGACCAACCCGATTTATGTAGAATGTCAAAGTAAAATACTTGCTCACATTGGCTTGGAAGAACATAGGACTTATTTCCAACTAGCTCAAATGACCTTGTATTAATCATTGTAAATCCACTATCATGTTCAATAAGAATTCTATCAGGATCATTTTGGTTCAATCATAGCCTATACCATTTGACACCAAATAGAACTAGTTTGAAAGAATTAAAGTTGCACTAAATTATATTGTCCAAAATGCCATAGTATTTTCATATTGTTGAGGATGCATGTCATTTCTAGATGAAAAATTGGTGACCTTGAAGATTGCATTTATCCAAAAATCATAGGTTCTCTTATTCTTGTCCACCTTTTTAATGGAAAATTTACAACCATTATAGTACATAGCTTTGTGGTGCTTGACCTATTATTTTTCAAACATGTCAAAATTATGCGTCCATCCATGAGTTGATATTAAACAAATGGGCCATGATAGATTAACTTATGTGCACCTTTCCACCTCTTAAACTATTTGCTAGATCAATTACCATTGGCATAACATTGGGATCTCCATTATGATGAGCTTGTTTAACCAATGAAGCAACACCTTCCCATGTTAATGAGCGGCCATTTTTTTGAGATCGTTCAATCCATACCATCATCCAATCAAAGATTATTTTCAATATACAAATGAACTGCATCCCACTCATGAGAAACTATATAAATTAAATAGACTAGTTAAAAATAACTTATATTGGTGATAGATAAGAATTAATTAACTATAATAACATCTTTTAATTACCTCTCACTTTCCTCAATCTACCTTTCCCCATCAAGTAATCCCCTTTGAATCTATTAATGGAATTGGGATCCCAAATGTTCATTGAAAAGATATTTTTTGGAAATTTGATACTTATGATTTTTGTGGAGAAAATGTCTATGCTCATCAAACACCTGCTTTCCTAAAAATTTTGAATGACAAGATTTCATCTTTGGACCAAAAATTTGACATGCAAAATTTCCCTTTTTCTAAAGACCTACAAGATCATGTATAATTGGATGACATGTGTACTATAAGATTCATATTTACAATTATCAGACACAACTTAAACATACAATGAAAATATGTTAGCACTATTACATACCAAAAATATGTGTTAACATTTTTACATACTATTGTGGTTTCACAATGCACGGCCCATTTCAAGGAGAAATGGGGATCCTCTAGTATATTTTTTAGCTTTCAATCCCTATTTTGGGGTCTAAGTCTTTCTTAGGGTTTTACCTGGAGTCAAAGTCAACCTTGGCCCTCTGCCTAAGAAACTAGGTGGCCAAAAATCAGAGATTTTGGATAAAGTTTAATTTTTATGAGTAAATAGGGTGCACTTGTGCACACCCTTGGAGGTGTGCTAGTATGCTAGTTACACTAGTGTGGAATGCTTCCCTTTGGGAATGCGCACATGCATAAGTGCACACCCCAAAGGGTGCACTCTATCCCAGGTCTATAAAAGCCCAAGATACCTCCTTTTTCATTATCTCAAGCTTCCCTTGCTAAAATGAATAACACATCTTCACACCTGGTAAGGTGTACCAAATTGCTCCAACTCTTGCACACACACAACACACAAAACAATGTTAGAAGGTGTACACCTTGCACACATATCTAAGATGTGTAACGTGTGCACCTTTTCTTCCTAAGATGTAATAAAAAACTTAACAAAAAAAAAATAAAACATGAGCTTTCACCTAAGGTGCGCACATGCGTACCTTTTTTTTAAAAAAACAAAACTTTCCCTAAAGTATTTTAAGGGTGCGCACCTAGCACACCTCAAAAGGTGTGCTATGTGTAAACCCTTTCCTCTATACTTTCCATAATGCTACACTATTAGGATGCACACCTAGCACACCCCATAAGGTGCACTAGATGTGCACCCTTAGTATTGAGAGTTTTGTTCAGGGAAAGAGACACAAAATGCACCCTTAAGGTGCGCAAGCTACACCAAATTTTGTATAGTAGAGATGTTTTATAAGTTTTAGGTGTTTCTAACAATTTTCAGGTGTTAGGGTTTTTGGGTTATATTTTTGTTGTAATTATGATTTGTTTTAGTTAATTTTTTCAACCATCTAGACTAATGAATGTTTTTTTTGGGCAGATTAAATGGCTTCTTCCTCATCCTCCCTTACTGTAAAGATGACTCTAAACTGAGTGGTTTTCAAATTTCAAGGTGTTCCATCAAAGTCACACTTCTAGGATACATATTTAGAGATTTGAGATATTAAACTAGGCCATATCAACTGGAACATGTTCCTAGTCTTATGCAATAAACCAACCGAGAGGTCTCCAATGGTATCTGCACTTATTAGATCAAGGCTAGTTAATGCAATGTCACACCCAATCTCAATACAGTCTTCTGAGCTGATCATGGCATTGGCAAAAAACTATGTTTTAGAAGAGAGAGTTGTAAAAAGCATAACTAGAGAGATCATCTTAGATTTGAGGCCCAAGAACATCAAGAAGGTTTTTTGTCTTCCTCAAGCAGATCAGTATATTATACTGACATATCATCAAGCAGAAAAGTGGTATAAAGAGCATGAAGAGGAAGCATAAAAAATTATGCAATCCTCATATCTCATCCATAAAACTCCTCTTGGTAAAAAGGCAGGCAAAGTAGATATGATGAGGGGCTATATGAAAGATGTGAGTAGAGTCATGGGGTTACCAGCAGTAGGACACTTGATTATATGAATGGTACACTTCATTGATCCCATCAAAATGATGAAGATGCTAATTGATTGGGCTTCAATTCTTAGTGATAATTTGGATGAACAATTGGTGGTGGTTAAAAAAAACCTAAGGTTTTATATGACATCTTATTTGGTGTACCTGTTAGCTATAAGAGCAATAGATTATCCAAGGTTTTTCAAAAGGGGCAACTTGCAAGATGTGAATGCATGGCCTTATGTGGTATACCCTCAATCGTTGAGGAAAAAGCTTTTAGATCACAATAAGGAGTATAGAATAGTGAATTATGCCTTCATCTAGTTCATTGAGGGAGATTATGTGCAAAGCATGTCAGAAGAGGTAGTAGCAAAAATTGCAAAGATGGGTACCAATTACATCTGATTTAAGACATTCACCTATTTAAGGGTAGTGGGTACGACTGTTAATCTAAAAAAGCTCCCTAGGTATCTGTATGACAGACTCATATTGTTGGATATTGCACAACAACTATCGTCAACATATGAGAGAGTAAGAAAGAAACATAAGAAGACTTGGCTATGGCCCATCACTATAGGTCCATTTTGTGTTAACAAGAAGTAGGATATTACCATTTTTGAGATTGAGTGAGATCAGTATCCCTTGGAGGATTATAACTCTCTGCATCCCTATTTTGATAATATTGGTTGAGTTCAGTACTTGGCAGGAAGACAATTCCAACATGAGGATGCCATAGAAGATAATTACACAAACGCAATGGATGACTACGAAATTTGAATAAGGGATT
Organism: Cupressus sempervirens; assembly: GCA_028749045.1. Lineage (NCBI taxonomy): Eukaryota > Viridiplantae > Streptophyta > Pinopsida > Cupressales > Cupressaceae > Cupressus > Cupressus sempervirens. The sequence goes on along the minus strand of CM053783.1, from coordinate 30,282,635 downwards.
ATTGTAGGATGACTCTCTATTTGGCAAGTAGTGCCTTAAAATGAAGATCCCATTAAAGATAGTGCAACAAGATACTAAGGATGTCTTGGATCCCTTATATAATAGAGGTAAGATATTAGATCGGCCTATCATGAATGTAGATATTGATAGAGAAGAAAATGTAGATATCAATCATAGGGCAAGGTATATCATCTAGTTAACCAAGGATTGGATCAAGAGGCCATTCAAGCTAGATCCTATTAGACTATGGTGATTGATCAGGAAAGTACTGTACATACTTCACAATTCTTAGATTCACCACTAAAGTTATGGCCAACATATGGATGACATGTTGTAACCCTAAAATGGCATAAAATACTTGTATAAAAGGGTTTAGAATTAGGTATTTTTCATTATGTTGTGATGCAAAATTTCTTCTTGTGGCGGTATTGAGCTATAAGGGATTATAGATTGTAATCAGGTTGCAATCATTGGATTGTAATAAGATTGGATTTGCTGTTTGGTGGACATAGCCTAGGGATTGGGTGAACCACATTAAATCTTGGTGCCTTGTGTTCATTTTTTTGTGATCTATTATTTTTTGTTATTGGTTATATTTGCATGCAGTTTTATTTCTGTCCGTGGTTTATCCAAACAAGTGGTATCAGAGCCTAGTTTTGGCTTGGTCATGGGTTCAAATCTCCCTGGTGCCTTCCTAACCTGCGTAAGCATCTGGTATGCGCGTCGAGAGGGAGATTGTTGGGTGATGTGACATGCTCCCCTGCCCATAGGTGGTTAATTATGTGGTGTTCCATGTTCACTAATAGTCATGGCTTTTGGATCTAGTACCCTAAAATATGATGATGTGATTGGTGTTGTTTTGAGTGAGGAAACTCATAGAAAATCCTCAAGTGGATCTACATCAGGAAGTGCTTTGAATGCACAAAGAAGGGGAAAAATGACTAAGAGAGGAAGTAACTCTAGAAATTGTAGGAAATCAAGAGGAAAGTCAAAGGGGAGGAGGTCTCAATCGAGAGGACCAAATGATTGTTGGTACTATGGGAAACCAGGGCACAAAAAGAAAGATTGCTGGAATCGAAATAAAAATGAAGGAGATAAATCAGATGGAGACAAGGAGGAAAATGTGGTAAGTAAAAAATCCAAAGAGGATGCTTTGCTTCTATCTTTAGAAAGTGTTGATGATTCATGGGTTTTAGATTCTGGTGCTTCATTTCATTCTACACCTCATAGAGGTTATTTCATTGATTATTTCCAAGGGGATTTTGGGCTTGTTTATTTGGGGGATAATGAACCCTGTCAGATTGTTAGAAAGGGAAAAATTAAGATTAAGTTGTAGAATGGGAATCATTGGCTACTACATGAGGTAAGACATGTTCCAAGGCTAAATAGGAATTTAATTTTAGTGGGGCAACTCAGTGATGAGGGTTGTGTAGTTACTTTTAATGATAAAAATTGGAAAGTTTCAAAAGGTTCCCTTGTAGTAGCAAAAGGTGTGAAAGTAGGCACCTTATATCTTTGAACAGGTCATATTGTTCCTTCTACTTTGATTGTTTAAGAGAAAAATGAATGTTTAGGAACAATTGCTGCAGTTGAGCAGGGATAACAAATAGCTGTTGTAGATTCTGATACAGTGTTGTGGCATAATAGACTTGGGCACATGAGTGAGAAAGGTATGAAAGTACTTCATTCAAAGAAAGTTTTACCAGGTCTAAAATGTGTTAATATGGATTTCTGTGAAGGTTGTGTGTATGGAAAACAAAAGAGAGTGAGTTTTGTAAAGACTGGAAAGGAAAACAAAAAGGAGAAATTAGAGCTTGTGCATATAGATGTAAGGGGACCAGTTCAGGTATCTTCCCTTGGTGGCTCTCATTATTATGTTACATTTATTGATGATGCAACTAGAAAAGTATGGGTTTATTTCCTTAGATAGAAATCTGATGTATTTCAAACTTTTAAGAAATGGAAATGCTTGGTTGAAAAGGAGACTGTTAAGAAATTAAAATGTCTTAGATCTGATAATGGTGGTGAGTATTGCAGTCATGAATTTGAAGATTATTGCTCCACTAATGGTATTCATAGACAAAAAATTGTTCCAAGGACTCCACAGGAAAATGGAGTAGCTGAATGCATGAACAGGACTATAATGGAGTGCGCAAGGAGCATGAGGTTGCATGCTAGGTTGCCCTTACACATGTGGGTGGAGGCTGTCAATACTATAGTATATTTGATTAATAGAGGTCTCTCTACTCCTTTGGGCTATGGTATTCTAGAGGAGGCATGGACTGGTAAGAAGGTGAGTTATTCTTTTCTCAAGACCTTCGGTTGTGAAGCTTTTGCTCATATAGAATCTGAAAATAGAACCAAGCTAGAAGCTAAATCAAAGAAATGTGTCTTTGTTGGATATGGCATTAATGAATTTGGTTATAGGATTTGGGATTTTGAAAATCATAAAATTGTTAGAAGTCAAGATGTCATATTCAATAAGAAAGTGTTGTACAAAGATCTGTTGCGGCAACATGAGAAGAAAGAAGATGATTATGTAGTGTTGGATGATACTCCAAAAGAGTATGTTCCAGCCATTCCTCATGATGTACAACAACTGCAACACCAAATACCACAGACACTGGTGAATGTTAGATGGTCAACGAGGTAAATTAGACCTCCACAAATATTTTCTCCCTCTTTGTATTCTATTTTACTTACTGATGCTGGTGAACCTGAAAGTTATGATGAAGCTATGTAGGTAGATACTAAGATTCAGTGGGAGTCTACAATGAAAGATGAAATAGACTCTTTGCTGAAGAATAAGACATGGGATTTGTGCAAGTTGCCTACAGGTAAAAAATCTTTACAAAATAAGTGGGTTTACAGGTTGAGAGAAGAGGAAGAAGATAAGAAAAAATTTAAAGCCAGGTTAGTTGTAAAAGGATTTGCACAGAAAAAGGGAATTGATTTTGATGAGATATTTTCTCCTGTTGTTAAAATGACTTCTATCCATACTATTTTAAGTCTTGTGGCTGCTGAAGATTTGCATTTAGAGCAGCTAGATGTTAAAACAACCTTCCTTCATGGTGATTTGGATGAAGAAATCTATATGGCTCAGCCACAAGGATTTGAGGTCAAAGGTAAGGAGAACTTAGTGTGCAAATCGAAGAAAAGTTTATATGGCTTGAAGCAAGCACCTCAGCAATGGTATCTGAAATTTGACAGGTTTATGCATGAGCATGTCTATAACAGGTGTCATTCAAATTATTGTGTTTATTTTAAGAGGTTGGATGATGATAGCTACATTATTTTATGTTTATATGTTGATGATATTCTTGTAGCTGGGTCTAACATGGATCATATTAAGGGGCTGAAATGCCAGTTAGCACATGCATTTTCTATGAAGGATTTGGGGGCAGAAAAAAAATCCTTGGTATGAAGATTTGCAGAGATAGGAAGAATAGAACATTGATGCTATCTCAGGCTAATTATGTTGAGAAGGTGTTGCAACGTTTCTCTATGGAGAATGCTAAAGCTGTCAGCACACCTTTACCTGGCCATTTGAAATTGACTAAAGAGATGTGTCCTAAGACACAAGAAGAGGAGGATAAGATGTCCAAGGTACCCTATGCTTCAGCTGTACGAAGCTTGATGTATGCTATGGTATGCACTAGGCCAGATATTGCCCATGCAATGGGAGTTGTTAGCAGGTATATGAGTCATCCAGGATTTGAGCATTGGAATGTTGTCAAGTGGATTCTCAGATATTTGAGAGGGACATCCAATAAGTGTTTACACTTTGGGGGCTCTACTACTAATTTACAGGGCTATGTTGACTCAAATTTGGCAGGGGATATTGATACTAGGCAGGGTACTATAGGTTATGTCTTTACTGTTGATGGGGCAGTCATGAGTTGGGTTTCTAGGTCACAGAAGATTAATGCTCTATCCACTACAGAGGCAGATTATGTTGCTGCTATAGAGGCAACCAAGGAGATGATATGGCTTTAGTTCTTCTTGGAAGAATTGGGACATCCTCAGATGGATAATTATTTGTTTACAGATAGTCAGAGTGCCATTCATCTTGCAAAGAATTCAGCTCTGCATTCTAAGACCAAACACATATAGTTGTGGTACCATTTCATTTGGTCAATTTTGGAGGATGGATAGTTAAAGTTGGAGAAGATACATACCAATGAAAATCCAGCAGATATGTTGAAAAAGGTTGTAACAAGGGAGAAGCTAAACTCATCTTCAGCTTCGGTTGGTCTTTTAGACTGAACATGAATAAAAGCACAACATAGTCCAGGGTGTTTTGATCCAGTGGGAGCCCCATGCGGTAGTGGTATTGCTATAGGATCAGTCTCCAAGTGGGAGATTTTTGTTTAGTGTGGAGCCTGATCAGTCCCCAAGTGGGAGATTGTTAGGTTATGGTGACTGATCAGGAAAGTACTGTACATACTTCCAAGGTGTGCTAGATGCACAAGGTTTTCAAGGTGTACTTCTTCGAAGGTGTGTTTCTCAAAAAGGTACACTAGAATTTTTTTGAAGAAGTTAGAGGTGTGCTAATAGTTAATTGCTAGTTCCAAAGTTAGAGCTTTCCATGGATCAAAAATGCATTCTGATGATAGTTTAATTCCTACAAACATCTAGAGAAGGTTGAGCTTCTATTTTTGGCATCTCTAGAGACTCCTACATCATCTAATGGCTTTCTTCTTCTTATTTTCTCATGCTTTCATTGTTTTAGGACATGTAAAGGCTCATTCATCCATTAAATGATATAAATAAGGATGGAGTCCTACTTAGCACTAGTTAAAGAGTAAGTTTGTACATAAATATATTATTTTTATTAGTTTGGAATCATATGTTTGCATAAAGAGATCTCTCACTCTCAACACAAATTGAGGAGACAATTTCTTATAAACTCAAGAATGTAATATATATTCTAGGCCATTATTTTGATGCAATAATATATGTTATTGGTGTCGTCATTCAGAGTGTAGTTATTCTTGCCTAAGTGTGTTATATTTTGTGAATGAATGTTTATAGAATGTAATTGAGCCAATAGTTTTATTTTGTTATTTTGATTGAGTGATCCTTTAATTCTAGTGTTTTCCATTATGTTTACAAATTCCACTGACATACTTAGTTGGAGAAGAGATCACCATATTGTTCTTGCATAGCTTTTTGTCTCACATGAGTACACTTTTCATGGCCTTGTGATTTGATGACAAGTTAAACATCTTATGGTTACTAAATTCCAATAGATGATTATATTAGTGGAATTAAGGAAGCATTTTTCCTATTTTCATTAGTTGCCTACCAAAATTTTCAAATGCTTAATTCACAAACGTGTTGTTTCTGTGGCTTATGTCCATTAGGAATTTACTTTTCAAGTTATTTGTTTAAACTTCTTGTTACCAAATCTTCATTATATGCTTTTACAAACACTTGGTTAAATTAGGATTTCATATAATTGCATAGTTAAAATTGCATTCATTATTAAATAGAAAATGAAAAAATATATTTCTTTTTGGGTGGTTTTTTGTTTCGAGATAGCAAGTAGATTCAACATCTTATCCAAAATAGGTCAGAACCAGCAAAGGCCTCCTTGTGAACACTCATATTTATCTTCTAATAAGTGGATTCAAGTAGGTTGCAAGATTGCCTGAAACCTTGGAGTTGATCCCAGATTAGCTTTTCAAGAGAGGAGTTTGAAAGGATTCCTGTTGTGAAGCATCATGCAAGATGACAACTCAACACATACCACAATAATGTATTAGTCTAGGGGCATCATGCATTGTCCTTACAAGCATTGTACAGAATTGAAATTTCCTTTCACCAATTGGTCTAGAGATGTCATACATAGTGACCCCAATCCATAACTCTAGCAACTCATCAATCAAGGGCTCAATATATGCATTCATATCTTTCACTTGGTACTTACCTAGTTGAATGAACATAAACAAAACATAATTATTATGGTCATTTTGATATTGTGTTTATAAATTAACTTAGATGACTATTAAATGGAAAAATACCTTGTAAAATAATTGCCAATATTATGTGCTCCCTCTTTACAGACATCTAAGGAGGAATATTATTGTTAATAACAAAAATAGGCTAGACCAAGTAAATAGATCTGATCTCTCCTAATGGATTGACATCATCTATTGCCAATGAAAGCTTCAGACTATGAGTTTCTTCTTTAAATATTGGCCACCTATCTTCTATGTCCTTAAATGCAGAACTATCCCTAGACATTCACATAATGTCATATTGGCTTCTATTGTGTACATGGTAATCCATAAATTATGCCAAGCTAGTACACCAGAATAATTTTTGTAGACATGGAATAATGGGAATGTATCAAAGAACCTTGCAAGGCACCTTTTTGGTTATTTGAATTGATTGATATCTACTAATGTGATATTCATGGCATTGTGTTGCAAATTCATGTTGTTTATGATATATAATATGATTATTGGGACATGCATGTATTGTTTCATACTCCATTCCAAAAAATTTCATAATGGTCAATAATTCTTGGTAATAGCGAGGTAGAATGTTTGATGATGGTAACAAACACTCACCTATCAACCTATGTAAAAACATTGTTAATATAAAGAACATTAATATTACACTAACATAGAAGATGACAAAAATAACACCATACCTTATCGTATGTGAGATTACTACATTTGATATACCATTCATAACCTTGAAGTTTACCAACAAAAATATAGCAAAGAGAAGTGTTGTTTGGAAGCCTTGGTATAGGGGCTCGTATGCCTTTTCAATTATAGGTATTTCAAGGTTCTCTTCATCATCATCATTTGATTCATTACTATCATCATCTTCATCATCTTCATTAGTTGGGCTAATAACATCTTCTTCAATCATATTCTCTGGCACATTATTAGTTGCACCAATACCAACATCTTCAATTGTGTTCTTAGCCTCAGGATCATATTCTTCCATGGGAGCATTACATTATACTTCAATATTCACACCTCCATGTTCCACTAGTTCAAAATCCACATTCGCTAAAGGACAAAAATCATTTCCCCCTTCAATGTGATCATGATGCCTAAAATGTCTCTAAGCTGTTGTTATTAGAATTCTTGAATTCTTTAAGGCCTTGCATATTTTGCATGGACAGTAGCATTTTCCATTACTATTTCTTTTTAACTGAGACCACAATCTAGCAATTATCGCCTTATTTTGTTCTGGGTTCATATTATTAGGTGTGGACTTTCTTCACAAGCAAATATTCAGGCTATAAAATTATATCAAGTATAAACACATAGGCATTAGGAGTATCTTGTATATAATCATTAGTAATAAAATAATTAAATATTATTATCTCTTCAATAAGGATGGTATCTAAACAAATCAAATAAATTATACAATATAAATATTGGCATTGATTTTGAACAAAAATTATTCATTTATGTATGTTGCCACTTGAAATATGTTGCTACAACAAATGCGAGTAAAGGTATGGATGGTTTTGGCAAGATTGGGTTAGGATCAAGAAACATTGGGGGGTGGGGGTGAGGGGGTGTAAATAAGTGTTGTAGCACTTTTGAAACAATCATGAATTTTTTAACTTAACCATAAATATTCACATAAGATTATATCAAAAAAAAATGCTAGAACAGTAGAGAACTCATAACATGATGATTTATTTTCAAGGAAACCCTAGCTAAGTGAAAACCACAATGGGGTTGGTACAAAACTATGTACTAATATGAAAGTTCATTATGAAGAGTTATGACCTAGTTTATATTTGTTTCCTTGTTACAAGATTTAACCTTGCTAGAGTTCTCAACCCTCTAAGAAATTGTTTAACAAAAACAAAAGTATACTTGCTTGATAAAGAAAACATTGTCTAATTACAATGAAAGTATACCAATGCCAAAAAGATCATACTAACATGCCAATGTATGATTATTCTGAAATGAAGCTTGCATATAATCTTATCCACCATCAAGACTTACACATATAAATAATAACATTGATCATAGGATCATAATGCATGCTCACATACAAAACCAGTCTTTATAGTCGACTAACAAAAAATCTTCACAAAATTTGTAACACAAACTCTAATATGAAATATAAAATTGATGTACCAAAGGGTTAACATATACTATATCATCCCTACTATGCCAATAAATTTAATTGATTAAACAATTCAATTAGATAGGCCAATTTGCCTGATCTCCAAAATTGTCTTGAACAACTGCTGTAATTTGTCATTTTTACTCTATTCACCTAAAATATGTGCTAATTAACACACTAACAAAAAAGACCATATTTGAACCACTCATACACTATAAATATTACATATAGCAAAAATTGAGTCAATTCTAAAAAGTATTATGTGCTTGCTAACCAAAACTATCTAACTATATACTTGTTCTTGCTTTATACTTAGGCATTTTTCATGAATGAATTCCATTCAAAAGTTATTATCTAAAGAAATGACCATGTCAAAAATCTATATTTTCATCAATGACAACATATATAACTTTATCCTATGATCACTTTCCTATATATCAAGGGCGGAAGGAAAATTTATATTAAAACTAGAGAATGAAGGGTCATCCACATAAAGTGGATCCTAGTGGAGATTGTACAAGAAAAACTTGAAAGGGAAAAGGAAAATTAATAGTAGATATTTCCAATAATATTTTAGCTTCAATAAAACAAGATATTCCTATAATTCCTCCAAGATACGTACATGTATATCTTAGAGGAAAGGAAGTAGAAAAAATAGTTTCAAAAATTTAAGGATGTTGGAATGTTTGTAAAATGATGAGGGAGTTGAAAAATATTTAAAAAGATTGAAAAATGGTAATGTAAGTATTGGGGAATCAAATTACTACTAAAACCTCTACCATATTGATTCACTATATTTACTAGTCAATCGATCATGAAGCTAATATAGGCTCTTTTGCAGTGTAGAAAAGTTGGAAAGATAGGCATCCTATCTTCTTCTCTATTGAAGCCAACTTATGATCACATATAGCTAAAATGGCATTTTTTCTTAATTGGCCATTACTAAGCATTCCTATCTGTAAATGAAATCATGCCAATTTGATTAAATTGGATTAAGTTTGGTAAGCAACTCCTAGAGAAAAACAAATGAACCTTTAGGGAATGGCTCATAAGTCTAATAGAGAACTAATCCTTATATGATGTACCAAGGGACCCTAAATTAATGTTCCAAATTATTTTCCCTCATTGTTGTGCAAATACAATATTGCCTTCTTAGAAAAAATGATGTCAAAATCCATCTCAACAAATTTTTTCAGTAATGGTCTTGGATCATCCCACCCTACTGTGTCATAAACAAACATTATGCAAAATTTCATCACCTTCAACAAATCATACATACAATTATCTAAAGTTCAACAAGTATATTGGAATTGATGAAAGTAATAAAGGTTAAACTTAAAACCATGTCAAATTCCATTAGTTTACAAAATCAAGGCATTTCAGTTGCCAATTTAATTCATAGGTTTCCATCATTGATATAAGCCAGGATAATTACTTTCAAATTGCCTTCTCTACAATTGTAGACTAGACATAGACAAAGCCTTAGATTATGCCATTGTAGCAAATTTATTCACTATATTTACTAGTCAATCGATTGTAATAATATTGACTCTTTTGTGATATAGAAAAGATATCGAAATGAATATTAAGCATCATGTCCTCTTCTCTACTAAAACCAACTTTTGATTACATATAGGACCAAAAGGACATTTTGACTTGATTGAGCATTAGCAAGCATTCCTATTTGTAAATGAAAGCCTATCAAATTGACTAAATCAAATTAAGTTTAGTAAGAAACTCCCAGAGAAAAAAAAAAAATGGGCCTTTTGGAAAGGGTTCAGAAATCTAATAGAGAAATAATCCTTATATAATGTATCAAGGGCCTCTATATTGACTATTTCTAGTCCTTCTCCTCCAATGATGTGAAAAAGAACATATTGCCTTCTTAGTAGAAAGCATGTTAAAATCCATTTCAATAATGGTTTTTAGTCATTGACTCAGATCATGCCAACCTACTGAGCCATAGACAAATATTATGCAGCAATTGATCACCTTCAAAAAATCATACATAGAATGATCTAAAGTTTAAAATGGGAGTCCCTATGATAACATTGTCAACAAGTATATTGGAATTGATTAAAGTAATAAAGGATTGACTCAGAATCATGTCAATGTCCACCAGTGCACAAAATCAAGGTATCTTCACTGGAAATTCAATTCACTATTTTCCATCATTGACATAAGCCAAGACAACTAATTTCAAAGTGTCATCTCTATGATTGTGAACTAGAATATTATTGATGGGGTAGAACAAGAAATCTCTGCTATAAAATTTGAATTCTCACACTAAATATCTAATACATATTCAAAGCCCTTCCATAATAGAAAATAGAAATGAATTAATATGTCATCTACCTCTTCTTAAAAGAAAAAATCATTAAAAAAATCTAGTAGCCTGCATCTTAAGAAACCAATAAATTTGATATCTACATTTAAAGAGAACATGCCTATGCTACATCAAATATACAAAATGACACTAAATATATATGTCACTCAACTAGGCATGAAATAACTATCTCTCTACACAAAACTCTATCAATTAAAAAAATATATTAAAAAATCAATCAACACATTGTAAAAGAGTCACCAATAAAGGTTGCATTCCCAGTTTTAAACATCAATTATTTGCTCCCACTTGGCTCATAGCTTTAACTCATTCACACATCATGATATATATATATATATATATATATATATATATATATATACACATATATACATATGATTTCCAAGTGAGATGAATTCATATACCTAGCCTTGTTTGTATAAGATCTTCAAAGATTGAGATATGAAGACCTATGCAGTCTAAAGTTTCACTTTAAGAGTCATCACTTTTGTGCTTCTCCTCATTTCCTTAATTGCTACGTTAAGGAGCAAGACAACATCTAATGTTTTTTGTTTCTACTAGCGATGGGGTTTCAAAATGGGTCACAGGTTGAAACCCCTACTAACTGCGCCAACCTCCAACTTAACCATGATGTCACATGATAGTTAGCTTTAACTGTGAATGCCTAACTAGGCCTGTGGGACACGTAACAAGACCTCACTATGTCACTATAGCTAAAGGTCAATCATTTTACCATAGCAACAAAGCAAGAGATGTCAATCTTCCTCCATCTGGTGGCCTCAAAGGTACACCCAACCTATCAGTGTACCAACCAATAGAAACACGACCCTTTGCCAACTTGTCTACACTGACCCACCACATCATGGCCTACAAAAGGAATGGATCCACCTGCTACATGGAAACTCATCACTTTGTCACTATAACTAAAGATCGAGCAACTTCTCAAAGAAAAAAAGTGACCACCATTGATCTGTTTGCATCAGATAGTAGAAGGTAGAATATAGAACATGTGGCCCACAACCTTGACATGTCAGAGGCTACGCCAATGAAATTCTTACTATACACCAGCTCAATCTAACTCACCACCCTATCACCTTGCATCCCACCAAAAAACTCAAGCCTACACAGACAGAGTGCGACATTGGTATGTCCCATGAATTAAAGTGCTTGCAGTTTTGCATAGTGACAAGGCAATGACCATAGATCCTAGGAAGATCAACAACTTGGAAGATGCATGATGAACTCTATAAGAATTGGCCCATAAGGAAAGGACTCACCTTGCTATGTTAATGAGAAACTAACAAAATGTTGATGTGCTCTAACAACTACCCAGTTGTTTTGATAGGAAAGTGGGGGCCACCAAGATCAAAGACAAACCATTACTATGTCACATGAAAAACTCCCTTGCATCTCTACATAGTGACATAACGACGATCCTTGATGATGAAAGATTTGATGGCAAGGAAGTTGTGGGAGCCCAAAAAGATAAAAAGGAAATACAATAAGGTTTTATTTTCATTTATATTCATATTTCTATTGGCATTTAAATATTTAAAAGTGGTAAGTGATTGTTGGGTGGGCTTAGACATTTAAATTCAATTTTTTGGCAAGAGGCAAATATGGTTAATAGGGCCCTAGGACCCCTATAGACATATTATAATTGTTCATATGGGTTGAAAGGGATAATAGGATAACCTATGACCCCTTTTGACACATTTCATGACAACATATGTCCCTAAGAGTCCTATGACATGTACAGACATATCAAAATTTTTTATATGGGTGGAAAGGGGTCATAAGATAACCTATGACCCCTTTCGACCCATTTAATGACAACATATGTCCTTAGGTGTCTTGGGCCCCTAAGGACATGTTATAATTGTTTGTATGGGTTGAATGGGGCCATATGATAACTTATGACCCCTTTCACCTATTTTATGACAACATATGTCCCTTGGGGACATATTACAATTTATTGTATTGGTTGAAAGGGTTGATAGGATAACCAATGATCCCTTTTGACACATTTTACGATAACATGTCTCTACGGGTTCTAGGACCCTAGGAACATATTATAATTTTGCATATGGGTGGAAAGGGTTCATAGGATAACTTATGATCCCTTTTGACACATTTCATGGAAGCATATGTTCCTAGAGGTCCTACAACCCCTACATACATATTATAACCTTTCATAAAGATCAAAATGGGTCATAAGATAAACTACGATATCTTTAGACCCATTTCAAGACAACATATTATATTTGATCATATGCATCAAAAGGTGTCATAGGATATCCTATGACCCCTTTCAACCCATTTCATAACAACATATGTCCCTAGTGGTCTTGGGACCCCGAGTCTCGAGATCCCAAGACCATTAGGGACATATTTTGTGATGCAATGGATTGAAAGGGGTCATAGGATACCTATGTCCCATTTCAATACATTTCATGACAACATATGTCTCTAGGGGTCATAGAATCTGTGGGGGTGTATTATAATTGATCACATGGGTTGAAAGGAGTCATAGGATAACCTATGACCACTTTTGACACGTTTCATTACAACACATATCTCTACAAGTCCTAGGATTCATAGGGACATATTATTATTGATCATATGGATTGAAAGTGGTCATTGGAAAACCTATGACCCCTTTTGATGCATTTTCTGATAACATATGTCCATAGGGATTCTAGGACCCCTAGGAACATATTATAATTAATCATATGAGCTGAAATGCCTCATACGATAATGATAGACCCTTTTTTGATCTATTTCATGACAACATATATCCCTAAGGATCTTGTGATGACTAAAGACATATTATAATTGTACATATGGGTCAAAAGTGGTTGTAGGATAACCTATGACCATTTTCAAAAAAAAATCATTACAACATATGTTCATAGGGATCCTAGGACCCCTAGGGACATATTATAAATGTTCATATGGGTTGAAAGTGATCATTGGATAACCAATGGCACCTTTCAACACATTTCATTACAAAACATATAGAACTCCTCAAGACCTATTTCATTTGTTCATATGAGTGAAAAGGGGTCATAGGATAACCTATGATGCCTTTTGACACATTTCATGACAACTTGTATCCCTAGGTGCCTTAGGACCCCTACAAACATATTTATAATTGTTCATATGGGAAAAAGTGGTAATAGGATAACTTATGATCTCTTTTGACACATTTCATGATAACCTATGAACTTAGAAGATCTATGACTAATAGGGACATATTATAATTATTTATATGGGTTCAACCCATTTAATGACAATATATGTCCTTAGGTGTCCTATGATCCTTGGGGACATGTTATAACTATTCATATGGGTTGAAAGGGGCTATAGGATAACCTATGACCCCTTTCAACACATTGCATGACAACATATGTCCCCAAGGGTCCTAGGACCCATAGAGACATATTATAATTGATTATATGGGCTGAAAGGGTTCATAGGATAACCTATGACCACTTTTAACACTTTCATGACAACATATGTTCTTAGGGGTCTTGGGACCCTCAGGGACATATTATAATTATTCATATGGGTCAAAGGGTTCATACGATAACTTATAACCCTTTTAACACATTTCATAGAAGCATATGTCTCTAGGGGTCCCAACACCCCTAGGGACATATTATAATTTTTCATAAGGATTGAAAGGGGTCATAAGATAACCTATGAATTTATCCTATGGCCCCTTTCAATCCATTTCATGACAACATATGTCTCTAGGGGTTCTTGTACCCCTAGGGACATATTATAATTAATCAGATTGGTTGAAAGGAGTCATAGGATAACCTATGACCCATTTTGACCCTTTTCATAACAACATATATCGCAAGTGGTCTTGGGACCCTGAGGTAAATATTATAATTATTTATATGGGTTGAAAGGGGTAATAGGATGGTCTATGACCCCTTTCAATATATTTGATAAAAACATATTTCTCTAGGGGTCCTAGGATTCTTGAGGATATATTATAATGGATCACATTGGTCAAAATGGGTCATAGAATAACCTATAACCCATTTCAACACATTTCATGACAACATGTGTCTCTAAGGGTCCTAGGACTCCTAGGGACATTTTATTATCAATAATATGGATCAAAAGTGGTCATTAGATAACCTATGACACCTTTTGATGCATTTCATGACAATATGTGTCCCACATATATCCCTAGAAGTCCTATGACCCCTAGAGACATATTATAATTGATCATATGGGTTGAAGGGGTCATGAAAATATATGTTCCTAGGGTCTTGGGACCCCTAAGGACATAAAAAAATTGTTCATGTGATTGAAAGGGGTCATAGGATAATCTATGACTCCTTTTGAAAAATTTCATGGCAAAATATATACCTAGGCATCCTAGGACCCTTAGGGACATATTATAAATGTGCATATGGGTTGAAAGGGGTCATAGAATAACCAATGATCCCTTTTGACACATTTCATTAAAACAGACATAGGACTCCTAAGGACTTATTTCATTTGTTCATATGGATTGAAAGGGGTCATAGGTTTTGACACATTTCATTAGAATATATGTCCCTAGGGATCCTAGGACCCCTAGGGGTATATTATAATTGTTGATGTGTCAAAAGGGTTCATAGGATGATCTAATTAGGATCTAGGAATATTATAGAGGAATGCTTAACATAATTACATATAGTTAAATCAAAGCATTATTTAATGAATTAACACAAATTAAATTCTTAAATGAACAAAGCATAATAATATAATGACTGAAAGAAAGAGAGAAGAGAGATAGAAGACAAAACACAATTGATAACAGAGTTTGTCCACAGGTTGGACTATGTCTCCAAGTCTTGCTCTAATAGAGGGACTGATCTGATTAGCTCCAAAATCAATTACAAGTATTTTAAAATAATTCCCTTCAAGAAAAATTACAACATTAATCTCCAATGTGCAGGAGTAATTACCAAGTCTCTAGTCATAATCTCCTTCTCATCAGTTGATGCCTTTCCAAAACCTACTTATCCCCTTTTATACATGAAATTAGCCAAAAATGGGTCATAACCACTAATTGCAAAAAAATCCCTTTTAACTAATTTGATATTTGTAATAGTTCCCCTTTTCTATTTTAAAAATTTGGCCTTATTTCATTTTAGTGGTTAGTTTTGACCCATATCCTTATTTACCTAAGGATAGGCATGATTTGATATAGTTTAAATGCAATATAATATGCACATATTTCAAGTGCCATAAAGAGCACAATAGTTATAGATTCTTTTGGGAGGTCAGTGATCAAGGGTTCCATTCCTACTGGCCTTCACTCTCTATTTGGCAGCTTTTTTGTTTTAAAAATAAACTCCCTCCATAATTTAGTAAATGACATGTGTGGCATACTGGTTAGGGAGAATGGGTTAGATATGGAAGTTGGAATTTTAATTCTCCTCAACATATTTGTTACCACCCAATTCCTAATGTGCCACAATGGTGACATCATCATGATGTCATTTCAATTCTCCTCAACATATTTTTTACCACTTGATTCCCAATGTGCCACGTCACCATGTTGACTGGAATGGTGAAATCATCATGATGTCATTAGAATCCATATTTTTCCCTGAACTTCAAACAGCCATAACTTCGACATCTGCTCTCTATTTTTAATGAAAATAATGTCACTAGAAAGCTCTCGATGAGTTCTTCAATTTGAAATCCATTGTTGACCAATTTTGAGATGATCAAATTTTCACCTTTTTATAGCTTTTATTCCTATTTTGACCAAACTTTGACTAGCCATAACTTTGTCATCTGGACTCCAATTTTTCTAGTTCAATTTGTGTTGGAGTCAAAATTGCAAACACTTTGTAATGATGTTGATTCTTGGAGCATTCAGGATATTTCAATTTTAACTAATTTTTATCCCCCAGATCATAGGATAACCTATGACCCCTTTCGATATTCATGACAACATATGTTCCTAGGGGTCCTACATATTAAAATTGGTCAAATGGATTGAAAGAGATCATAGGATAAGCTATAATGCCTTTAAACCAAATTTATGATTATGTATAACCCAAAGGGTCCTAGGACTAGGAACATATTATAGTTGATCAAATGGATTGAAAGGGTTCATAAGATAACCTATGACTCTTTTTGACACATATCATGACGACATATGTTGCTAGGAGTCCTTGGACCCCTAGGGACCTATTTCATTTGTTTATATGGGTGGAAGGGGGTCATAGAATAACCTATGACACCTTTCAATACATTTCATGACAACATATGTCCCTAGGGGCCTAAGGACCCCTACGAACATGTTTATAATTAAAGATAACAAATTCCATGATCAATGATAATTAAATTCCTACTTTTGGGTGAGATTGTGTGTGAGTTTTTTGAATCAAGGTTTCGGATCATACTTAATGATCCATAATCAGGATGAGAGTTCTAAGAATGTGACAAAATATGTTGTAGACCTAGGCTAAATAAAGAGAGGAGGAGAAGGGGGTAGGGAGAAGCACACAAACCTAAGAAGAAAAACAAACTAAAAAATAAAAATAAGACAAAATAAAAATAAATGAGAAAAGAGAAACCAAGAGGGATGATTGAAGAAAAGAAGACAAGGGGAGATGAAACAAGTGTTGGAAATGCGAATGGAGTAACTAAGAGGGGGAGGGGGTGAATCAGTTACCACAAAAACATTTCACAGTCCCTTAGATGTCTAAAATTTTGATCTTGGTTACAGATTACTAAAACTTGATAATGCAGCAAATACTAATAATTATTAAGAACTAGTAACCAAAACAATTCAGCAATCATGAACACTAAAGACACCAGATTTAACGTGGAAACCCAATATGGGAAAAACCACCAATGTAACTAGTTACTGTTTTTCACTCTTCTGAAGTGAGCCCTATTAGGAGCCAACCCTGTTAAAGGTTAAAAAACACACTGTTAGGTGTGACCCGGTTAGAGGATTTAATCACCCTGTTAGGAGTGGCCTTGCTAGAGGTCTTTAGAACAATTCAACTGAACTGTCACCTTGTTAGAGGATTTACAATAGGGCTATTAAACCCACTCTGTCAAGAGATTTTGAGTTCACTGTTACAATGGTTAGAAAGAAACAATGAAGTGATCTAATATAATGTGCAACTTATCTTTGCTGATTGCAGATCTCTGTTATGCTTGACTGGATCCTTACTGATCACATACAACTTTGTAGCTTCTTCAACGCATCTGATCCTCCATCACACTTTTTCAACATTTGCTTATATGTTCAATATTCGCACTCTTATGCATCCAAATTCTTGCATGTTTCGAATTCACAACTTGATCTTTCATATATACCTTACAAATTATCTTAGTCGGCTTTAATCACTGATCAAACAAATACAATAGTCGGCTAAGAATTACAAACCAACAAATCCCTTTACTAGCCGACACTGCTTGGTTAATACTGTTCAGAAAATAATTCCTGTGTTAACCAACTGAGCTCGGTTAATATAGAAAACTCCCTGACATCCCTTCAATTGCCAGGAGAACTCGGTAAGTATAGATGACCGAGTGAGCTCGGTAGAAACTGTTTTTGCCAAATTTCCTTTGGACACTGAGTGAACTCGGTAAGCACTGACTTTCCTTTGCTTACCTTCCTATCTCGGTAAACACTAACTTTTCTTTGGTTACCTTCCCAGATCGGTAAACACTAACTTTTCTTTGGTTACCTTCTCAACTCAGTAAACACTTTGTCACAGTTTCCTTCAATCACCGAGTGGGCTCAGTAAGTACTGAACTTCCTTCGTTAACCAAGTTAGCTCGGTAGAAGCTATCTATACAATGTAATATACAGCAATGCTTGGTAGACTCTGTAAATGACTATGCTTACCTTCTAAGCTCGGTAGACTCTGTCTGATGACTGATATGACATTTGTGTAACATCAAAGACAACACTCAATTAACCAATTGTATCCAACAACAAGATCCCCAAATATATATACATATGAATATTTATATATACATATAAAAATGTGTATATGAAAATCTATATATAAACATATGTAGATATATATGTGTATATATACCTACCTACATACATACTTATGTGTGTGTGTGTGTGTGTGTTTTAAAAAGGACAAAATGCAGTATAGAGATAAAACAAGAAATAGATAATATAAACAAATAAAAAGAGGAAGAAAGAATAAAGAGGCCTTGAAAAATAAATAAATTAAAAAATAAATAAAAATAAATAATAATAATAATATATAATAATAATAATAATAAATAAATACAACACCCATAAAACATTAACACAATACAAGACCCAATAAACATTAAAACAAAATATAAATAGACTAAAAATAAAAAGCCCCAGACCTATCTCACAACCAAATAAGGAAAGCACATATTTTTTATTTAAAAAAATAATAATAAAAATAAAGTTTTAAAAAATTAATTTTAAAATTTTTTTAATGTGTGTGTGTGTTTATATATGCACCCACATATCTATATGTGTGTGTGTGTGTGTGTGTGTGTGTGTGTGTGTGTGTGTGTGTGTATGTATGTATATGTATATGTGTATATATATATACATATATATATGTATATATATATACATATATATCCATACATACATATATATATGTATATATATATGTATATATATATATATGTATATATATATATGTATATATATATATATATGTATATATATATATGTATACATATATGTATATACATATATATATATATGTATATATATATATATGTATATATATATACATATATATATATGTATATATATATATATATGTATATATATATACATATATATATATATACATATATATATATATATACATATATATATATATATATATATATATACATATATATATATACATATATATGTATATACATATATATGTATACATATATATATGTATACATATATATGTATATATATATATATGTATACATATATATGTATATATATATATATGTATACATATATATGTATACATATATATATATATACATATATATGTATATATATATATATATATATATATATATATATATATATATACATATTTATAGTTGTTTATATGGGTGAAAGTGGTAATATGATAACTTATGATCCCTTTCAACAAATTTCATCATATGTTCCTAGGAGTCCTATGACCCATAGGGACATATTATAATTGTTTATCTGGGTCAAAAGGGGACACAAGATAACCTACGACCCCTTTCAACCCATTTGATGACAACATATGTCCTTAGGTGTCCCAAGACCCATGGAGACATATTATAATTATTCATATGGATCAAAAGGGGCCACTGGATAAAATATGACCCCTTTTGACACATTTCATGACAACATATGTCGCTCGGGATTCTAGGACCCCTAGGGACATATGGCAATTGATTGTATGGGCCGAAAGGATTCATATGATAACCTATGACCTCTTTCAACACTTTCATGACAACATATGTTCGTAGGGGTCCTAGGATCACTAAAGACATATTATAATTGTTCATATGGATCAAAGGGGTAACCTATGACCCCTTTCAACACATTTCATGACAACATATATCTCTAGGAGTCCTAGGACCCATAGGGACATATTATAATTTTTATATGGGTTGAAAGGGTTTATAGGATAACCTATGACCCCTTTTGACCTATTTCTTGATAACATGTGTCCCTAGGGGTCATGAGACCCCTAGGGACATATTATAATTATTTATATGGGTTGAAAGGGGTCATAATATAATCTATGACCCCTTTCTACACATTTCATGATGACTATAATTGCTCATATGGGTTGAAAGGGGTCATAAGATAACCTATGACCCATTTCAACCCATTTTATGACACTAGATTTTCTTTAGGACCCCTAGAAACATGTTATAATTGATTATTTGTGTCGAATGGGGTCATAAGATAACATATGACCCATTTTGATACATTTCATGACAACATATGTCTCTAGGGGTCCTAAAACCCCTAGGAACATATTATAATTGTTCAAATGTGTTGTAAGGGGTTATAGGATAACCTATGACCTATTTTGACTCATTTCATGACAACATATGTCCATAGGATTCCTAGGATCCCTAGGGACATATTTTTAAATTGATCATATGGGTTGAAAGGGTGCATAGGATAACCTATGACCCTTTTTGACATATTTCAAAATAATATATGACCTTAGTGGTCCTAGGACCCTAGTGTAGAAGTTGATGAAAGCCAACTTTAGAGTGCACCAAGGTCACCTACATGCAAATAACGTACTGAAGAGAAATTGGAGAAGGAAGGAACAAGAGCTCAAAGCAAGAAAGAGAAATTATATTGCAACAATGAGAAATAAAATTATTGTACAATATGAGATATGATATTACAATGGGAGGGCATGTTTATAAAGGCCTCTAGGAAGCTTGTAGAACAAGCTAGAAAGAGCTAAGAGATAAGGTTGACAACTAAGCATATGTCCACAAAAGGTGGATTATCCTCCATGTAGGTGAGAAGATAAGTATGACTAGATAGGAAAAAACTCCTGTGTTGTCAACAACTCCTAGATGACAACTAATAACTAAATGCATTTTAGCTAAGTAAACTTACGTAAAGTATAAATAATAATTATTTACTTTAGCACCCCCCTTAAGTGCAACTTAGGGGAATGCACTTAAGCTCACAAAAGCTAAGATGAAATGCAGAATGGGTCTCGGCAACTAGGCCATATTAGGTACCCATGTACAAGTGCAATAAAATCTCTGTAAACTGGAGAAAAAGGAGAAAATTAGTGGGAAAAACCACTCTACAAAAAGACATAACTAAAAATCTAGTGAAGGACTAAAGAAGCCTCCAACTAGAGGAATGTCCCAGAAAATAGGAACAAAGAGAAGATCATGAAGAGTATCACTGAAGCATGAAGAAGTTGTAGACTCTATCAAAAAGAAACTATTGATCTAAAGATTCTCCATAGAAATAGAAGGCACAAACAAAGAGTGTCTATATGGTAGATAACCCATCTCATTGAAATGCATAGGTAGCTAGCCACTACAATCGCCTAGTATATAGGATCAAATACTAAATACATAGCTCACACTATCAAACCATCGAACCAAGGAAGCATTAGAACAATAGAATAACCCCCCCTTAATTTAGGTGGAGTGAACTGATAGGCAACTGAAAAGGTACAAAACACCTATAAAGGCATGTGCCACTAACACATCATTGGGCAAAAAGGAAGAGGGCACAAAATTGGCAACCAACTATCCCCCCATGGCACTTTATAAAATAGTGTGAGTACAACTGTCTCAAAACAACATTCATGAACCCAAAGTGCAAGAGTGGCACTTTATCTCAGTGCATTTGCATAAAGATTCTTACCAATGATATCAATAATGATCAAAAAGGGAAAAAAGCTGATACAAAAGATAATATAGTCCAAAAGAAAAGATCAAATGCCATGAAAATGATCCTTGGACTAGGAACAACCAAGATATCCGCCATAGAGAAAAAAATGTTGAAAACATGATAGAAAGAGCACGGGGTAGAATCTGAAGGAAATTATAGAATGTTTGAAAAGTAGATAGAACTAGCTTTCCAAAAATATAACATTTTAAAAAAATAGAGATGGGATGCACAAGATATGCTAACCAAAGTGAAAAATAGAACATCCAACTTTGACTACAAAAACATGCAACAAATTGCATCAAAATTGAAAAATACCTACACCAATGTCTTCATCTTGGAACCAACTTTTTGTTGCTTCTTTTGGATTGGAAAAATACCTCTGTATGCCCAAGTTATGGCCAAAATTTGCAAGTAGGTCTAAAAGAGACCTAAAGAGGATGGAGGAGTGTTGATGTAGTGTTGATGTTAGCATTACACTATGTTAAATTTGATGGCCAAGGGGCCATTGTGGCAAAAAAAGACTACCACATGGCATGCCATGTGGCATCCACATGGCATGCCATGTGGCATCCACATGGCAATATGACTGTTGACTAGGTACAACCGCATGGTAGGTGCTGACATGGCATTGGTGTAGGGTGTGCCAACTAGACTACAGTGTTGGGCCATAGGTGGGTGGCTACAGAGTGGTGCAGAGGTGGCAAAACTAAAAAAAGCAATGGTCATAATGTAGATAAAGGCAACATCATGGAGGTGGGTGGTAGGCCGACTGGGCGGCGGTGGTTATGGAGTGGCGACCATGGATAGGTGGCGTCATGGTGGAGTAGCTAGTTGTAGTGCCGCAGGGGTAGTGCCATGATGATGTGGTGGCAGTGCCATGGTAGTGCAGTGGCACTACTATGGCAGCAGGTTTGTTTTTTTTTTTTCACCAAAAAAATTGTCCATACAGTCTGTACAACCTCCTGGGGGGTTAAAAAAATTTGTCAGATGCTATAGAAGCCAAAAATAGAAAATATGATATGATTCTTGACTGTAACCAGCCTTCTAAACTCAATAGCAGTGTCTATTTAGGCCCAAAGTTCCCTAAAAAATTGCTCTTCCTCCTGATTGAAGAAAAAATCACAAACAAACTAGGGTTTGTGTCTCCGAATCGTAGCTTCAAAAATGCTTTGAACTAGGAAGCAGCATGAAGGCTCTAATATGATGTAGAAGTTGATGAAAGCCAACTTCATAGTGCACCAAGATCACTTGCGTGCAAATAACCCGTTGAAGAGAAATCAAAGAAGGAAGGAACAAGAGCTTGAAGCAACAAAGATAAATTATATTGCAACAATAAGAAATGAAATTGCTATACAATATGAGATATGATATTACAATGGGAGAGCCTATTTATAAAGGCCTCTAGGAAGCTCGTAGAACAAGCTAGAAAGAGCTAGGAGATAAGGTTGACAACTAAGCATATGCCCACAAAAGGTGGATTATCCTCCATGTAGGTGAGAAGATAAGTATCACTAGATAGGAACAAACTCCCGTGTTGTCAACAACTCCTAGATGACACATAATAACTAAATGCATTTAACCTAAGTAAACTTAAGTAAAGCGTAAATAATAATTATTTACTCTAACACCTAGGTACCTAATTCATTTGTTCATATGGGTCGAATGGGGTCATAAGACAACCTATGACCCCTTTCAACATATTTCATTACAACATGTGTTCCTAGGGTTCCTAGAACATATTATAACTTTTTATATGGGAAAGGGGTCATAGGATAATCTATGACCCCTTTCGACACATTTAAATGACAAAAAATGTCCTCAATGGTCTGAGGGCTCATAAGGGCATATTATAATTGATTATATAGGTTGAAAGGGGTCATATGATAACCAGCTATGACTTCTTTCAACCCATTTCATGACAAAACATGTCCCTGGGGGTCCTAGGACCCTAGGGACATATTATAATTGTTCATATGGGTCGAAAGGGGTCATAGGGTAACTTGTGATCCCTTTTGGCACATTTCATGATAAAATATATCTCTAGGTGTCCTAAGACCTATAAGGACATATTATAAATGTTCATATGGGTCGAAAGGGGTCATAGGATAACCTATGACTTTTTTTGACACTTTTAATGGTAACATATGTCCCTAAGGATCCTAGAACCCTTACAAACATATTTCATTTGTTCATATGGGTCAAAAAGCTTCATAGGACAACCCATGACCCCTTTTGACACATAAGAAATTATTTTTAAATTATATAATGTAAAATAAAATTATATTTATCTAATAAAATATATAATACTATAAAATAATTCTTAATACTATGTAAAAATATATATTATTATAGATATATTTATAATTAAATATAATATTATATAGATAATATTTATAATACTATGGATAATATAGACTACTATATAATACTATAATCCTAATATACTATGTGATTATATTTAGTACTTTATATAACATTATAATAATAAATTTTATTATATTATATAAAATTAGAAAATAAGAAAATAAATATTCATTTATTATTATATCTTAAATGTAAAACATATAGAATTATGTTTGTAAATATATTGGTTTAAAATGTACGATGTGGTGCCCAATATCTAAAATTTGAAATCTTGCATTTTGCTACTAGTTTTTGGGTACCTGAAGCCATATCAAGTACCCAATCCTATTTCGGGTATCCAATTAGGCTTGATATTTACCAAGCCTATTTGGTCAACTCAAAACATGTGTTTGATCCATATTTATTTGACATTCATACTTCAACTGACCATCTAATGACTCTTTTTTCATCCAATTCCAATGAAACAAAAAGGGTTTTTGTAGAACACTCTCATAATTCCATCGATATAATTGTTGTCAAGTTATGAGTTTGATAAGTATTTTTTATTTAATTTCTAATGAAGATGCTTGTAAAGTGTTGATTGGAATATTGATTGAAAAACATCTATAACTTTCAAATAGTATAACATTTTTGAAATCCAAAAGTTATGCCACATTTTGTGCTTTTCCTATTATAAGAAAAATAGAATTGTAAAGTTTTCAATTAGTGAAGTTGGTCAAACATGGGAGTTTTTTAAATTCTAAAAATGTTATAGTAGAAAATTTATAATTAATTCATAATTTGGAATACAAATATCCAAAAATATGGGTCACATCTAGGCATGAGTCTACTTCTTATATCTAGAATTATTTTGGTCACATCTGAGCATGAGTCTACTTCTTATATCTAGATGATATTAAAAAATATTATCATTTGGTTTTGATTAAGGTAGTCAGACATACACCTATTTTTTATTTTCACCTTGAAATTTTTGTAATGCCGCATTAAAATCCAAAATTTTGATCAATCAATTTTTTTCTATAGATAAGGCCTAGTAGTCTACAAACCACATTTAATTTTCTATAGATTATTTTCTTACAACTTTTGGATATAAAGCTCATAACTACTTTTAAAAAATGTGTCATGTTGACATAACCCTCATTTGCTTATTTTTTGCTACTATTTAAAGCCATATTTTGGTTGACCATGATCCTACACATACCCCCAAAAATAATAGTCATTTATATTACTTAACTAATTTTACAAAGTATGCAGGTTTCCTTCTATGGTATTTGATAAATAGAAACTACGAAATATAGGTACTATATACACAGATAGATTTTTAAAACTAGGGATATTATTTACAACTAAAAGCTTTAACAAACTATACAAATCTCTACAAAACTAAGATTCAATATTCTACAAAAACCTATAAGATAATAGACACTAGACCCTAGAGGGCAAAACAAGAGCTAGACCTAAATACAGAGAAAAAGCCAAAAATAAAAATAAGACAAACCAAACAACAGAATGACCAAAATAAGATGGACCTAAGAGTGACAAGGTTTCATCGAGATGAAATCCTTGTCTAAATCAAAGTCCTTAGGAAATATTCTCTCTTCATCTACCATCCTAGCAATTTTCCTCTTTTCGTTGTTAGAAGCTTTTTGAAGGAATGATAGACAAATCTTGACATTATACTTGTTTCTATAGTCCACATCTACAGACACTACTATCTTAGATTCCCTAAAGAAGGTCTCAAGTAAATTGGTATGATCTTCAATTACCTCATGCCAATAGAAAAAAAAAATGAAGAATTTATTCCATCTTGGTCTAGGCTTCCTCCAATTTCTTGACATCCATGATGAATAGAATTGGCCTTTTGAGTATAATCGAATGCTTCAAACTCCTATTGACCAATTTGTATAGTCTTCTTGATACAAAATTTCAAGGTGATTTCTAATGCTACTTATGGCATTGTCCAAACCCTTTTTGCAAAAAAATTTGATTGGATGATGGTATGGGTTAAATGATGTCGACAATTGGGTTGCACAATAACATGGAACTGTATTTCTTCATTGTTTAAATAAGCTTATTGTAATGGAGATTCTAATGTTGCACTAAAGGAAATTGATTTAGCATATGGCTTAAGAGGTCATGAGGTATGTATAAATCTATTAATGACCTCTATGTTTATCAAGTCATGATGCATTTTTTTTACATGTTTGACATATTATTGCAGCTCAAACACCACAAGGCTATCTGGTGCAATGGTTATAAATGTTGCATCAAAAATTTGGATTACACAAAGAAACTTTGTTATTATGGGATAACTAAAGTCTTTGAGGTGACTAATATTTTATCAAGAAATTACATACATTCTTGAGAGTCTCAAAATTGATACTATGGCATTTTGGATGATATACTTGAGTGTGGCTTCAATTCCTTCAAAATGTTTTTCTTCGTCCTCAAATGATGTAGGCTACGAATCAATGAAAATGATCCCAATAAAAATGTTATTGAACATGAAAATGGATTTACAATTGTTAATACAAAGTCATTTGAGCCAATTAAGGATGAGCACTATGTTATTCCAAGCCAATGTGAACATGTATTTTAATCAAAGGTTCCACATAAAATGAATTGGTATGCTTTTGTTAGAAATAATCCAAGAGGAAGCATAATAAAGAATAATGTGATAGAAGAAGAAGACACCAAGGAAGAAGAAGATGATGTAGATGATGATCATGATGGAGATATTCATGAAGAAGAAGAAGAAGAAGATGATGATGATGATGTGATAGTGATGGTGGTGAAAAATATGGTGATGATGGTGGTGGTGATGGTGATGGTGACAATGAGGATGACGATGATGGAAATGATGATCATGATGATGACTTGGATGAAGAATAAGATCAATGACATGAATGAAATGTAGATATATGTGATCAATACTTAATCTATTTAAATAAATTTAATTGCAATTAGTGTTTTGATTAATGTAATCTTTTCTATTTCAACTCCAAAGAGTGTCCAACAAGATGAGGTGGAGGAAAAACAAAATGATGTGGAAGAAAATGTTGGATAATAGAATCTTTTATATGCCAATATTAATGAATATTTTTTAATGTTATTTTAATGATTATGATTTGTTAATGAATGAATTTTATATTTTAATAATGATGAAAGAATGAATGAATATTAGATGTTAGCTTTGGATGTTAGATGTTCTTCATGTGATCATGAATGAATGTTATATTTTATTAATGGATGAAAGAATAAATGAATGTTACATTTGAATGGGGAATTTAGAGTTATGTTGGGGGGAGGGGGGCAGTTGATCTTCTACCTTAACATAGTTGATCTTTAACATAATCAGATTTCCACAATCCATTAGTATGTGAGCAATGTTTTTGGATTAGATTGTGTGAGTTTTTTTAGCATCAACGTTTCGGATCATACTACATGATCCATCATCAAGACAAGAGAACATCAGAATAGGGAATGAGCAGACTAGGACACCACAAGCAGTCCTAAAAGGAGAGGGGGGGGAAGGCACAAAGACCAAGAGGACCAAAAATAAAGACCTAACCACCTAGAGAACCGGTACAGAATAACCAATCACATGAAAAAATGCAGATAATGTGCATAGATGTAAAGGAATTTTTAATATGCATTAAAAAATAAATAACTAAATAAAAATTTAAAAAATAAATAAATAAGTAGATAAATAAAAAATTAAAAAATTAAGGATCAGCGAGAAAAAAGGAGGAAGCACACGATTATTAAAAAGAATAAATAACTATAAGACGTTGAAAATACAAAATTAGGACTTAAAAATTAAGTATTAAAATAATAATAATAAAAAGAAGGCTCAATCCCTAACCTAAATACATAAAATAACAAAAAATAAATAAATAAAAGCATGTGCAAAAATTAAGAACTTATATACAACTATATCTAAAAAATCGAACAAGCCAAAAAATATTTTTTTATTATTTTATATCCCCAAGAGAAAGAACAAGAAGAGAAACATTAGAAAGGCCCTAATACCAAAACGAAGAAGCTATACACCAAATAAAAAGCACAGGAGCAAAAAACCTAAATAAATCGATCGAACCTAAGAACTAAAAATGCTACTATAAGAAAAAGCGTAAATATGCCATGAGTGCGAAGCAAACACAACATTGGAACTAACCCAGATTAAAGAAAACGAGCACAAAGAGATAAAAAGAAAACCATAAATAAATAAATGAGGATAATAATAAAAAACAAGACATAAAGATGGAAGACCCAAGGCTGAAACCACCGGCACAGGAAAGAGCTCTAGGGTTAGAGCGACACAGAGGGCTAAGACGGTTAGGGCTAAGGAATTCTGATGTTCTCTTGTCCTGATGATGGATCATGTAGTATGATCCGAAACGTTGATGCTAAAAAAACTCACACAATCTAATCCAGAAACATTGCTCACATAGTTGACCTTGTTAAGTAGAGAATAGTAAACTATTTTTGAAACAAAGTGAAGCTCGATAATATACTGGATCCAACCATTCTCATTCTTAGACCTATTAATGGTCAAATGCTTATATGATCCACATTTTTTATGTACAAGTTAGTCACCTTGTCAAACTCTGATCACATCTAGATCAAACTCCTATCACATATAGATCAAACTCTCTTATCACTAGACTAATTTTGAGACATGTTTGAAATAAATTAGTCTTATCCCCAATGCTCCTTAATATATTCACTATGCCCAAATGATGCAAATTTGGATTTAACTTTCTGTATGAGCCCCAAGGGTTCCTAAGGTCTCAACTAAGTCAATTCAACCCAAACAACTAGGTTTCAAAGTATCATTGACCTTACCTATTATGCCTATTAGCCCAATTAGGCCTCTAGCAATTGAATTAAATTCCTTTCTAAAAAAATTTCCAATGAAATTATGAAAGAAAATGCACTTTTAGTTACCTATTTTCCTCTATTCTAACATATCAAAGATTAGCCCATGGTATTTTGGACCAGAACCCTCAAAATGGAAAAATTGATAGTTTTAAGGCCTTAAACAACCTACTTTTCCAAAGCATGTGTATGGAATACTTACTCCCAATCCCTGGATCCTTCAAATAGTATCTTAAAGGTTAATTTTCTACTAAAGCCCCAAATTTGGCTTTAAACTAATTTAGTTTGTGCTATTTTTCTCTTTCAAGAATAGATTTCAAATGTTAAGTGCTTTTAAATGTTGATCTTATTTCAAGAGAATATTCCACCTCCAAACTAACTTAGAGGTCATTCTATATTTTCTAAATCTAAATCATGAACTTATAAAAAAAATTATTGCATTTAATTTCAGGTATACAATATCCTATGGCACAAATATATAATTTGTTTATTTTTATTGTTATCAAATGTTTACTAGAGAGTTCTAAACTGAAAAGATGGAAAAAATCACTCCCAACTTTTCTCCATTGTCTTTGAAATCAATATGGATTGTCCCTTCTTCTATCTTCTTAACTATCCACTAGCATGTAACATGCGACTTCATGGAGTTTCATTAAACAACTTATTCATGTATCTAACCAACACTATCATAAATCAACAAGGTAACACATGAGCAACATAGTTTGTTGCCAAAGGTATATGACACTCCGTCTTTATAATTTTATGATATAATATACTAAAAAATTTTATATGGGTTGGTATATGCTTGAAAATGGTGAGTTCTAGTAGATCCATGCACCAATTTTTACAGATGGTCATGAAAGTAGAAATATTCCAACCAAAAGATTTTCTCATTCCATTTCAATCATTTTTATTAGGAGGGTATCCTACATTGCTGGTTACAAAAGTTGCAATTGAAATTTGATGACAACAATTTTTTGGATAGATTGGGATCATTACTTTAATGTTGGATATTGGCATGGTGATGAAATTTCTACCAACACATGACATTGGAGGCATCTCATACACTGTCAAGGCTATAAATTTTAGTTTTTTTGATGTTGGTTTGAATTATAATAAAAGCCTATTATGGTTTGATATATTCTTATTGGAACTTTTGATGGACATCCATCACATTTTTTCATATTCACTCAGAATTAGACGGATGATTGGAATTAATGTTATGATAAGGGACATCTATAGAACTTCCTTATCATAGAAGCAACATGGTTCATTTTAAAAGGTATATAATACTCCATCTTTAGAATTTTATCATATAATATACTAAATTTATTTATCTTCCATTAAAAGCACTCATTTTCTTATTGTTGTGTTGATAGAATGTATTTTGAGCATGCAACTAGATGTGTGAAAGTTCTTTCTTCTAAGCACAGGTTAGGAATATTCTTCATCTACCCTCAATAGGTTCAATGTCAAGCAATTATAGCTCATATTTTCTTGCATCTTGCATGTTTATAAGTACTATAACTATTTTGTTGTTATATTAAGTTTTTGGAGGATGCTTAAGTTAATAATACTCTAACTTTTTCTTTGTTATACATATTTCTTATTGTTATTAGGCTTAAGAAATATGGTTTATGGGAATTATTATTGACTATAGGGTCTTATAACACAATCTCTATGAATTGTACATAACTTTATCAGTTGTCATTCAAAATTTAAGGCATTGCATGCATATGTTTCTTTGATTATCATTTCATACTACCTATTTTTTCTAGATTACCCTTTTATACCATGTACATTGGCCATTGAAGATGAATGCTAATTTTAGATATTTATTATGCCAATCTATTGGCTTTAGGAAATACAAGAGGTGACCCTAGATCAATATTGAAGATAAATAATGGAATTGCTCATGTGGTTTTGTTTCCTCTATTACATACACATACACACACATGGTACTTTTGAGGAAGCAAGTTAGGGACAATTAAAACCTTAATCCATAAGCATGGACAATAGATAGAGCTTTAAAATATAATTTCCAACACACGTTTTCATGTCTATTAGAGATGTCTATAGGTTTTTTAAGTTATAGAGTGTGGTGGACATCAAAATTTTGACTCCTATAGAAGAGGTAATGCCCTCAACAAGAAAGAAAATTAAAATAGCTAAGAACTCTCCTATTTAAAATCCACCATGGAGTTTTGACCATCAACAATTTTATGATATCCACAAAACTATTAGCAATCAAAACTTCTTGGTGGTTTTTGAATAAGGGTGTTCATAGTTATTTTGACTAATAGTGTTCTAGACTATTAGTTATTTTGTTTTAGTGGTTTGCTAGGAAGATTCCCTCACCTATAAAAGTCAAAATTTGAACATCTATAATGGTCCATAACCTGAAAAAACCTATCCACCTCTAACATAAATGCAAACATGTGTTGGAAGTTTTGGGTTTTCAACTCTTTCCCCTATCCATGCATATCAATTGTGGTTTTATCCTCCCTAACTTGCTTCTTCAAAAGTACCATTCATAGGTCATCAAAATTCTAACATATAATGCATAATTTCTGATGAACAATCTAAGAAAAAAATAAAATGTGGATTCTATACACACAACATTGGGTACACCAAACATTTTGTTAGTTTTTTGATGACATGAATTCAACACAAGCCCAATCAAATATTCCTCATCGTTCTTCTATTTTAATGTCTCTGGGGCATCCATTGCAATATTTTTTTACATTTGATGGGAGACATACAAGTCAATCATTTCAAAGCTTGACACTAGTTTAGTGATGATGTATTTAGTCATGGTGCTAATGAAATATTGTTGACTCGTGTGATGAACTTTCATCAAAAATTGATGCAAAATGTAGTAGTGAGACTATTGTAGACATAGCTAGCATTGACAAGTATGGTCACTTCTATCTCTTGAAAAGGGAATTTTATGCATTGGTGGTATGTGCAAGGAATTTCCTATATCTC
Source organism: Cupressus sempervirens (assembly GCA_028749045.1). Classification (NCBI taxonomy): domain Eukaryota; kingdom Viridiplantae; phylum Streptophyta; class Pinopsida; order Cupressales; family Cupressaceae; genus Cupressus; species Cupressus sempervirens. Next base: position 30,250,521 of record CM053783.1, on the reverse strand, counting down.
ATGTATCCGGGGTCTACCCAACAATATGTTATATACCAATGAATTATCAAGCACCTAGCATATGATGTCTCTCTCTTCAGGTCCAACTCTGATGGGTAGAGTGAATTTTTTTCTTCTTTGTCATATACTTTTATGGTGATTTTTCTACAAGGATCAATGGAATCCTCATCATAACCAAGATGAGTCAATAGAATATATGTTAAGACCAACACTTCTATCTACCATAACATGATGGATGCACATTTTATACATCATGACTTCAAAATGTAGTGATTGATTGTGAGGATGACTCAAAGAGATATGGTCCTCCTTGGAGAAGGACACATAGTGTGGTGAAGGTAGATGACCCACCATGAGTTGAAATTGATTGAGATCTAAACCTTTAGGTACACTAGACTCGATGAGAGCTTTAGCAAGGATCTCCTTATGAGAAGGCAATATATTAGGTAGTTCAAAGATTGTAATATGTGGATTGGTTCTTTGTAACTGATCCAAGATGTTGTAGTTAGAATTGCTATAGGAGGTTGTTGGCTTTGTGTTCTTTCTAGTAGTACCAGTAGTAGGTTTTTCTTTAGTCTATTATGGTTCAAGTGTAGAAAGTGCAAAATTGGTGTACAGGACTGTGTGATAATGTTTTCTCAAAATTGATATTATTCTTGATCAGGTACATGAGATTCAAGTTCCTCAAGGATAAATGGGGTTTTTGGCTTGATTGTGTTATCATTTCTCCCTTTGATGGTTATGACATCACAATATTTAGATTCCATAGGTGTAACCACGTTGATTACATTGACATTATTAATGTATGTATAGTTGACATTTGTCTTATTTTTGGGTTTTGTTGTCTCTCCCTTTTCATATGGAGGTAATGGCTCTTTGAACTCTTTATGATCATAATTTTTTTTATGTCCAACAACTACCTCACCACCATCAATTAGATCTTGAATCTTCTATCTCAATTTTATGCATTTGTTTTTTTTGTGACCCTTGTTGTAGTGGTATTCATAGTAGTTAGCCTCATTCAACCATTTGGGTCTAGGTTGTGGATTGTATGGTTGAGGATTGTTTAGAGGACTGGTGATTTAATTTTGAAGAAGTGGCTTGTAGACTACTTCCAATGGTTCACTGAGAGATGTGTAGTCATGCTTGGGTCTAGGAGCCCAAGGTTTGTCTTTAAATATATTTCCATTTGGTTTGGCATTTGTGCCAGTCTTTTTTATAACTTTAGCCACTTGCATGATAGTTGTGAGATTGAAGATGATTTAGGAGGTTTAGAGGTCACAGAGTCCACCATTCTGTCATTCACCACATCACAGGTTTTGTTGATATATTTGGGTTTATCTTTTCTTGAGCTAGACAGGCTTGTTAGTTTTCCTTTTGTAGAGTTAACTCATGTTTCTTGACCATGAACTCCTCTATGTAGACACCTAGTTTAATCATATCATCAAATGTAGTGGGTACTTGGAGTTGTAGCTTATAACCAAAATTAGGTAGAAGGTTATCCACGGATATGTCAAATTTCTCATATTCATGTATCTTATAGGAGTATTTGGTATACAATTATCTATATCTCTAGATGAATATAAATAATGGCTCTCTCATTCTCTATTTGAGGTTGCAAAGACCTTTTATGTTAACTAGATGTTGAATTTTATGGGATTATTGTTAAATGAACATGTTTGCAATCTCTTCAAAGGTTTTGATTCTAGTGGAAATCCTCAAAAACCACTCCATAGATTCTCCACCCAGACTACATAGAAACAAGCACATGAGATATGTTTGATCATGCATGAACTCCATAGACATGGTGCCAAACTCCCTTAAATAATCTTAGGGGTCATAAATGCCCAATTATTTTCATATTTAGGTAGCTCAACTCCTTTAGGAAAAGGAGGCATGTACATGTCTTTATCAAAAGGGAATGGACAAATGACTTCTAAAGTGTATTGCTTTGTAGGTTTGTCCTTGTCTTTCATCATTTGTTATAATTGTTCTTGTATAGCTTGGATTTTTTTTTGGAGTTTATATGTTTCAATTTGTTCCTCTTTGATCAAAATCGTCTCTATGTCATAGTCCAAAGGTAGCTTGGTTCCCTCCTTAGCTAGTTCAAGGAAGTATTTTTCTTTTTCTTCCTTCATTAGTATTTCCATCATTTTGAAATTTTTTGTCCATTTAACAATGTTCTATATCTTCTTGGGGTGTTTCTTCATTTTAATTTATAGGTATATAGGTGTATTGATGTTTCTTTGTTCTCATATTTTCTTCTCTAAAATTTCCCCTCTTTATTGGTTTTGATCATCCATCTTGCCTTTGTGCAAGTTTTCAGTAGGTAGAGTTTCTATGTTTGAAGTAGTAGGTAGTGGTGTCTTGATCCTAGTGATAAAATCAGGTTTAGGTGATGACCTATCACATATGTAGTCTATGGATTTTCTTGGAACAAGGGGTTCTAAATCTTAGAGTAGTTTATTGAAAAAAAAAAGCATTTGATGTAAGGTTGATCAATAGGGTATGGAGATTATGACAACCCTTCACTAGGTGTGACAAGCAAAGGAGACCACAAGAATCCTTCATTAGACTCAGAGTGTATCAAGAACTTGGTACAACATCTACCTTGACTTCTACCTCTACATCTTCCTCTTCTAGGTGTACACAAAGAGAAAACTCATTTGCACTCTTAGTTGCAACCATCATAGAAAAGAAAGTATAATAGGTTCAGACTAAGACTACATTTAAACTTCATCTCAAGGTGAGTAAGGATGAAACTGAGAGTTATGTACACCAAGGCACAAATTGTCAAAGTGGTGGCCATAAAAAATGATATGTTTGACTATCATGATAGAGAGGTGTGATAACATAGTAAGACAAATAGGACACTGTAGTGAGAGACTAGTTTGCATGTGGGTTGAAGTGTTCAACCTAAGAGATTCAGTTTCAAATTCAGACCATTTCAAGACATGGAAATGTATAGAGGGTTAATAGACAATGATTGGGATAGATTGAGTGATCAGACAACAAGTTCTAAAGCTATAGAAAGAATTTATTAATAGGCTCGTACAAGGAAATACATTCCCACATAAGTGATTTCTCAACTCGTATAAGGAAATAAAAATCCATACAAGTGATGAAAATAGTTTGGAGTTTTTAGAGAGTTTTAAAAAATTCCAAAAAAGTCTCACACATGACAAAATTGGGATTGGTATGAGTTAAGACTAGAATCTATATGAGGAAAGGAGGAAAGCTACTTTCTATATTCTAACTTGAACGAGCTTTCTTGCAGTACCATATGAGTGGAAAGATCTATTTTCCAATTTATACAATTTTGAAGAGATTTTGACTATTTTAGTTTGTAGTTTGGTTTTCAAAATAATGTTTTGGACAAAAAACAAATTGTAATGTGGATAGTAGTCACTGGCAATGAAACCAAGGGTAAAGCAACCTAGAAGGATAGGAGAGTTTTGACAACTTGCACAAATTTGGAGAAGACAAACCCAAAAAATACGCTTTATCCATAGAAATAAAATGGTAGAGAAGAAACAACCTTTGTCCACATCTTATGCATATACATGCACCTCACAGAACCGTGTCACCCCCTAGAGGATGCCCATGATTTTTTGTTTTTAAGGACTTAGTAATATATGTTTAAAGGTTAGTCTTATAGCAAGGGAAAGTATCATATACCACATTTAAGCATCCAGGTGTATACCTATGGTGAGTATCTTGATGAGATATTCTTCCCCCTCCTTGTACAAAGAGTATGCACCCTTTTGGAGGTGAACCAAGTAAGCTTCTAATTAAGTGGCATTTAATAGGCTCCCATTCATGATAACTCCTAGTGTTCTTACAAGCAATATTGAGACCTCTCAACCATACTAGAACCTAAAAGTGTACACCCTTGGCAAGCAAGGTTAGGAGCGAAGACACTCAATACAATAGGTAGGGCACTCTCAAGATATATGGTATGAGATTAAGAGGGCGAAACTACCATGGTTTTGGAAATCTTTTAATTTTACAAAACTGAATTATTAATGTGGGGTGGAATTATTGGCAAAAAGTGTGTACCCACTTGGGTTGTTCCCAGAGGTTGGATCACTTTGATAAGCCCACTAAATATGACTTAGACTAACTAGTTTAGATCTAAGATTTTGAGTTTTTGATTCTCTAAAAGAGAAGAAAATAATCATCTAGCCTCATCACTTCAACCAAACACAGAAGACATATTCATCACCAAGCTAGCTTCTCCTTCAAAAAAGTCTAAAAGTTTCAAGGTTTTTATTTTTTGATTTTCCCACTAGGAGAAAAGAGCATGCTCCCCTAACTAAAATACTTGCTATAGAAATCACCACCTTTCCCCACTTCCCCAAGTATCTATATCTTAGTAGTATCTAGGTCTCAAATTTGTCCATGGTCATCACTTTTATGTATTGAAGAGCCTAATACCCTATCATGTTATTAAGACCCTTAAGAAATTTTAATGAGGCCCTAATTAGACTATGTTTTAAAAAGCAATAAATAGACACAATGTTTGAGTGGGTTTGAATTTGAGTTTTTGACAAGCATTCTTCGATAGGTGTCCTACAAGAAAAATTTTAGTCAGTTTCTTTGTATTTCAAGGTATATTTGACATGCATTCTAAAGAAAATGTTAGGTTGTCTAAAATCAAAACACACAAAAAAGATCAAATCAATGTTAGAGTCAAAAAATAACGTGAATATTTCATTAAGAAAATTTGCAGAAAATAACTTTTAAAATTGAAATTAGTAAAGAATCTAGTAACAAGTCACATATGAGATAGAAAATTCCCAAACAAGGATCTAGAAACCTTGTATGATCAAAAATTAGACATGGGACAATGATTGAAATCCCTTAGGGCTTGTATGAGCTAGAATCAAACCTTGTGTGAGTAAACAAAAGACTTGTACAAGAAAAGAACTTCCTAGATGAGTCTATTACACAATGTATGAAACTAAATAATGTAAAATGCAAAAATTAATAGCGAATGAGGTCAAAAAATTAATTTTTCTACCCTGTGGTGGGCACCAAAAATGTATGTGTCAAAATAGGCTACACACACTTCAACATAGTCATTGCATGTTAGATTCATCCAAGAATGAACACGAGATTATTCATCTTGAAGTACTACTCTCAAAATCAAGAGCTCAGTGACCAAAGACCGAACTAGAACGAAGGATTTTAACTAGCATGGGAGCATGATTTAGCTAGATTCTTTTGATTTTTCTATGCAAATAGATGAGACTAAGCTATATAAAATAAAAATTTAATCTAAGGAAAAAAAGAATGATTAACCTAACATGAATGCCATAATAATCTAGAATGAAAGTAAATAGCTACAGTGAAACAAGGCTCTTGAATGCAAGAATACTGAGTATTCAAACTAAGAGAGTTTCTTTACTCACAAATTGCATCCTCCTAATGAGAGATAGAAGTTCCCAATCAACAGTGGAGATCAAACTAGATGAGCAATCAAGATTGATTAAAAGTTCAGTTTGGAATGGAAATTTCCTTTTGACAGGGAGTTAATTGTTTTGTTTTCCTCTTCTTTTCAAATTAACTCAAGTTTCCACTTTTCAAACTCAAGAAAGATTTTTTTGGAGAATATTTGAGATTCTAATTAAATATTACCTCATATTTATTGATTTTCTCAATTAATGAATCAATTAAATTCAATAATTGGAATGAGGAGATAGTATTTATTTAATTGTATTTAATTCCTTTTCTATGTGTTATTAAGCTTAAATGGGTGATTTAATTTAATTAAATGCACAAGGACTTTTAATTAAATTAATTCAATTAGATGGGCTTATTAGCCAAATTAAGTCAAATTTTAGGAATTAAAGAAGAAAGCATGATTATTGCAAATTAATGATTTTCTACAATTGATATTCAAATCAAGTGGAGAAATAAAAATAGAAATGCCTAATAAATTAGGGCTTATTTGATTGATTAGAGATTAGGAGAAAATTGGTGTAGTACAATATGTTGTGACCCCTCCTATATCATTTTATAAATCATGTTATCTTGTGTTTTACTACATCTGCTTTTTTTAAGGTATCTGTAGAACTTATCACTAAACTTTAGATTCATGTTTTCATGTAGGTACTATAGAAGGACAAGAAGGTCAAGTTAGGAGAAATCTTGAGAACTAGTGACATCAATTGAGGCATGACATCTAAGATTATTGCCGATCCAATGTGTGTATCTTCTCCATTGACAAATATAAGTGCTTCCAGACACTTGTTGGCTCTAATGTATTGAAAGGGGTCATGGGGGGTCCTGGTCTGTCGAAAGGGACATTAAGACCCCTTAAGATCCCTTAAAAAATATTATTGAGTACATGTGCACTAAAGACCTTATGTCACTACTTGACCTACTTATACATGGTGAGTATTCATCATCATCATCATTTGACATAGGCTCACATACATATCTTACTTCTTTCCTTTGTTGCTTTCCCCTTCCTAGCTCTTCAAAATCTCATTTGTTACTTTTTTCATGGGTTCAAGAAGCTCTTCCCACTCTTTCCCATTAATTGAGTGGGATTCATCTCTTAATCTTGACTAGTTCATTAAAAGTTTCATTCTTAATAGAATTCATAATTAAATTCTCTGTAGCTAATTTTCTTCTTGATTGCTACAATATTTTCTCCTCAACCAACATTTTTTAATCAATTGACATACAATCACAATTTCCTCTTGGTCAATCCTTTAAGCTTGTGATTGAGCTTGTAGATCCACAAAAAGGTTGAAATCTAGATATGGTGAAAGAATAGTAATAGGTCCATCAGGTGTGCCCTAAGGGGTTATAAGAACCCTTAAGGCACAATTGATGGTTGTAATGTGTCCTAAGGGGTTATATGGGATCATAAGGGGTTAGGTAATGTCCCTTTTGACACATTATAGGCATCAAGTTTTCTCTAAGGGGTCTTACGACCCCTTAGGGAAAACTTGATGGATCCAATTCTATTCTTCCAATATATCCATATTTTAACCCTTTTGTGGATCCATGGGCTCAATCATGAGCTTAAAGGATTGGCCAAGAGAAAACCTTGATTGTACATCAACTGATTACAAAATGTTTAGTTGAGAAAAAAATATTATAGTGATCAAGAAGAAAACAAGCTATGAAGAATATGGCTATGAATTATGTCAAGAATAAAATTATTAATGAATTACCAAGGATTGAGAGAGAAAGCCCACCCAGCTAATGGAAAAGAGTGGGAAGAGTTTCTTGGACCTATGGCTAAATTTATTGATAAGGACCTGAAGAGATAGGAAGGGGAAAGCGACAAAGGAAAGAAGTGAGATATGTATGGTAGCATATGTCAGGTGATGATGATGATGATGATGAATACTCACCATCTACTAGTAGCTCAAGTAGTGATATAAAGTCTTCCATGCACAAGCACTCAAAAACAAAAAGTTTAGATAGATAAGTGACAAGTGTTTTAGAATTATCCACAGAGCAATGTGAACTAGATGCAATGCTTCTAGTTCATTATAATGTGATTACATTTTATTACGCATAACATGATCACATTATGAATAAGATAAAAAAATTAATGTTATTCTCTTGGCTCTTTAGTGAGCCAAGCCTCATTTTGAAATTTGATGAAAAGTATATATAATGCGATTGCATTTGTGTAATTTTGATTTTTTTTAATGGTATCCACTTTTTTACACACTATCTTGGTACATATGTCCATTCTTATATTATATAATTTTAATATAATATATATTATATATTATTTATGTTATATATTATATGATTCAATTTTTTAAATATATTAGATATTTTTAATTCAATTTATATTTATTATATTATATTATATTTATTTTATATTTTATAAATACAAATGAAAATTACTTTATATTTAAATATAAAGTGGTTTTAATTTACATTTATAAAGCATAAAATATTACATTAATTTAACATAATAATTATAAATTGAATCAAAAAATTATATATCATATTAAAAAATATAAATATAATAAGAAATATCATATTAAAATTATATATTATAAAAGGGCACAACACACAACTTCCTAGTAGAGAGTTTAAATATGAATATATTAATAAAAATACTATTGTAAATGATTTTCCACAATAATTTTCTCACAAGTTTCATTGTATTTACATATCATATCATCTTGTAAAATAAAGTAAAACTATACTTACTTGAGTTAATATTTATAGACATGAATGTTGTATTAGTTATTTGGAAGATAATAAATATCAATATTTTAATATATAAATAATTAAATTGATAAGTAGAACATTATAATATTGCTATCAAGATTCAATTGTTGTGTATTTTTTAGTAGATTCAACTCACTCAAGAATGTTTCAAGGATATTTAAATTTGAGATAAATAATTTAAAAAGATGCGTTCTAGATAATATAATATGTAAATAATAATAATTAAATTTCACTATGTCATTGCTTTTAATTGTTGAATCATTCCTTATAAAAATCCTCAAATTCAATATAAAAATTTGATACTACACAATTTCCAAATGGCTAAAATTGACCACCACATAAACAGGTGCTACGTAGTGGCCAAGTACTTGCCTTTCATTATATAGCTACCTATAGTTTGAATTTTATACATATATTAATTTATATAATTTATAATGTCATTGATGTGCAAAGGGTCCATGTTACAATAAAGTTCTATATAATACAAAAATGTCATATACATGATGTGAATAAATATGACAATATCTTTGATAATTTTTAATGTTTAATATAGAGTCCTTTGATAGGAATCTTGAAATCAATTGATATATTAGGAAATGATGAATAAGATTATCACATTATATGACTTCTTTGATATTTAATGTTAATATAAATTTTTAATTAGTTAATTTTATTCTAGTATATTGCCAACATATTTATAATGTCTTTAATGTATAGTTTTGCTTTTGAATAAATAGATAATACATAGATAATATGACCCTACAATATAGATACATGTGCTAAAAATTAGGGATAAGAGGAACCAATTCAAATCTTTTATAAAAAATCATATCTTACAAATTCACAAATTTCCATTTAAGCCTCCAAATCATACATCCAATCAAAATCTAGAAAATTAACATATACAAACAATAGAGTTAAAAAATTGACATGTACTTAAAAGAAATTTAATATTTATTAAAAAAATATGAAGTCAAATGAATTATAATTGTTAGAGAAGAACTCATTTAATAACTAGTTAATAGAAGTAATCTAAAATATGTCACAATAGTACTTAGCGTATTGGCAAGTACTAATAAATATTTTCATTAAATCTATATTAACTATTATGACATTTCTAATAATTGATAAATATACATTTTATTATTAGTAAAAAGGTATTGCTATTCTAATGTGTAGAAGTTGGATCACACTCATTGATCCATGTTATATGAGGGGGAAAAAAAAGCGAGAAGTATTTATTGATTACTATGAATATTAAAAATATAAACAAAATTGTTTAAATATGTTTTCTTTGGTTTATTTTATATTGAAGATAGTTTTACTTTTTCACTATTACTTTGGTGGTAAATTGGTAATGATTGAAGAGTGGGAATATACAATTTATGTAGTTTACTTTTTTGAAATCAATACATGTAAATTTACAAGTCATCTAGTCTCGTTTCAAACAATATAATATATCTTTTATTAATTTTTTCTCTAATGAAAGACTAACTTAATTTTTAAAAATATAATATTTCAATATTTAACATAAATAACATAGATAAAAATATTTATTTTAATAGATAAATGTACTAATTTTCTCAACCAATAAAATAAATTGACATGCATTTAAATCTGAAAATCGTTTCTATTATAAATCCACATTTTCAAAATGATCATCTATTTCACTAAGTACTATTAACTATATTCTTATGCCAGTGGCTATGGGGCAAGTTATATGTATTATAGCCAGTGTTAAATAGTGAAAGATTCTTATATTTTCCTTAAATAATAAAGCATATATGTTGTACGATAGATAGATACTCTTACACCTTGTCTCGATGCAAGCACCACTATATTTAGTTAACTTTGCAAGTGCTAGTTTTATTGTCTTCTACTCTTCTTAAAGGCATGTCTCCATTGACTCGTCATTTGTCAAACACCCCTAACCATGGGAAGCCAACTTCCACTCAACGCCACATTGATGTACTTGTAGTGGTACTAATATAATCTTCAAACAACACTAGCTACGGTGCAACTTATTTGCACTGGCCATGCCATGCTTATCTATGCCTTTGTTAACATCCAATCAACTTCATACTGTACTATACCATCAGCAGCACGTTAATTTCCACCAATCACTCTTTAGAAATTATTCTATCTTTTGCAGTCATCATAATTTATAGATCTTGTGTTTAATATGGAAACTAAAATAGAGTAAAATACTTCAGCATTAAGAATAATTGTAAAGATAGCTCATATAGCTATTTAATAAGAATATTTAATATTGTCATGTTTAAATAGTAACTACATAATTATAGTAGAAATCTTATTAGTATATTTTTAATTATTACCAATAGTTTTTGTCTATTGATTTTTATAGTTTTTAAAGTTATTTTTTTCAAATAAATGATACTCTTTATTCCATAAATATATAATTTAACAAATAAGCATAATATAATTTATAAATAAAATTTACTTATAAATAAATAAAAATTAATATCAAATATTTTTTTTATTAGGTTTAATGTACAAAATTCATCAATTAATACATAAAAATCATTTTAAAGATTAGGGTTACTGTAGGATAACAAAAAAATTATCATAATAATAATTAATTCTATTTGTCATTTTTTTTTCAAGGTTCTTTATAAGGCTTAAATAAGACTTATAATTGTATTTGAATAATGTATCATTCAAAATTTTTAATAAATTAATACATTTATATTTATTTGGAAAAGAATATTTTGATAAAGATAAAAAGTAAAAAGGTATATTTTATATATCACTATAAAAATAATTTGTAAAAAATAAATGCAAAATATATTTTCATATATCATTATAAAAATGTAGGAAACAATTATGTAGATTGAATATAATTTATTATAGAAAATATTTATGTTTTTATACACTATTATCTTACCATTAAGTTTTACTCTTTTAGATTTTTCATTTTAATTTAATACTAAAATAGTATATTATTTCAATTAATCTTATTTTATAATTATATTAAGAAATATTTATCTTATTAATTGTAACTATATTTTATTAACTATGGTTACATATTATTAACTATAACTACAAAGGCAAGTCCACTACATGGCACTTGTTTTTTAGTCATGTTCTAAAAGTTGATAATAAAAGCAACATAATTTAATTTCCTTCAAAGTTGAAGTGTCCAAAAGACACTTGATAGACAAATTATTTGCATTAGTTATAGTACAATAATTTTATAAATTTTAATTTATGTTAAAATAGTACGATGCATTTTAACCCTAAGCACATTCTAAAGTATGCAACATGATTTTTCTCATAGTATGTTGCTTCACATTTATTTTTTAATATTTATATAATAACAAACATATTCTATAAGAATATTATTTGCACATAGAGATTTATATATCATGCTAATAGATAGATACAAATTTAAAAGTAACCTAAGATAGATGGATAGGCTTGAAGTTGTTGGTCACGTCATTAAAAAACAAAAAAAACTGCAGACATTTCAAAATCTAAAACCTATAAGTGACACAAAGTGTTTTTATAGCTCTATTTTAAAACTATAATACTTATTGTAAACTTGAACCCTAAATTCTAATCATAATTTTGATGAATTTTTTTAGTTCATTTATAGTGATATATAAAAGAGAAATTTACTTTTTATCTTTATCAAAATATTTTTTTGCAGATAGATTCAAATGTATTAATTTATTCAAAATTTTGAATGATACGTTATTCAAATATAATTATACGTCTTATATTTAAGCCTTATAAAGAAACTTGAAAAAAAATGACAAATAGAATTAATTATTATTATGATAAAAAAATTGTTGTCCTATAGTAACCCTAATCTTTAAAATATTTTTTATATATTAATTGATGAATTTTGTACATTTTACCTAATAAAAAAATAATTGATATTAATTTTTATTTATTTATAAGTAAATTTCATTTATAAATTATATTATGCTTATTTATTAAATTATATATTTATAAAATAAAGACTATCATTTATTTGAAAAAATAACTTTAAAAACTATAAAAATCAATAGACAAAAAATATTGGTAATAATTAAAAATTTACTAATATGATTTCTAATATAATTATATAGCTACTATTTTATAGAAAACAATATTAAATATTATTATTGAATAACTGTATGAGCTATCTTTAGAATTATTTTTAACACTAAAGCATTTCACTCTATTTTAGTTTGCATATTAAACATGAGATATATAAATTATGACGACTGCAAAAGATAGAATAATTTCTAAGGAGTGATTGATGGGCATCGACATGTTGCTGATGATACAATATAGTACAAAGTTGATTGGATGTCAGCAATGGCATAGATAAGCATGGCATGGCCAATGCAAATAAGTTGCACCGTAGCCAGTGCCATCTTCAAACCTCCATTATAAAAATAAATTATATCTCTGCATTCACAAATTTATGCATTACACAATGTCGAGAAACAATGTTTTGGCTCACTTGTCTTTCACTATGAAATGATCCCCCGTTATTTAAGGTGCATCTAACATGTGATAGCTATACTTGTATATCATGGACAGCTCAGCATTGACCCTATTGAATTTTCTCTACAACTTCTCATTTCTTCATCTACTACTATTTTTCTTCACATGGTTTCTCTTCTTTTCTTTTGCTTTTGCTGGATTATCAAGGAAAGTCCTAATGAAAACCTTTCATTCACACTCTTCTACACTAATGATTAATCTTCTATCCTAAGAAAGATTATTTAAGTGCCCAAAATAAAGTGACAATCAATAATTGAATAATAACACAATTGTAACTTCACTAAAAATAAATATGAAAAGTAATTTGAATATGATGACACAATATTTTTTAGACAAATCATATCTAGGAAAATCTCTAAGGGCCCATTTGGCTGCGAGAATAGGAATAGCTATTTTGGAATACTTATTCTAGAATAGAAAATGGGGGTCCATATTCCTATTCTCTATTTGGTTCAGCCAGAATTTGATGGAGAATTCGCAAACCCAAAAATTTATGTTTTCAAAAATAAATAAAACAAGAATAGAAATACATATTCCAATTCCACCTATTTGCGTGGAATTGCAAAACCTCATTTTTGGGCCAAAATTGGAATACATATTCCTATTTTATTTCATATTCCAATTCTGATTTGGTGAATCCAAATGAAGAATTTAAAATTTTAAGAATTTACATATGCCTAGTCCACTTGTATTCCCATTGCCAAACGGGCCCCAAGGGATGAAGAGTTACAAAAGAATTACTTGCCTCTTACTGGTAGAAATCTAAAAAACTCCTAATATCTCCCACTTATATTCCCCATTGCCAATTTCAATGCTATCACTATACCCTTGCTCCCATTGCAAGATTATTTTCTATTATGACAAACGTATTTGCTATCACTACAAATGATTCTCCAAAACTTGATGATTTCAAATGCCTCCTAGCCCCCTTTTATACTACCCTCACTGAAAAATCAATGACTGAGAGACAAGGCCTTATGAAAACCAAAATACCAATTAAATAGATATTTATTAACCAAAACATTCTCAAGAAAAAAAAAATCATTTAATTAGGGAAAATGGAACACTTCCATGCTACAAAAACTAACATTCCCTCTTAGCGAGGAAGTTCTTCTGCATGAGATTCAACATATCCCTTAAGAAGATGATTTTTGCCTTCCCTAAAGCCTTAGTCAGAATGTCTTCTACCTTCTCATTTGTAGGCATGTACTATAGTTGAATAATCCCTTGTTCTACACAATTCCTAATGAAGTGATATTTGATGTTTGAATGTTTAGACCTATCTTGAAACACTGGATTCTTAGATAACTTGTTGCAACTCTAATTGTCACTGTGTATCACAATAGTCTCAAAACTCTGACCAAACAAGGCTACTAGCAACTTCTGAAGCCATGTAGCTTTACATGTTTCCATGCTAGCTGCTATGTATAATGCTTCTAAACTTAGAGCCACAAATGCTTCCCACTGAACCAAGAAACAACTCCTGGTACCAAACTGAAATAACACCTTGAAGTGCTCCTCTTATCTGTTGTATTGCTTGCCCAATTTACGTCGGTATAGCCTATCAATCTGATAAATTCACCTTGAATGTATCTCATCTGATACTCAATTGTACCATGCAAGTAACATATCCCATGCTTAGTTTTTGTCCAATGCACTCTCTTTGATGCAACCATGAACTGACTAAGAGAATTTACTTCAAATTCTTGATTTGGCATGATGTTGACTAAATACATGAGTGAACCAATCAACTACCTATACAAGGTGCTATCTACATCCTTCTCCTTGTATGTATCTACCTTTCTCCAATTCATAGTCATAGGAGTAGTCATGGCTTTGCAATCTTCCATCTTGAACCTCTTCAACATTTCAATATAATATTTCCCTTGACCAAGGAAAATCTCTTTATCTGTTTGTAACACCTCCATGCCTAGAAAGTAGTGCATGAGTCCCAAATCCTCCATCTCAAACTCTTATGCAAAGTCCCTCTTACAATATTCTCTGATCCATAGTGAACCTATAAGAAACAAGTCATCCACATATAGAACAAGAATGAGAACCTCACCCCTAACCACCAAGTAGTATAGGTTAGAATTTGCCTCATTCTTCACAATGCCCATTCCCTAAAAGTATGTATCAATGCACTCATACCATGCTTTGGGAGCCTTCTTGAGTTTGTACAATGCTCTCTTCAATCTGCACACACGGGTCTCTTTATTGTGTGCTACAAAGCCTTCTGGTTGCTATATGTATAACCCCCTCCTTCAATTCACCATTAATGAATGTTGTCTTGACATCCATTTGATGGATTTTCCATCTCATTTGTGTTGCAAATGAGATCACAGCTCGAATAGAAGTATACCTGGCCACTTGAGAAAATGTCTCTTCATAGTCTATTCCCTCCTTCTGAGAGAACCCCTTTTCCACAAACTTTGCCTTGCATTTCTTGATACTACCATCTACACCATGCTTTATCTTGTAAATCCAACATGATCCAACTATTTTCCTATATGTTGGTCTAGGCACTACCTCCCACACATCATTCTACATTATTGAGGTATATTCCTAAACCATAAAATCTCACCATACCTAATATTGTGCAACCTCCTGATAGCTAGAAGGCTCACTATCTACCTAACTGACTAACTAATGCCACATAATCATTGAACAAAGTTGGTTATCTCCTCTGTCTTGTACTCTTTCTAGGAACTCCAACAACCACTTGAGTATCCCTTTGTTTATGTTTAATATTATAAAATCAGTTTATGTTTTTTAAATCTAAAGATGAGAAAAATCATTTTATTTTAAAAATATTTAAATTTAATTTAATATAAATTATTATAAAAATAGTATTTTAATATTTTTTCTTATACTAGTACTCTTATGATAAATAAATTATGAATTTGTTGTGATATTAAAATAAATTGTGTGGATCGAATTATGATTTATCATGTTTCAACATATGAAGGACTTATGATGACTTACAACATGAAGATGGACTTATTACAACAATTTGAACTTTAAATTTTGTTTTTGGTCTTTAAGGGTAATTGCATGAAGCACGTGTGCAAAGAGCCTACACAAAACTTAAGTTATTATAGACTTAGACACAATCAAAACTCTAACACTTGATCTCCCTAATGAGCTCATAGGGTTCTATTTATAGAGGCAGTAGGAAAGAGCTATATGATAAGGGATATGGATATGAAATCCAAGAGTACCAATGAGATTGAAAAAGTAAAGATATGTATAAAGTTGAATCGATGATAAGATTATTAGGACAAGTGGCAATTGGATAAGGACAAAAGATATTTTGGCAAAAATTAAGATTAGGATGGTGAGAGCATTATGACAAGTGGCATGTGGATAAGGATAAATGGTCAATGTAACAAAGCTAGGTGGTAAAGGTTAATTGGGAGGTGAAAGCTCATGATGACATTTTCATATTTTTCTAAAAAATATTATATTTTCATACTAAAATTTATTTTGCCACTTTTTGTTAGAACTATTAAGTGAGAATGACTCACTTAATCCCCGTAAGTGGTTACAGCAGTCTTTTATGTGGATATTGTACACAACAAGATATATCTTGTGCTAGTCAATATAATTTGTATTGGCAAGGAGGAATATCATATCAAATGGTAGACAATGTCAATCCTCACTTTTATATTCTTATTCACTATCGTAGTCATATTCATTTGATTCATAAGGAATACCATATAATGATTCATTATGAAATTCATAATAACTTTGAATATGTCCATCCCACCAATATAAATATTTTGCAGTTTGATGTTTTCATTGTTTATGTTCTCCATTAGCATGATTAGCATCATACACTTAGACCTTATGAAGATAATCTAGTGTACATACACAAGTGGAAATATGATGCTCCACAATGAAAGGCATTATTTTATTTAATGGCTTAGTGAGAAAAATCTTGGAGGACCATATTCATCAAAAATCTTTCAGTTGAAACCATCATGTTATTGCAGATCAATAAACCAAAGGCACCAATATTTCCCATGATAATGTGTTCCCTAGAAGTCTTCATTCATAGTTACTACATGCAAAATTTCTCAAAGCCATACAAGAATATTGTTATGGAACCAAAAATACTCTTGATTACCAATTTCATTAAACTGGAGATTATAAGGGATCACAAAAATTAAATAGCAAGGTGCTTTCTAATTAGGGACCATTAATTCCTTAGGGCATGGATCACAATAAACTTGACCTCTTAGTTTAGAGGGTGGCTCGATGTGAAGAAATCCCTTTTCTAGGAAAATTTGTTTGTAGCTAAAATGGTCTCGATGTTCTTTTTCTCTAACTACATTAAGATCATTTTTATTAATATTAACATACCTATTGTAAATGCATGATTCCATGACTATATAATGATGTTTTTCATTAGTTTGAAAACCTTCCCTAGAAAGAAAGTCAGCTAGAAGATTTTTCTTGTTTAGGTAATTAACACAATCAAATTCAAAGGTATCCAAAAATTGTGTACACCAAAGTAGCCTTCCATACACAACTTTATTCTTTGAATTCTTCTTGCAGAACCCTTTGATATTTTGTAGATCGATCCTAAAAACCAATTCTCAATCAAATAAAAATAAATGAAATGATTTAAAGGTATTACCCAAAATAAGAATTTCTTTTTGAGTATTATGGTAGTTCAATCCACTTCCCTTAAAGTATCTAGATACATATTTAAAAATTTATTCCTTCCTTGCAGAGGTAACTAATTTTAAAACTCCTCTCAAAGAGGAATCACTTGGATCAGTTTCAATAATTTTAGGACTTGAATTGGGTAGAGAAAGTGGAGAAAGTTCTAGACATTTGGCCTTGATATGTTGCATAGCTTTATTACATGCACTAGCTCATCCAAGGGGATTCTTTTTTAGAAGCTTGTTTAACAGTGCCCTATCAAAAGTAATATTTTGATAGAAACCAAAAATATAATTTATCAATCCTTAGCCACAATATTAATTGTTGATAAACCTAAAATAACCATGTAGCTAAAGTATTGACTGATAGAAACATGATTTTTTGGTGATAGTAAAGGGTTTTGATGTAGCCAAATTATGACTATATCGATAAACTTAGCATAACCATCAAGTTCAAATTACAAAAAATTGACATACTCTATCTAATTGGAAGAGAGAGAAATGGATACTTTACAAACCAAATAAGATGCATAATTTCTATTTCCAAAGCATAGCTTCATCTGTGTGGCTTGCCATTGGTCCTTTGGAAAACTATGATAATAGGCAATATGAACATTTACACCAATGTCAAGAAAAATTTGAAGATTATATGGTTTGATGGATGGGAAATGGACCAAGGGTGTGATACTATGACATATTGTAGTAGAAACCACATGTACTCTATGCATATTTGTTGGTGAATCCATTTCATATGATATTTTAACCTTTAGTGCTTTGTCTAATATAGGAGAATTAGGCTTGACTTTACATAATAGCTCTTCATCTAACAAGATTTTGACATTTTCAAGACCTTCCTAAAGATGTGTATGGCTAGATGATGGTTGTCCTTCATTTCCTCAATGTATTGAGAGAGTTTAGTTGTTGGTGGACTTGCATAGCCTCTTGTTGCAGATATTCAAGTTCATCTCGTGCTTTGCTAATGACCTTATTCATGAATGTGCAACATTGGTCCAACCAAGATTTTTGTGAGGATTTATTGCATTAGTGTTAAATTTGGTTAAAGAAGAAGATGGAGATGTATAGAAAGGAGAATCAATTATTGAATTGTACCAAGGCCTAAGGACTAATGGTCAAGGAGGTGAGGAATGTTATTGCCCCACTAGGGAACTTGGAAGGACAATACTAAAGTTACTAAGTTTAGTGATTCTTTTTTACACAATTATTTTACATGTCTATCATGACTATGATTTTACAAAATTCCTTATAGGTTCCCCAATGTTAATCTTCAGACTACAATAACTAGATTCATTCATCTAACTACTTAGATTGATGTGAGCTATCTAATTAACCACTTATCACATTAGAAATAAAAACATTTACATTCTAGTTATCTTTTTCAAAAGAGAAACATTCCAACACATGAATGAAAATATCCCTTATTTATTTTAAGATAAGTTACTTGTTTCACATTAGTGAAAATCATAAGAAATAACTTTTCATTTCAAAAGTAATTCTAACTCCATTCAAGAAAGATATATTGTTAACATAAGATGAATAACAAGACTTTTCTTTATTAAACTTCATAACATAATAGAGGAATGAAATATACATCATATGCACGTTCATAATACAATTTCCTTTTTCTCTTAGCTCTTGGGTGGTCATTTTGTAAGGGGCCTTAAAAATAGGTTGTTCTTCTAGCACCAAATCAATGTGAAAGTCAATGTTTCATTTTGGTGGCATCTCAAGTATTTTCCTTAGGAAATACATTAGAGAATCATTGAAGTAGAGGTCGATTTAAAGAACTTAGAACTTTTATCTTATTCTTGAAGGATTTGGAAAATATGCAAATCAAATCTACGAAGCCTTCGAATGCCTACATGTAGAAAACTTGTCACAAAGAAGAAAAAGATAAGAGGAGGAAAGGCTTTGCTCTGAAAACATGTAAATTGTATTCTAAAATAAAGAAAAGATGTAAATTATTACAAAAGATCAATCTTTATAAAAGGATATCGGAACCCAAAAGGGTAACCTAAAAAGTTACAAAGGGTAACCTAAAAGGTAAAAGCTATTTAATAATTAATTATTAATTATTAAATAGAGAAAGCAAAAAGAACATATAGAAAAATCTTAAGAAGGGAGAAAAGGTAATTTATTTAATGAAATTAAATAACCTTTTTCTCTAACAATTCTCAATTACTAAGACAGCAAAGAGTTGACATCCCCTGCAGATACTTCTTTTGAGTTGCATTGATGAGAGTAATACTTGAATCAAAAACATATTGTTGGCACTTGTTTCTGGATTAGATTGTGTCGAATTTGTTATCATCAAAATTTTGAATCACACTATGTGATTCATCATCAGGATGAGAGAGCAAGAGTTGTAAAACAAAGTAATATATTTTGATTGTATTAATTATTATTTATGTGGCAACACAATATTGTAGATTAACTATAATATATATGTATATATATGTATATGTATATATATACATGTATATATGTATATATATATAAAAATATGTATACATATATACATATATGTATACATATAAACATATATACATGTATATATATACATATATAAATGTATATGTATATACATATATATACATATATACATATACATATATATATACATACATACATACATACATACATACATACATACATACATACATACATACATACATACATACATACATACATACATACATACATACATACATATATATATATATATATATATATATATATATATATATATATATATATATATATATATATATATATATATATATATATATATATATATATATATATATATATATATATATATATATATATATAAGACAAGAGATATCCTTCTTGAGATGTCTATTTTTATAATCTGATTCAGAACAATAAATGCCTGAAATGAACATCTCTTTGGTTGTGATAATGCTATTAGGATTTAACTGTGTAGTTTATGAGTCAAAATCATTGACCCATGCTTCATTAGTAGTGATTCAACATGAATCCATCTCTCATGAGAGTAAATGGTCCACTTAACACTCAATGGATCTTTCATGAAAACAAATGGATCACTTAACACTCATTGGATCTAGGTGATGCTCACAGAGGTGAAGCATCAGGAATTCCAAGGAGGTGTACTACTCTAGCTTGAATGTGCTTAACTACGAAGTTCTTCCATGATTAAACACACTCTAGTTAAACTAATATATATAAATTAGCATCTCTCCATTTACAAATAATGTCATTAGTCAATGTTGCCAAACATTATTGTAGCCCCCATAACTGTCACGATGAAAATGATCATCCATTATTTTAGCTAACAACTATAATTGTATGTCATGAACAACTCAACATTGAGCCCACCATATTTTCTCTACAACTTCTCATATCTTCAGTTGCTTTTTCTTTTCTTCACACATTGTCTACTTTTCTTTATGTGGTTTCTTTCACTTGATTTTTGAGGCAAGTCCTAATGTCAATCACACTACATTTGCATGAAAGCCTGAGTTATATTCTAGTCTTGTTTTAAAGCCTTCATATTTTTGTCATTTTATTACATATTTGACTCCACACTTACTCACAGTTTCCATCCATCTTTACTATTTGAGTTCATGGGGTCTTCCTATTCATCGTTCAGTGAATTTGAAAGTGGAACATGCACAGTGTCTGAAAAATCATATGATGCATTTAGCAATCACAAAGGTCTTGACACCAAAGATACTATGGCTTTTGTTTTGTATGATTCACTGGAGGAACTAGGTTTCAACACATTTCTTGATGATCAAGCATTACAATTGAGAGATTCACTTGATCCTTCCATAAGAAATGTCATTTACTCTTCCTTTATTCAAATTGCTATCTTCTCACCACAATACGCAAAGTCCACGTGGTGTTTGAATGAATTGATTGACATGCCCAAAATCCAAGCTCTATTTATTCTTATATTACGATCCAGGCCTCATCTCTTATGATGTCATGCCTTTGCACTCAGCAAGTCCTGATCCTTACTAGGCTCTTTCTGAGCCATTCAACTTCACCAATAGACCAAGGGCCTTTTAGTAAGACTTTATCCTTGGTGAGCTCTTTGCAAGCCATTCAATTTTACCAGTAGACCAAGGACCTTTCGACATCATTTTTTATTTGAAAATATAAAATTAGTGCTTTTTTACAATTTAAAGATCATGAAATTTTATCTATTTTAAATAAATTATATTTATATTTATTATAAAATTATTTATGAATACTATAATTTTAATATTTTTTCTTATATTAATAATCTTGTAATAAATAAAATATTAATTTTTTTAATCACTTATTAAAATAAAGTGTGTGGATCAAAGTATAATATCTCATATTTATTCTTTTGTTATAATTTTTATATTTTGTATTTCTCTTTTCTTATTAATTTTATATTTTGTATTTTATTTTTTAATAAATTTTATATTTTATAAATGATAGTTTTTAATAATCAAATCAAACTTCAATTATTGGAGTTTGTCATAATTTCTTATTCTACAACTAAGAGAAATATAAGAGTTACTAACATATTTAATATTGCAAACTAAAATTAGAATAATACCTATGTTGTCGTTGATGTCACACCTTGCTCATAAGATATTTGCTACTAGTGTAGAGTACCATATCAATTGATTGATGTTTAGAGGATTTCAAAAAAAAAAAATAGTAGATGTACTAGTGAAGTTGTTGAGTAAAGAAGAGTAAGTGTGTCAGAATTACAATGGGCACTTGATCAATTAGTATTTGACAAGATAATGTGTTGTTTAATTATTGTATGAAGTATAGAAGAGAAGTTGAGTAAAATAGTAAGCTTGACTGAGTGACAGTTTTACTAGATCAATGAAGGAGTTGAAATAAAAGATTAAGAACTTAAGAGATAACCAAGGAGAATAGTATCAGTTAAGTGATAGTTATGGTTGACCAAGATGAAGGATAGTGAAGACTGGGTGAGCCAGTGTAAGCCAAGTGTGACAGAATAGTACAGACCAAGATACCCAATGATGATTGAGAAAAAGTACATACTGATGATTGAGTATCAACACCTTAAATTTTTTTGAAAGAATCAAGATTTGAGGCTGACATAGTTAAATTTTTCAATTGGCCAAAATGTGTAAAAGATAAGGATTGATGGGTTGGCATATTTAATGCATGAATTGTTCTTGTTAAGAAATCGATGGCGAGAAGTCAAGTTTCTAGAATTTTCACAAAAGAAGAAGGAAAAAATAATGGACAGATTCGATGAATTTGATCAGACCCTAAGATCTATAGTGATATTTAAGTGGCAAAAGATCAAAACTACCTATTTAATGAGGGACAAGTGATGTTTTATGTTTATTGTTGGTTGGGACATTATTGACTGAAAAATTTGTGAAGGACAAGAGAAGAACAAAGTAATAGAGGAAAAATGAAAATATTGGTGAAGTGTGATTGCTTGAAGGGTTGCCAAATATATCAAAGATTGAAAATGTGTTAAAGTCCAATCAATGAACCAACATGAGCCGAATGGAGATTTGATTATTGCAAAGTGGGTTGTATTTTATCAGATCAACCTAGATGTTACTTTCTAACCATTGTGATAGTAAAATTCTTTAATCAATGTGACATTCCAATAGAATCATCTTAAGGCCTCTAACTAGGCCACTCCTAACATGGTTATTGAAATCCTTTAATAGGGTCACAATTAACAGTGTGTTTTGTAACCTTTAATAGGGTTGGCTCTTAACCAAGCTCACTTTAGAAAAGTGAAAGGGGTAAAAAAAAAATCAACTATCAAACCTTTATAAAATAAAAAGGTTAACAACAATAAAACTAATAAACTTCATTGACCAAAAAGTCATATTTCTATTAGGAATTTCAAGATTGGTGCAGAAGCACCTAGCGTAAGGTAAAGCCCTAAGCTTAATTTTGGTGTGTAAATGATCTAACCAACCACTGGGGTAATAAAAACTAGTTATAAAGTTCCAAGGTGATTTTAGGTGATTTGATTTGATAGGTTTTGGTTTGGGAGTCTAATCTTGTCAATTAGGTCTCAATAGGAGCAAAATTACAAAAGTTCCTCTAAGTGGAAAAATGTGGTAAAATGTCATAAAAGGGGGAAAAGAGTGTGTGAGAGTCATAATTATATGTTTTAAGGTCATCCTAGAAGGTTTGATGACATTATAAACAAGTTTGAAGAGTAGAGGAGCAAAATTGCCAAAGTTGTCAAAAAGTTGCATTGACAACTTTGCAATTTTTGCAAAATTGCTTGACAACTTTTAGGGAATTTTGAAAAATCCAATGAATTGGGTATTTATGGTTTGAAATATAGGATATAATGGAGGAGGATGTATATTTAAGACTTTTCCAACTCATTTCCAAGGGTTGGATAGTTGAGCATATGAACCACACTTGTAGTAGGACAGTTTTGTGCATTGTAGCTTAGTTTTTGAAGTTTGAATAGAGTTTTTGGATTAAACAATGAACTATTTTTGATGGAATAGCACCTTGTTTTCATGTTTGAATATGTGTGTGATTTTTTTGGTTTTACATAAGATTTTGATAGGGTTTATAAAACTATTTAGTTTCAATGATCCTATTGTCCAGTCTTGTGGTGCAATCATGAAATGGGCTATATCCTAAGTGTCCTTGGTCAAAACATCATGGCTCTTGGAGACCAAGAAATTGTAAGAATTTTACTTAGGTAAAAATAATGCCAAAATCAAGAAGCTCTTGAACAAGCACAATAATGACCAAATGATGTATGATCATAATAATAATATGATAATGAATAATGTACAAGTACACTAGGAGTGCCTAAATATAAAGACCTCTAAAATGCTTCTAGAATGTCTAGGAGTTAGCAATATGATAAGCCTCACCACCAAGAGTGGATTATCCTCCATTGAGCACAAGAGTTAGTGCAATGATGAGAGGACAAGCCTACATAGGTGTGTCACGTAAAATTATGTTGTAGAGACCATGTGCTTAATTAAGAGTGCGAACAACTATATTGTCTACATGACAACTCAGTTAATTATACAAACTCTAATGTTATAGACACCATGTGCTAAAATAGAGTTGCTAACTGCCAAAAAATGGGGCCAAAACCAACATGAAACATATATCCTAAAGTAGACTTGCGAGAATCAAGATCTCCTGCATAGTTTGTGTCTATATATCCCACTAATTGTAGTCCAGTACTAGCTACATAATGTACCCCATGTGCATGTGTAGCCTTGATCTAATGTAGAATTTAGCTACCTTACAATGAAGTTTATGTGGCTATTGCATGAAGTAAGAAACCATGCCAACTACAAATGAAATGTCAGGGTGTGTATGTGTCAAGTAGATGAGGCTTCCAACTAACTATCTACATAAAGTAGCATCAACAAGTGGAGTAAAAAAATTGGCTTCTAACTTAACACCTAAAAGAAAGGGAGTAGGGGAAGCCTTGTAGTCACTCATGTGAGACCAAGCAAGTAGATCAAGAGCATACTGGGGTTGTGATAATATGATCCTTGATGAATACTAACGTATCTCAATACCAAGGAAGTAGTGAAGTAGACCCAAGTCTGTCATCAAAAACTTGTCCTGCAAAGTAGCCTTGACACTGTCAATGATGGATTTTGTGCTTCTTGTAATGATCAAGTCATCAACATAAAACATATATAGCACATGAATCATCCCTCTAGTGAATGTAGACATTTAGATCTGAATGACAACTGGCAAACCCTTTGGAGAGAAAAAAAAAGAATCCATCTTGGCACACCAAGCTCTTGGAGCTTGTTTAAGTCCATAGATATATTTCTTCAATTTTCAAACCAAGGTAGAATCTTGAATGAATAACTATGGATACTCCATATAAATCTCCTCATGAAGATCACCATTTAAGAATGTTCTTTTCACATCCATCTGATGAACAACCCATCTCTGAGTTGCTGCTATAGATAGTGTCAAATGAATGGAGTTTATTTTTGCCACTTGTGCAAAGGTCTCAGTGTAGTTAATGCTAGGTACCTGAGAGAAACCTTTTGCAAAAAGTTGAGACTTATGTTTATCAACACTTGCATCCACTATGAACTTGGTCTAATAGATCCACTTACAATGAACCAATTTTCTTCCCTTAGCAAGAGAGACTAAGTCCTAGGTATCATTTCTAATAAGAGAATTATATTCTTCCTCCATTGCTCTATCCCATTCTGGAATACTTGATGATTCTTTGAAAGATTGTTGATTGGAAGCAACTACAATATAAGCATGTGGGAGTGAATTGTGTTGTGATCTTGTCCTCCTAGTATCTAAAGGATTCCCTACCAATGGTCTTGCTGCATCCAATGTCTTCTTAGCCCATCTAAGTATAGTGGAAGAAGATGTAGAAGGAATATCCTCAACCTTGATTGGCTGATACCTCTATTTGGGTTGGGGATGAACATCTTCCAAGTCACTATCATCAGTATCACTCTATTCAATAAAGGAGAAAGAAGGAGTTGAAGAAGTAAATCTTGGACAACTTTCTTCAAAATGTACACTCCTCTCATAGAATATGTCATGTGTCTCTATATACATCAACTTGTAGGCTTTATGTGAGTTTGCATATCCAACAAAGATGCAAGGTTTGCTTTGAGCTTCCAATGCCTTTCATTTCTATGGAGGTATTCATGCCCATGTTGGACAACCAAGGACTCTGACATGCTTAATCAAAGGGTTCCTACCAATCCAAGCTTCAAAAGGAGTTACACCATCCAAAGCTTTATGAGGATTTCTATTCTAGATGTAGTTAGCTCAATTCATTGCTTCAGCCCAAGAGACTTGATCAAGAGACTTGTTTAGTAGCATGCAAGTGTTCATCTCCTTGAGGGCTCAATTTTTCCTTTTAGGAACACCAATTTTTTTTGGCGTGTATGGAATTGAATGCTGAAGGTCAATTCCCTCTTGAGTACAAAATTTTATTAGTCTTGAGTTCACATACTCCCCCCCCCATTATCTATTTGAAGAAATTTGATGGCTTTTTTTGACTACTTTTCCACTTGAGCCTTGAAGCTAAGAAATTTTTCAAACACTTCACTCTTATGATTCATGAAGAAGACCCAAGTAAAGCGAGAGTAGTTATCAATGAAGGTGAGTGCATAGCAAGACTTACCAAATGATGGCACTAGAAATGGACCCACCACATCACTATGAAATAATTCAAGAACACATTGTGCTCTCCAAGACTTCCCCTTGTCAAACATTTTATCTAGATGTTTCCCAAGTGAGCAACCTAAACAAACACCTTCTAAAAATTGGACTTGAGGTAGACTATGAACCATGTTCTTGTTGTTAAGCTGATGAAGATATTTGTAGTTGAAATGTCCAAATCTCTCATGCCATAGTTTGTTTTCTGTATTTGAATGTAATAATAAGGCTTGTGCATTTTATTTAGGCACAAAGGAAGAGAAAGTATAAATCCTAGAATCGTGATTGGCTTCTCCTATTGTAATCATAGAGTCATCCTTGATTCTTTTCACTACTATTGAGTCTGAAAGAAATTACACCTTCTTTCCACCTCCATAGTGAGTCATTTGGTAGACTGAAAGAAGGTTGGAGATAAGAGTAGTAACACATAGAACATCCTTGAATGCTCCATTATCCATCTCAACTTCACCTTTAACTACAACTTCCACTTTAGTATCATCTCCTACAAAGATTTGTGGTACCTCTGAATGTGTCATGGAAGAAAAATATCTATTTGATGCACCCATGTGATGTGTGGCACCTAAGTCAATAATCCATTCTCCATGACTAATAGTGTTTGTGAGTAAAGCATGCCCTTTGCCTTTAGAATCTAAAGATGAAGATGCTTTCTATTTATAAGCATTAGATAGTGGAACATTATTTTTCTTCATGTTGTTCTTCAGCTCATCAATTTTCTTGTGATAACATTGATGTTCATCATGACCCATCTTCTCAGAATAGGCACACTTTTTATTTTCCTAATTAGTGTCCCCCTTTTTGTTGTTATTAGGAGAAGACTTACCTTGTTGTTTATTTGATTTTGGTGTTGACTTTTATGTGTCCCCTTTTTTTTTATTCTTCCACTTCTTGTTTTTTCCCTTTCCTTTGTTTGAACTTTCACCAACTAAATTTTTTGAACCCTCATTATTAGCCACCAATGCCTTAGACTTTGAAGACTTGAGAATACCCATTGTTATCAACTTAGCTTGTTCATCCTCTAACAACTAAGCATAATCATCAAAATTGATTTTCTTATAGGAAGCTCCTAAGGTAGTCTTTGTGGTGTTGAAAGAAGAGACAAATATGGAGTATTCAAATGGAAACTTATTGTGAATTAGATAAATCAACCTATCATCTTTAATAGGACTACCATAATCATATAGTTTTTTTCTCAACTCATTGACCTTAATGATAAAATCCTATATAGAATCAAAGCTCTTAGGATCTAGGGAGATAAATTCATCTTCAATTTTGTAAACATCGTCCTCAGTCACTTTACCATATAGGTTTTTTAGAGTATCCCAAGTTTCCTTGGATGTATTATACTTCATGATCTGATAGAGGATTTTTGTCTTCAACCCCTAACCTAAGAGTACTTAGGGCTTTCCTATCTGCCTAATTCCAAGAATCGATATCACTTTTAGATACTTGATCACTTGTTGGTTTAGGATGAGAACCATCTACATATTGAGAAACTTCTTCATGCATTAATTCACACCATTTTTTAACAGACCATGTGGCATAGTTATGTTGTGTTAATTTTGGAATCTTAAGATTTCCCATGATGTAAAGAAATGAAATATAACAGCAAAAAAAGAGGAACACAACACCAACACCAAGAGGCACCCCCCCCCCCCCCCCCCCTTTTTACTCAATCAAGAAACCCCTCCCAAATGAAAGATTTTGGCACTTTATACTTAATTTGATTACAATATTCACTTGCCAAATTTGGCCTTAGTGGTCTTATGATTTGTTGTTTACAACCTCCTCTTGGAGTTTAAAACTAGTAGTAAGCATTGTAGCTCAGATGTACAACAATTTTAAAATTTTATCAAAGCATTACAATGCAAAAAAAGGACCTATTTTTGAAAGTGGTATTTTTGTCCACACAAGCCTATAATCCGATCGAAGATCTAGAAAGTAGACAAAAAATTATTCACTTTCAAAAAAATGAAACCTAATTATGTCTCTAGATGAGCTCATGCAGAGTTTTTGAAGTTGCAAAATGCAAGACTGGACAGGTATAGTCACCAAAAACTAAAATTTCTAACAAGTCTATGCACCAAAATAAGAAAATAATAGCACCACTAAAAAAATTAGGAAATTCTAGCCAAAATCAAAAAATTTCACCTAATTTGGAGCTCGGATGACTGGGATATGGCCTCTTGAAGTCAGACTACCAAATCAAAACTAAATATGGTGAGGGGTCTAACCAATAAACTAGGAGGTTAAATTTGATGTCCAAATGGACATCATGGCAGTGCAATTTTTCCTACCGGTGACAGTCAAATGACTGTCAAATTTAAGATAGTGACCAACTGACATTAGCAAAAAAACCCACCTAGCTAACATTGCAAATGACATCACTAATGATGTCAACTGTAAAAAGTCATACAGTGTGCTTACTTGTCAAGGTGATGTGACACAGGCATGTCTTACTATGTTGAGGTGGCAGTACACTTGGATTTTCTGGGGGCTATCAGATGAAGTGGGACTGCAAACTGAGGTGTTGCCAAGAAAGTGTGATGTGGCAATTGGAAGACGAGATTGCTAATTACATTTTTTGGGGCCTGGTGAAGCTGACGATAATAGTCAATGGCCAAAAAATGGAAGTTGATAGCTGTGGGTATTCCACATGGAAGTCACATGGAGTGTTTGGAGAATGTTGTGTGGAGGAGGGGCATTAAACATTGAGCAGATGTGGCTACTTTTTTTTGTTGCCAGTGAGGTTCAAATGTGCTAAAAGATGGAATTTGTTGGAGGGTTGAGAAGCTGGCAAGTGCAATGGGAAAATAATCTGACATTCATGGGGAAAACTATATATGACAAGTTTAAAACCAATTACACTCAGTGGGTTTAATAAGCCATTGAATGTTGTGTGAAGGCTATCATGGGTTGCAATGTTGTAATTTGGATCATGTGCTAGAATTTGTGTGGTCACTAGTTGGTTAGACTATGAATGAAGTTGATGCCACTGGCTTTAATGGAATAAGGAATATGCCACCATCAAATTCTACAGGTGTTGGAATTTGATCACCTGGTGCCTACAAAAAATTCACATCTATAGGCTTGATGGCCTAAAAATAATTTTTAAAAATAATAGGAAAATTAAAAATCCTAAAATTCAAAAATATCGTAGAGAAAATAAACACAAATTTGAAAAAATAAATTCATAGATCTAATAGATCATACCAAATTCTGCAAATTAGGCCTTTGGGTGCAAGTTTTCAAGCAAAAAAAATTGTCTTAATTTTGACTATTACTCAACATAGGCAAATTTATAGTCAAAATTCACCAAATTGATGTTCCAGACACAATGGTGAGGTTTGCTTTAGCTCTAGAAGCTCCTAATGACTCTAGAATGTTAGATTTGAATCAGTGCCCCCTAGAGAGGTGAAGAAAGAATGGTCTCCAATGACTATGAAATGATGCTCCTATGGCTTTGATATCATGTAAGAATTTTCCTTAGGGAAAAATAATGCTAGAATCAAGAAGTTGAAGAACAAGCACAATATTGACCAAATGATGTATGATCATAATAACAATAGATAATGAATAATGTATAATAACACTAGGAGTGCCTAAATATAATGGCCTCTAGAATGCTTCTAGAATGTCTAGGAGTTAGCAATATGATAAGCCTCACAACTAAGCACATGTCCACCAAGAGTGGATTATCATCCACTAAGCACAGGAGTTAGTGCAATGATGAGACGATAAGCCTACATAGGTGTGTCACATAAAATTATGTTATAGAGACCATGTGCTTAATTAAGAGTGCAAAAAACTGTGTTGTCTACATGACAACTTGGTTAATTATGGAAACTCCAGTGTCATAGACATCATGTGCTAAAATAGAGTTGCTAACTCTTGTGTTGTCAACATGACAACTCATATGAGTACACATACTCCTAGGTGTCTAACCTAATAAATAATAAAATAATACATTTATCCTTAGTAAACTTAAGTAAAGCATAAATAATAATTATTTAAAATAACAAAAATAGCCTCTATATATAGTGTAAACAAATTTTTTTGAGGTTGTGGAAGGCCAAATGTTGATTTTACAAGCGAGCCCTAGGCAAGAAAGTAGGCTTGGCAAGGTGCAATCAAATACTTGTAAATAAGTTTTGTGATGAAGGGATCAAGACTCAAAGGAGGAGGTTTGGAATGGAGTTTGACACTTGTGATGGAGGAAACATAAACATTGCCTTTGAAACCCCTAAAATGAGGTTTTTCTAAATTCATACTATATGGACAGTACTAGAGCCCAAGACCTACAAAATCTTCAAGGTTAGGTCATAAGGAATGAAATTCTAGAATACGCCAAGGGGCCTTATTAAGAATTTTTGTAAGTCATGTCACTTTCCTTGTTTCTAAGAGGGCTAATAGGGGCTCTTAAGGCTATAAGGGCTAACTAGGAAAATTGGTGATTTGTGTGAGGGAAACTCAAAAGAACGGTGCAGAATGAGGGTAAATGGGTCAAGAACCTCATTAGGAAGGTTCAACCTTTTTTTTGAGTCACTTGGTGCATTTAGTGAAGTTTTGGCAATCCAGGCCAAAGAACACATATTTGGTGAATTAGGGGAATGACATTGAAACTTGAATTATTGGGAGGGATTCTTGTAGGAAGGGGATTTTAGAGGGATCCTCTAGGTTAAGGTTAGGAGAGAAAACCCTTAATGGGCTAGGAGTGGCTTGGGAAGAGAAAGAAAGAACTTAGTTAAAGAAGCTCCCATCAAAGTGGTATTAGAGCCATAAGATTATGCTTGTGGTGACATGATGTATTCCACTGAATCAAGTGGATCTTCCAAGATGGTGACCAATGCAAAGTTGGAAAAGGAGGTAGATGAGAAAAAGAAGCTCTTAGAAGAGAAGACAATGGTTCTATATGAGGCCCTAGAAGAGGTGAAAGATAATTTCAAAGAGATAGATGATGCTGCCCAAGCTAAGGAAGAGGAAGAGTTTGGCCGATAATGAAAAGGTGAGTTTGGAGGATGAGATACTAAACCAGATCCTCTACTTGGTGAGTAGGAACCATTTCTTAAATCTCTTAAGGCATTTGGAGGAAAGAACCTAGAGAATGTTTCCCTATTACATGGCAAGATGGATGCATAGGTAGTCTTAGAATGGCTTAAGAGCATTGAGAACTACTTTGAGTGTGAAGGGACAAAAGAGGTTTAAAAGATGAGGTTTTCAAAGTCTAGGTTGAAAGGTCAAGCTTTGACATGGTGGAAGTTTGTGCAAGAGGAAAGAGAGAGTGAAGGGAAGAAGCCTATAGCTAAATGGAAAGCTATAGTGGCAAAGATCAAGGAAACATACCTAGCAGAGGATTGTGAGATTCAAATCCACAAGCAAAGGTAGAATCTCAAGAAAAAAGATCTTGATGTGGCTATTTATACTAAGAAGTTTCAAAAGTTGGCCCTGAGATCAAGGGTGAAAGAAGCAGAGAGCATAAAGGTAGCTAGGTACCTAAATGGCCTTCAATGCTCCATCCAAGATAAGTTGATCTTATTTAGCCCCACCACTCTACAAGGTTGTTTTCAAATGGCTAGAAAGGTGGAAGAAAAATTGACAAAGAAAGGGGACTCAAGTTTCAAGAATAGGGATAGAGGTAAAGACTTCTGAGGTGGCTCAAGGGGAAGCTCTAATGGTAGGGCTAATGAGCAGAGAAGCTATGGGGATTCTAAGTGGAATGAGCAAGCTAATGAGACTAGTTAGAGGGGAGGCTCTAATAGAGGTAGAGGGTCCAACATTGGTGGTAGAGGCAGATATGGAAACAACAACAGAGGCTAACACTTTAGTAACATGAAGTACTACAACTATGGCAAGTTGGGACACCCTACTTACATATGTACAAAGAAGGTATCATCTTCTTATTGGGAAAAGAAACACACATGTCCAAGAAGAAGACAAAAAGAAGATAGGAGAAGTGGACCTTGATGTTGAGAAGGGTGAAAACCTCATGTCGAGGAGAGTATTGGTTAATAAGCTAGTTAAACATGAGCCAAAGCAGAGGAGAACATTGTTTAGGACAACATGCAAAATACTAGGCAAGGTATGCCAGGTGATTATAGATTCAGGGCCTATTGATAGTGTCATGTCAAAGGAGGTGATACAAAGGCCTAGTTTGACCAAGATTCCATCTGTGTCCTTATAAGGTAACTTGGTTGAATAAGGGAAAAAATATCTTAGTGAATGAGCATGTGTGGGTAGACATCACCATTGGCAAGTATCATAACAAAATCTTATGTGATGTGCTTCCCATGGATGCTTGTCACCTATTGTTGGGAAGAACTTGGTAGTATGACAAGGAAGTAGTGCATCATGGGAAGGAGAACAAGTATTACTTCAAGAAGGATGGGGTCACTTATAGGATCTATTCTATAGTGGAAGAAGACAAGGTGGAGAAGTCTAGTACTAAAGCATTTCTCATGAGTGGGAAAGAATTCCTTAAGGACTCAAAGGAGGGTGAAGGAGTAGGATATGCTATTATGTTAAAACCTAAGGAGGAGAAGACATCTTCATCTACACCTATACTTGTTGAAATGCAAGAGTTATTGGACCAATTTAAATATATCATCTATGATGGAGCACCACCAATTCTATCACCTAAGAGGGCCATAAGTCATCAGATTGACTTCATACCAGGAGCATCACTACCAAACAAAGCTACATACAAGATGACTCTAGAGAAGAACAATGAGATTTCAAGGAAATTTCAAGAGTTTCTTGATCAGGGGCTGATTAGGAAGAGCATTAGTCCATGTGTCATACGAGTGCTCTTAGCACCCAAAAAGGGAGGTAAGTAGAGAATGTGTACTAATTCTAGGGAAATTAATAGAATCACAATTAGGTATAGAATGCCTATTCATAGGATAGAAGACCTGATGGACTATTTAGGTGGAGCTAGGTACTTCTCCTAAATTGACCTCAAAAGTGGATACTATGAGACTAGGATGAAAGAAGGGGATGAATAAGTCTTCATGTAAGACTACTGAGGGTCTCTGTGAGTGGTTGGTAATTCCATTTTTCCTTACCAATGCACCAAGTACCTTCATGAGAGTCATGAATGAGGTCTTGAAGGACTACATAAGGGTATATGTCATACACCTAGATGACATCCTCATCTTAATCAAGACCAAGGAGGAACACATGAAACACTTGGAGTTGGTGTTGAGGAAGCTCCAAGAGGAGAAGTTGATAGTAATCTTGGAAAAGAGTGAGTTCATGAAAGAGGAACTAGTTTATTTGGGGTTTGTAGTATCCCAAGGAAGTCTTAAGATGGAAAAAGATAAGGTAGAGGCTATTTGAGTTGGCCTACACCTAGATCTACTACCAAGGCCAGGAGTTCTCATGGATTGACACAATTTTATAAGAATTTTTTAAGAAGGTTTAGTGAAATTTGTGCACCTAAGATGAATACAATCAAAGGGGGCTTGAAGAAAAAATTTATGTGGATCAAGTCTATAGATCAAAGTTTTGAGAGATTGAAGAAGTAGGTAGCAACCCAACCTATCTTGGTTCTACCTAGTTTTTAAAAACCATTTGTGGTGCAGTGTGATGCTAGCAATATAGCAGTTGGGGTAGTTTTGAGCTAGGAGGATAGACTAGTAGCATTTTCCAGTGAGAGGCTTAATGAAGCCAAGACAAGGTACACAGTATATGACCTAGATCTCTATGCACTTTTCCAAGCCCTAAAGAAGTGCAAGCAATACTTTTTTCGTAAGGAGTGTGTTGTCTTCACATATAAACAAGATTTGAGTTTTATTAACTCACAAGAGAAATTAAATCTAAGACACATAAAATGGATGGAGTTCTTGTAGTCCTACACTTTTACTATCAAGCATAAGAAGGGAAAAAAAATAAGGTGGTAGATGCTTTGAGCAGGAGGTTGTTGACAATACAAGAAGTCAATTTGCAGAGCATTGGCTTGGATGGTTTCAAATATATGTATGAGGAGGAAAATGATTTCTCAGAGGCTTACAAGGTATGTATTGATTTTGTCAATCATTTTCATAGTGATTTTTCTTAATACACCTTGCAAAATGGAATATTGTTCAAAGGTCAATAGTTGTGCATCCCAAGGGGACCCATGAGGGAGAATCTCATACAATAAAAGCACAATGGGAGCATGAGTGAGCACTTTTGTATGAACAAGACCTTGGACCTTGTGGAAAGGTTTTATTATTGGCCC
This sequence comes from Cupressus sempervirens, assembly GCA_028749045.1. NCBI lineage: Eukaryota > Viridiplantae > Streptophyta > Pinopsida > Cupressales > Cupressaceae > Cupressus > Cupressus sempervirens. The sequence continues at coordinate 30,215,697 of CM053783.1, read as the reverse complement.
ATGCAAAGAGATGTTAGGTGGAGCAATGCAACATATGTCAAAAGGCAAAGGGGACTTCATCAAATGCAAGGCTCTACCAACCTCTCCATATTCCTAATAGGCCTTAGGAATGCATCACCATGCACTTTATAGTGAGCTTACCAAGGACTGGGATAGGGATGCATAGTGTATTTGTGGTAGTAGATAGATTCAACAAGATGAGCCACTTCATACCATGCAAAAAAACATGTGATGCAAGTAATGTTGCCAACCTATTCTTCAAGGAGGTGGTTAGGATACATGGCTTGCCAAGAAGCATCATGGCTAATAGGGATGTCAAGTTTATGGGGAACTATTGGAAGACCCTGTGGAAGAGGCTTGGAACAAACCTAACACATAGCTTTGCCTACTATCCTAAAAATGATGTTCAAGTAGAGGTGATAAATAGGGTATTGGGCAACCTGTTAAGGTGCCTCACCAAAGAGCATGGGAAAAGTTGGGAGAAAGTCATTTCCCAAGCTAAATTTGCATACAATGATAACAAGAAGAGGGCAACAAGGTTAAGTCCTTTCCAAGTGGTGTATAGCACTCACCCAAGTGATATCATGGAGTTAAGGGACCTTCCTTTACATGAAAATATTAATGGGCAAGCTAATGAATTTGATTAATCAATGAAGGAGGTACATGACCAAGGGAAGTAAACTTTGATGGAAGCTAATTAGAAGTTAAAGGAGAAGAAGGATGAGGGGAGAAGAGAGTTTTACTTTCAAGTGGGAGACTTTGTGATGGTTTATCTCAACAAGGCCAGGTTACAAAAAGGAATCCCTAGCAAATTGCACGTGGAGAGGATTGGACCATGCAAAATCCTTGAGAAGTATGGACCCAATGCCTACAAGATAGATTTACAAAAGGACATGGCTCTCTTTCCAATTTTCAATGTGAAAGACCTAGTACCATACAAAGGTCCTAAGATGGATGACATAGATTATCAAGAAGAGCTAAACAAGAATGTATCCGACCTGAAGGTACCTGAAAGGAAGCAACCACAGGTTGAGAAAATCTTGGATTCTAGGGTGAAGAAGAGCAATAGAAAAAAGGTCTATAAGGAACATTTGGTGATATGGATGGATTTACATGAGGCTGAAGCAACTTGGATTGCTGAGAGTGATTTCAAAAAGGTAGACATCAGCAAGGAGTTCTTATCTCCAATAGTACCTTAGACTTCTTCATGCAGGGGGAGAATGGTGCAGGAGCACCTAGGGTAAGGTAAAGCCCTAAGCTTGAGTTTGATTTGTATATGGTAAAAAAAACCATTGAGGTAATAAGGACTAGTTATAAAGTCCCAAGGTGAGTTTAGGTGATTTGATCTGATAGGTTTTGGTTTGGGAGTCTAATCTTATCAAGTGGGTCCTAATATAAACATTTTTTCTTAATGTTAGCAAAAGCATGAAAAAATATAGAAAAGGTAAAATAGGTAGATAATCCGACCAACTCAGAATTGCAGCTCCCCTCCCCCCCCTATGGTACCTTCCAATGCCATTCCCATTGTGAAAATTCCAAGCACTCCGCAATAGCTAGGCCTCTACACAACTGATGAGCTAAATGAGGAGAAAGCTATGATCTAGTCACTGCACATTGAAGTAGGCATCCAACACAAGGACAAGATTAGAGATACAATTTCACATATGGTAGATAGGGTAGGTTGGTCTCTTTTCTATTTGGAATTGTCAAGGTTCATAGAGATTGTTGGCAAATAGATTGTTCTTTTATTCTACTCATTGAATGCCCAATATTCTTGAACAATATATGGATATAACTGTTGGGAAATCATAACCAAGTGATTGACTTCCCTCTAAATTATTAGGTATAGCTCCTTGGATTTTGTGATTTGCAATAAATCTTGTTTATCCCTAAGTCTAAATGGGGTTTGTTCTTGATTAAAGAACATGAGAGGAAAACAAAGTTAGGCCTAAATAGGAACTAACTCAAGAAAACATTTGGGTCTTAAAACCAATCAAGTCTGTGAAATCACATATATTATGAACCCACAAAAATTAGTGGAATGATAATGGATTCTATCTATGAAGTAGCTACTTAATTGAAAGCTTCTAGCTCTAATAAGGAAGAGACTAACTTGAAGAAAAACACAAAACATAATCTCTTTAAACTTTCAATAATACTATTATTATCTATAGCTTGTTGCATCAAATAGGGGAAAAAACCTCTATTTATTCCTTAACTCAATTCAATGGAAAGAAATATCCTAAGCTATTAAAAAACAATGTAAGGTAAATAAGCAACACAAAATACCTTCAACTTGTCTCTATAACATGAAGTATTTTATGCCAAAATTTAGCCGACCTTCTATTAATCTAAATACATATAGGATTTTGAGATGATTGTTACAAAATGAGACTCAAATTAATTCATCTCCTCAATATTGACAAATGGCAAGGAGCCAATTGTCAGTTACAATCATTACATAACAATATAAAAGGGGGAGATAAGAATCACTTTCCCTTCTTTCCTTTTTTTGACTTCGCCCTATAGGCTTTGGCAGCAACAATGATTGGGATCAACTCTTCATGTCTATGAATGTGAATGTTAGTATATCTTGAGAGCCACTTGGAATTCTCTCTAGCTAGATCTTTGATGGCATTCAACTGCTCCTACATTTCTTCCACAACCATGTGTACACACCCACCAAGCCTTTGGAACTCTGACACTCTATTCTATTGATAAGAATATTTCTCTATTAATCTATCTAGATAATTGGAGAAATTCTTTTGCATGAAAGCAACTCCAACTATCCCTTACTATTGTCCATTAGCTAGGGAATATTTATGTACACCTCTTAGTAATCCATAGTCTTTGTCTTGATCCTTTTTAACTTTAACTTCCATTTCCTTCAATTCTTCTTCTGCCACTAGGATAATTTTAGATTTCAATTGCATACTCTGTATCCATTCAAATAAGGGCTCATCTCCCTTAGGTAGAATATTTTCCTCTATTGCTTCTTTAACCTTCATATGGATAATCATTTTCAATAAGGAAATACAATCCTTGCTTTTGGATTTTTCTACTGACATGGTAGCTCAATTAGTTGAGATATTATCTTTCTCTATTTTGAGCCTTAGTATTGCATTACTGATATTTTCTATGATTGCAAACCCCTCAAACTTGATTTTTTCGCTCCACTCCCTACCAATATGCCCGAAGTACTTGTCTTCTTATAGCTAGGAGATGATAGCTTGAATGTCAGTGGCTATAGGATTATTGGTGGTTGAAATTCCCAAGATTCTTTAAAAAAAGATTTTGTTGAAGTAAAAATATTAGGAAAATATATCTTGAAAAGGAGCAAGAAATATTAAGCTTCAACTGGCTAGATGACACACTTTTTGACAAGTGGATGGCAAATTGTTCTCTAACAACAAGCTATTACAAATGGTAGTTGAAGAAGAAAGTATTGACAAAGCAATTCAAATAGAAGACAAAGAAAAGGAGCAACAAACTACAATGGTGGACATGGCCACTCAAATTGATGATCTAGCATATGAGCAATGAATTTTAATAAATATATAGATATCAAAGCTTGATACAACACATGAAAGCCAAGTGGTCCCACAGTCTGGAGAACAATAGATGGAACAAGACCAATCATTAGGTGCAATGGATTCACAAGAAAATGCTACAACAAAGCTGGCCTCACCACAAGACAAACAATGAAGAAGCCATTATGTTGCAAAGACAAACAACCACTAGTTTTTGTCTCTTCTCATGCATCTTTATGATAGTGATATTTTTTACCATATTGTAAGTCTTTTGTTCTGCAAACAACTACCCTTTGCCTCTAGGCCTGAAGCTTGTTGCAACTCATGCTATATAAGTGAGCTTCCAAGGCTAGATGAGAGGTCGAATCCTGTAGAATTTTAGTGTTAATGCTAATTATAGTCAGTCCTATTTTCGTGTCAATTGTATGTATTTCAAATTTGCACTCTAAGAATACAAGGAATCTTGGATGATAAAATTTGTCATATCTTGAGTTATATTTTGAGTTTTACATCAGTGATGTATCATTTTCAAGGAATATGAATACAAAGTGGAAGTTTTGAATATTTGTGTCTTTGAGTTCTTTCTCCATCTTTATATGCTTGTTATTTTGGGATTGAATGAGCAAAGTTCTTTCAATTTAATACAGTTGAGACAAGTTTTATATTGGTTCATTGTTATTAATTCAAAAAATTAAGTAAGTGCTTCCATGAATTGATAGGGTTCCTAGGCATATGAGAGGGATATCATAAGAATGGAGTTTAGGGTTAACAATTGATGAATTGAATTGCAAGTCAATTAAATAGGTTAATTATTTACTAATGTGACTATGTATAGCAATGGATAAGGCATTGATCATGAATTGTGATGCAAATTGATGTAGTCATTTGGTTACACAATACACATATAAATCAAAATCAATTTTCCATTTCTATTATAAGGAGCTATATCAGTGGTCATTTACTTATTTGTAATAGTTTTCCTTAGATTCAAGAAGATTGTTGACCATGTTTCTGCTATAAGGGATAAATATAAGAAGGAAACTCCCAGTGAGTATAGACTGAAGAGGAGGATCAAAGAATAAGCTATATAATCCCTAGGTGCATCCTCCTTGGCCCCACAGAGCCTAAAGAGTATAAAGGCCTTGTGTGCCTTGTTGAAGTTGGTCTAGACCTGAGATAATTTCTTGCCGAATATAGGAACTAGCTAATCTTTAGGCTTTTATTTATCTTCTACATCCTGGTAGTGGTTGTTGGAACATGTAGTTTTAAAACACCAACAATCCATGAAACTATTGTGCGTATAAATTTATTGGATTACATAATGAAAATATGAATGAAACTATTATGCATTTTTGATATTATGACTTGTTAACAATATCAAATATGGATGAAACTGTACTACAGTTTTGATAATACTCATAATGACCAAAAATAGTCATCAAGATACTAACCCTAACTTAACTTCCTAATAACAATATCCAATTATGGATGAAACTATAATGCTTTTTCAATAAAACTGGAGCTGCCCAAAAATATTCAACACATATTGTATAATTGTATTAGATTACATAGTGAAAATATGGATAAAACTGTTATGCGTTTTGGATATCTCCTCTTTTTTTATCACCGAAAATACTCATCACAATGACTTATAGCGATATATCTCTATCACTCGTCACTATAATGATTATATTTATTTTTCGTTTGTTGGTGATTGCTATATGTTATAGTGATAAGCCTCCTTTATTGTGCATTGCTATATATTGTTTTTGTAGTTTCTTTGCATAAGGATAAAAGGGATCACTATATGTCATAGTGATATTCTTTCCTCATTGCTCATCACTATGTCAAGATTAGGCCTTCTTCATATAGCAATAGAAGAGTTTGCTATATTCTAGAGCGATATAGTACCCAAAAACTCTTTTGACCATTCTATGATCGCTATAGTGTATCGTGACTCATGAAGCATAATCATTGTAACTATAGCAATATATGAAACATCGAAGAAGAAACAACATTTCTATTGATTGAGGTTTTTGATGTGACTGTGTGAAATAAATTTTATTAATGGTTAAATGAAATGTTGAATGATAGATTCCATTGCTTATTCGATGGTTCCAATGCTTAAAATTAAATTGTTGGAGTCCATGAAGGTGGGAAATTGTATTGTTAGCAGGAACACAAGACCATTTAAATTTCCCATAATGGAAGCCTGTGAATGTGCGAAACTCTTCTCATTATTGTTGCTTTGGATCCTTAAAATTATAAATATGGAAGGTCACTAATGTGTAAAATCCTATTGTTCGTTGGAATGTACTATCATTTGAATTAATATTATGGAGCCCTAGACTGTGCAAAACATTGTTGTTTTGTATTCTTCACAGGATGTTTTAAAATTGAATTGTTGGAGCTGCAAAGATAATAATAGTTGTTCATAGGTTCTATTACCATTACTAATTAATTTTTTGAGTGTGGAATGATATTTTTTGTGCTTTTGCAACTTTATTTAATGTTCAATTATTTATGGTTGCAATGGTGCCAAACCTATAGTTCACACATTCATGGGCTCCTTTAACAATAAACAATGTGACCCACGATTAGGTGTTCGATAGAATACATCGAAGGAACAAATAGTAATTCTATCGATCAAGACCTATGATATGTCAAAGGAGAAATAGTAATTCTATCTCTACATCAAAGGAGCATTAAACTGTAAGAGATGGCAATGGCACAAAAGAGAGGATACATTGAAGAAAGAAATAATTGTTTTATCAATTCCGTCTTACGATGTGAACGTACGAACAAGATTAGATAAATGTTTAAATTTTTGTCAACTGACTATAGTTAAATCACTTGAAATGTTTGACTCTACGATGAAGTAATAATAATGGCTAATCAGAGGTACGTAAACAATTATTTAACTTGATGTAACATTAATAGGCCCACGAAACCGCATCAAATGAGATTTCTTTTCTGGTATGAATTCATACAAAAACAGTCTCCGATGACAATTCTATCGTAACTCTATTACTCCAACTGCATAATTTATTTAAAAATGCACAAATCAGTTGCCAGCCCAATGAAACATCCGTTCGACACGCCCACAGAACACCGAGGAAGGAGAAGAAGGACCATAATTGGGTCTATGGAATGGACTTTCATCAGATGACCATACTTAAAAAAGGATGTATGTATCATGCTTTTTCCTGTACTTGTCCTTCGGGAGCATAGCTGCGTCCTAAGTAATTGGCGATGCACAAGTTGAATAACTCAATGGAGAGATTATATTGTCAACAATTCTCATATTAGGTAACACCACCTCACTAAAAGCTACAATCCATGCTCTTGCTTTAACATTATTCATTTATCTCTATTACACATTCATCCTTCTATATTATTCTAGCGGACAAAGCTCTCCCAGTGAAGCCTGTAACAAAGTATATTCTAACTACCAATAGATATAAACTTTAAGACAACTTACTTTAATGTTTCAAATTTCAATATAGCGTTTTAGTGAATTTTTAATATTGTTGTTATTTGCTTTTGAAAATTCGATAGAGATTCCCATGGAAAGTTAACAGATAAGTTGTATTTTCGGTCGAGAGAATATATATAAATATGTTTTTCAGTTGCGTGAAGCAGGTGACAGGAATATGACCAAATTATGAGCAGAGTATGTTTATTAGTTGGTACTGTATTCCAATAGAAAGCCAGCTACAAGATATAATATTACAGATGGAATGGATTTTTTTTTATAATTTCCCAATATTTTTATATCTAATTCATATCGGTGCTAAACAATCATTTACAAAGCTGCGATTTCGATGATTCTAATTCGACAATTGTAGCACAAACGTGGCATACAGTTTAATATGCAGAAATTAATGTTGACATAATTATTTTAGACTATTTTCTTTTGAGATAAAATTCGAATTGATTTTATTTAAAAAAATTTATATTTAAAATTATATATATATATATATACACACACACTTTTCAATTTTAACATTTATTTCTTTCTTTTTCTATTTTGCAAATATGTATCTAATTTCTTCTACATTTGGTCCATTCTTCGACTGGATGGATTAAACATCACATTAAGCTTAATTTTTAGATTAAAAGTATTAAATAGTCAAAGTTGACTTTTTCTTCCTAAATTTATTTTTAGTGTGATGTTTAAGAATGACAAGTTCCACTCAATTTTTAGATTAAAAGTGTTAAATAATCAAAAGTTGACTTTTTCTTACCAAATTTAATATTTTTAGTATATAAAGATGAACAATTCCAACATTTCTTTACTTAATTGATAACTGTCACTAGAATTTTTACTCAATTTCTTCGCCTGTCACTGGATTTTTAGGAAGTTGTAGATTGAAGGACAGTTAGTCTGTACAAGCGAGGAAAGTCATTGTGCATCCCTAGTAAATATACTCGGAAAGCACCTTCAACTGTAGGTAGTCAAGGTATGCATCTCAACAATCCGGTTTTAAAATCCTTCAGATTTATGTGGTTCTATCAAGCCCAGTCGACTCAACTCTCACTTACATTTTCCATCCACTTCTGCTATTTGAGTTCATAGCATCTCCCTTCTCATCCCACAAATGTTCTTTCATTGAATTTGAAAGGGGAACGTTCACCGGGTCCAAAAAATCATATGATGCATTTATCAATCACAGAGGCCCTGACACCAAAGAAATTATGGCTTTTACTCTTTATGATATCTTGGAGGAAAAGGGATTTAGGAAATTTCTTGATGGTCAAGAATTAAAGTTGGGAGATTCACTTGAGCCCACCATAAAAATGTCATTTCCTCCTCCTCTGTTCAAATTGTTGTTTTCTCACCAAAATATGTAGAGTCTCCATGGTGTCTAGATGAGTTGGTTGACATGTTGAAGAACAATGCTCTATTTATTCCTATGTTTTGTGATGTGAAGCCTTTTGATGTTTGATACCCTCACAAGGGAGTTTACAAAGATGCTTTCGCTAAGCATGAAGAGAAGGGTAGATTCGGCAAAGAGAGGCTAGATGACTAGAAATCAGCCCTCCACTCTTCTTCACTCATCTCTGGCTATGAATTCAACACATCTAAGGAGTATGGCTTAGCTTATGTTTTACAAGAATTTTTTTTCTAAACCAATCTTTATAGTTTTTGTTTCAGCTATTTGTTTCAGCTCGTCCTGTCCCGTTGACCACTCAAACATTCTCGAGCATGCCGAACCAAAACGTCCCTAAGATCACTAAATGCCATAGGGCAGTGATCTTTGATGGGGCATATATCAAAGCTCGTGTGAGGTATGTATGTGTTTCTAGGTGCTATAGGACCATGTTGTGGAGACCTACAATAACCTCTCTCGCTTTTTGGATAGGCTACTTTAGTATGTTAGAAACACTAACTTAAAACAATCAAAAGTATTTGCATACTAATTTAACATAACTTCATGAGAGACAAAGTGAAGTCCTCAAATGAGAATATGAGCCATGGATAGGCTCTCTCAATGAGGATGATCACTTGATGTAGGGGTGTGTCTAATAGCTAAGATGGCTTGATTATGTATGTATGCTCAAATGCTTAAATGGACTTCAATGGAGGATTTTTGATAGATTTTGGTGAATGGATTTGATGTAAAGATGGCTTCTCAAAATGGCATTATGGCTTTACTTTCTAGATTGTGTTAAAATGGCTTCAGAGAGGATTCCTTAAATAGGCAAAGGGCTTGAGGGATTAAGAGCTAGGATGCAAGGATGGGAGAAAGCTTATGGAAGGTTTAGATTGAATGAGAGGAGAGCACATGGATTGTGCTTTCTTACAGCCAATCAGGGAGTGACACATGTCACAGGGTCAATGGTTAGAGCAAGAGGGGTTGAGGGGTCAACAAAGGAGGCTCAAAGCTCATAAAGACTCTCATAATGGCTTGTAAAAGCAATGAATGGGCTTGTAAGAGTCATTTATGGCTTTGTGGGCTTCATAAAGTTTTATGATTGGGATATTTGTGAGAGAGTTGAGATATTTTGACTTGGGTTGGATTAAGAAAGTCTTAAGCTTGACTTAGGAATGTGCAAATGATTAAGGCTTGGATTAGGCTTGGGTTAAGATTAGATTAGGCTTTTTAGGGATGGGCAAGTGCATGGCATTTAATGAGGGTGAGTGAAAGATGAGATATTTGTTAACTTTGGCTTGGGTTAGCAAGTCTTAACCCATGTTTAGAGAATGTGACAAGGTTGGGGGGGGATTAGGATTAGGGTCAAAGATAAGGATTGACATCTTGTAGAAGAGTCTAGGCTTTGGATGAGGATGAAGACTTTCTAGAAGAGTCTAGAACTTCCTAGGATGAGGATAAATAAGGTTTTTAGGAAATAAATAAAGCTTTATTTATTTCAAGGGTTTGGGTTGAGGAGATATTTATTAAAATATTTTTAATAAACATGAGGATTGATATTTAATCTTAATTAAATATTTTGAGTTGGGATTAGGGGTAGGAAATGATGGGATTGGCCTTTAATCGAAATTAAAGAAGGATTAGAAGATTTTGGAAGAGGTTAGTGGTCTTAAGGAAATTGGCCAAGTTTTGGGCAAAAATAAATAAATTATTTATTTTGAGATTTTTGGTCAATTTATTAATTAAATAATTAATAAATAAGGAAATAATATTTAAATAAGATTTAAACAATTTTAGGAGGGATTCCTTAATTAAATATTTTTAATTAAGATAAAGAGATTTAATGGCATAAAAAATAAATAAATAAATTAAATAATTAATTAATTAATAAATGATGATGTCATCAGGGACTTAAATTTCAAAAAATAAAAATACTTTATTTTCTAAAGGATTTTTAGGTGTCAACATTTTGCCCCTCTTTGACATAGTGTTGAAACAACACTATTTCAAAGAAGTTTAGATATAAACGACACGAAAAAAATGTTTTAGCAACAAAGTTGCCCCAATATTGGATAAGAAGGAGAGACTAGACTATGAGATGCCCCCTCAAGATGGTGGCGGGGAGAGAAAATGAGGCTCGACGGCTTCTTGAAAAATACAAGAATCTGGGATAAGCAAGGAGACTCAGATTGGCAAAGAGAAGGGGCTAAATCAGCTCAAACTCTCACTATGGGAGAATGCTAAAGGAGAATTAGATGCACAAGAGGAAGCAAGCTTAAGACTTTAGGGAAGGTGGAGGATGAAGGAGCGGAGCGCTATAAAAAGGAATCCAGGATAGGGAGAAGGATGAGGGGATTATAAAGCTGATGCAACAGGATTTCAAAGAGCTAGATTGGCAAAAAAGATGGGTTTCGGAGATCCCTAGGACGAGGATTGTGGATCTCGAAAGATGAGGCTTGGTGGATTGATTGGATTGGTGGATCCCTAAGACTAGGATTGTGGATCCCTAAAGTTAAAAGTGAAGATTGATTCAAAGAGATACTGCTACATAAGTTGGGGTAGGAGAGACAGATGCTCGATATGGATGGCGGATAATGGAGATGAAGGGAATCCATTGAAGCTTTTTGAGCAAGGGGATACTTCAAAGAGAAGTACCACCATGTAGTTGAGCACTAGATTTGCTATAGGACTGTTGGTTAATTGCCAAGGTTATCAAGAACATCAAGGCCGTGTCACCAACCATCCAGAGGACTGACGGACTAACTCGAAACAACCACACAAAGATTGCCCCAGCATCACACATGAAACCCGAAGGAAACAACATGGAACCAACATTGGGTAACTCACAAGCAAAAAAGAGACAAATGAAAGACTTGATCAAAACCGTATGCTCAGAGTGCCCCATTCGCAACATTCCAAAAGAGAACCGTTTGCAAATGAGATGGGTAGGACAAGGTACTAATGGACCAAGATCAGATATGAGAAAAGCTATATCCTGCAAGGATCTATCGGAGAGCACCTAAGCTGGTGGATTTGGATGAGTGATATGTCTGGCAAGCTAAACTAAGAATGATAACACTTTTGTGATAGGAGATCTAGCTAAAGGATGCATTGGAATAGCTAACCAAGATTTGTGCGATGTGTGCAACATGCTAATCAAGGATGAACTGACACGAAAGCTGGATAGATACAATGGTACTAAGCTAAAGAGGATATACAAGCTAATGGACCAAGATATGGTACAAATGTACAAGTTATTTTGGACAAGATTGGATATACAAGCTATGATACAAGGTATGATACAAGCGTTGGATACAAGATTATTTACAAGTTGTATAGGAGCTCTGAATGATAAGATAGTGGGATGGCTCAAGTTGGTGCAAGATGCAAAAGCTAAGGATTAGGTGATAGTGGAAGATATGGATTTGGCAGGATGCATCCAATGATGATGATAGATGTGCAACCAAGGATGGGGACAATGCTAAGGTTGGTGGTAGCTGAGCTGATAGATGGCACTAGAGTGAATGGCTAATGAGAGGATGACATTGGATTTGCATGAGGATAGCCTAGAGCGAGATACCAATGACAAGGGAGGATGGACAAGACAAGATCTTTGAGGAATAAAATGCCCCCAGTCAGAAGATGACATGTGGAAGGAGGTCTTACGATGGATGTGATAGGATTGAAGCTAGGATGGAAAAGCTAAAGGCGCTAGGGAGATGGATGATAGCTGGGATGATGGGGTGAGGTTGTAGAAGATAAGTGGATAGTGATAGATAAAAGCTGGAGGATGAAAGATAGGTGGATGAATGGGAAGATGGAGCTGGATGGCAAGATGTGACCAAAAGCATGAGGATGATAGGCTAAGTTGGGGATGGTTGGATTATGCATGACACTTGTTTGCCAAGTTTTCATCATGGTACTTGTCCAAGGCGCTTGAATTGCCAAGTTTTCACCAGTGGACACATTATTTTTCTTTATTTTCTTGACTTTTTAACTTTGGACTAAGCTGGAATGACTTTGGTTTTCTTCAGTTATTTTTGGCTTTTTTGGGATTTTTCACTGGCTGTTGGAATGTTCAATTTTTTTGCTAGCTGTTGGTACACCGTATGTGTGATTTATGCAATAGATCAGATTAGATGGGATTGATGGTAGGAGATGGAGGGATGAAAAGGCTAGAAAGGAGCATGAGATGGGGATGCTTGCAGGATCAACATTGGCACATGTTGGGACTAGTGTGAAAAGAGCATATGGGGGATAGATGGTAGATGTGGGCTTGATGGAGGATTTGTGGAAGTGCACTTGGGGATATAGGCACCCAAGATGGAGTTAGGAGATGGGGGACACGAATCACTGGATGGGGGATTAGCAATGGTGTATGCCATTTTGTGTTGGGTTTCAACTTTTTTCTTTGGGATCCACATGGTTTTGGATTTTCTTTTCATAGGCTTTTGCATTGTTTTGCATTCTTTGATTGGATTTTTCCTTTTTGGAGTATGTCTTTTAGAATAGACATATGATTGCCTAGGATGTGGATTTTTAGCTTTATGCATTTGGAAGTTGGCATTCACATTGTTGTGGTAAGCTTTGGGAAGATGGTTAGGAGAAGCTTTGTGAGATGGAGAGGATATGGAAGAGCGTGTAGGAGGAGGATGATGGATGATGTTCCCTAATATGTGCCTTTGTTGATCTTGCGTAGGAATGGAGGGAATAGGATTTTTATGATGGCTGATAGGAGGATGGAGGATGGTAGATTTTGGGACATGGGGACCCAAAATGGATTTAGTGGATGAAGGGGGGATATGGTAGGTTGTTTTGGGTTGCAAAGATGGTGGAGGGGGGATGACATAAGATTTCTTGAAGGAGTGATGGGAGGCTAGCATGGTGGGCCTAGAGATAGGCTTGGTTTGGGGATGGCGTGTACCAACACTTTTAGATGGTGAGCTTTTGGAGACATCCAAGACCATGAAATCTTGGATTCTTTTGTGCAATAATAGGCTTTCTGATTCCTTGCTCTTGTGGTCCTAAACCTTGACCTTGATAATGCCATCGATTGAGCATTTGAACGAGCTAAGGAAACTTTTTGCTTGTAGAAAATGGTAGAAGTGCTTTATTATATGTACTACAATGAGGAGATATTGTTCTTAATTCTTCTGTTGAGAGGGGCCCACCATGGATGAATGTAAGTGAACTAAGAGGGTAGATTATAGATGATGGAATAGCTTGGATAGGTGGTAAGATGGAAGCATGGAGTGGAGGAGATGGTAGGATAGAATCTTGATTTAGCTGATGGGATGAAAAGATATCCTACAATAGAGGAGGTATGGCTTGAGGTTTTGGCGATGGAGGGGATGGTGATTGCACTATGGATGGAAGACATGGTACAATGATATCTTCCTTTATTCTTTGGGGGATGTCAACATGCTTTTGGGCAGGATCTTGAGAGGATTGGATTGGAGTGGATGGTGTGATAGGAGGTGAAGGGATGGATTTTTCAAAGGTAGTGGATGGATAGATGGGAGATTTAGTAGTGGAGATGGGTGAGTAGAAGATGGATGCATAAGGGTCATTACGGGAGATTTGGGAAATGCTTGGAGGTGATGTGGATAGAATTTGGAGGGATTTGATAGGTGGTGGGATTTTGATGCTTGCAGGAAGTGGAAGGATTTTAAGAAATTTGATAGATGGTAAGGGGATGATAGCTATGGAAGATGGAGGTGATATTATAGATGGGGAAGCTTCATCACTGACTACTTCACATGGTTGGATTAGATGACATGGCTTATCAACTGTTGGAGGCAGCTTTTCTTGTATTTCCTCTAGGAGATTCCTAGGAGACTTGTGTGTCAGAGGTGGAGGTGGTGGATTGACAGGAATAGCTGGTGTCATGGGGGTGGAAGATTGGAAGCTTGGTTGATTGGGTGATGGACAAGAAGTTGGGATATCAGATGGCATGACTAGATAGTTTGGATGAATGCTTGGATTTTGGGGGATGGTTGGCAGAAGGCATCTAAGGCTCTCAAGATACCCGTCATAGTCAACAAGATTTTCATCATCATTGGAATAGGATGTAGTGGGATAAAGGACAATCCGAACAAGCTCATCATGATAGGGTTGGGATTTCATGTTTTGATGATGAGTTGGATGGGGATGGGGTCTTGCATATGGATGAACACAGAAGCTCATGGTTGGATTTGGATTAAGTGTAGATTTTGGATTGGCTGATGAAAGATTTCCTAGGGAGAGTCAAATCTGCATGACATATCTAATGAGAATTGGCTAGAGATTTTTGGCTTTCCTGTGGATGGAAGACTTCAAGGGTATGCTATCAAAAAGTGAGAGTTTTGCTTTCCTATGTGCAGGATTGGTGGCTTTTGGTGTCAACTTGAGGATAGACAAATGATCCTATGGGCATGACACAAGATTAACCACTTGTGGATCCTAACCTTTAGCTTAAGGTGATGAGGGATGACAAGTGACAAGGCTAGATTACCCTAGACAAAGCTCTTCCAAAGGGATAACCTTGGGGAGATTGAGGGATTTGGATAGATTGATTGGATAGTAAACTCTAGCAGAGTAACAAAAATTCCTTAAAGGCTTGGGTGATTTTGGATTGGGTTGCTAGCTGGCTGGGGGGATGATTTGGATGGACTTTCAATTTGGGATTTTCCTAAAGCAAAGAACTAGATAGATTCGGTTGCGGCGGGGGAGCTTGGATGATTTTTTGATGAGGCAGTGACTACGCTAAGTATGCCTTGAGCTGGGAGATTTCTATTTTTTTGGAATTTTGACCAAAGTTGGCAAACATTCATTCAAAAGCTATGAAAAAATAAGTAGAAAAAGTTTGGAGGAAGCACGTCAAACACACCAACATCCTAGGAAGCTTTCTACAATGATGAAATTTGGTTTAGCTAGGGAGTCCTCGATATATGCAAGGTACGTGAGGCCCAAATCCGTAGATGAAACCAAAAAGATGTCACACAGTTGAGAGGAGTGGTAACCCACTTCTCCTCTTTCACTTCTCAAGGGTATAAAGTTCCTTGAGGCTTAGCCCGAGTGACAGAATTTTGATCCCAAGAGAGGTGTCTTTGGATTCACCTCTTGATCTTTATACTCTGTTGGAACGTTGGAGTTGAGGTTGTCCCAAGGGGTGATGAAATCCCCAAGTAGGCCTCCGAAAACTTAAACAAGATTTTGGATCCTAATCTTATGCACCCAAGATGGCCTCGAAAGATGACAAGGGGAGAGAAGACTTGGATGATCTTGGGCTAAAAGACAGAGTTCTTTTCCAACTGATGGTTAAGTTTTCTGATCTAAACTTTTTGAAAACACACGTGATTAAGATGCAAAGGTTAAATTCCAATTAGAAATGTGCCAACAAAAGAGAAGTGATCGAAGAATGAATACACAAAGGAGAGTTAGGGTCAACAAGAAAGTAAACCCGCACGCCCGGAGGCCCTCCACGTCAAGTATCGATTAATTTCCTTTAAGGCATTCAAGAGTTGGTGTTTGTTTGTTTTAAGGCCAAAACAAAGATGTGTGTAAAGCTCAATTTCAAGCGTGCACCCGGAGGCCCTCCATGTCAAGATTTGTTCAATTTTTATGCCCAAATGAAGTGTTAGCGAGACTAATGTGCATTCAAGAAATTTTTTATTTTAGAAAAACCAATAAAAACTCAAGTGAGTTGAATTTGATTTTTGTGGAGCACTTAACAGCTTCTTAGGTAGACCCATCCCCATATATGGCATTGATATTGCAACCAATGGTTAGAATGATGGGTGATTAAAGAGGGTGAGTCCAACAACAAATTCACTCAAAGTGTCTTTATTTGTTTTTATAACTTAGAAAGTTTCTAAAATGTAGATTCTTTTTATGCCCCAAAAGATGAAGTGTGAGATATTGTAATGATTAATTGACCTTTTGCATTCAAGATTGGATTTGTTGTTTTAATCATGCATTCATAAA
The DNA here is from genome assembly GCA_028749045.1 of Cupressus sempervirens. Taxonomy (NCBI): domain Eukaryota; kingdom Viridiplantae; phylum Streptophyta; class Pinopsida; order Cupressales; family Cupressaceae; genus Cupressus; species Cupressus sempervirens. The sequence continues at coordinate 30,199,325 of CM053783.1, read as the reverse complement.
AAATAAAAATAAAAACTTGATTTTAATCCATGGCACTCAAGAGTGATTTTAGCAACATGCATTCAAAGACAAGTGATTAAACATTCAAGTTTTTTCCTTTGAACATTCAAGATTGAGATTTTGTGTGTTATTTTAAGAACTTTGAAGTGCTTTTTTTTAACCTTAGATCATTCAAGATTGTTTTGGACTCAAAAGTGAAAATGACTCTTTGGACTTTGGTTTTCATTCAAGATTTTGTGTTCTAGTTTGCATGTTTTAAGCCTAAAAAATGATATTCCTAGATTGTTTTGATGCATGAAAAACCTAGGAAACATTCAAGATTTTGCAACAAGACATTTGTTTGGAACAAATAACAAAGCTTTTAGGACAATTTTGGCAACCATTTAGGACTCTTAGTTTTCATGAGATTTTTAAAAGAACTTTAAAATATTTGCAAATGAGGTTCATTTTATCCTTGATGGATGCTTTGAGTTTGATTTAGATTTTAGTGTGCACTTAGTGTTGATTTTGAACCTTTTGAAATGGAAACTTGAAGTTCTTTTTAAATTCTCAAAAATGAAGTGTTCCTAACTTTGCATGAATGCATCTAAAACTTTGATGTTGCAAGGATGCAAATGATTGGATTGGTTTAGTTTCACTTGTTAAAAGATTTTTTTTTTTTTTTTTTTGCAAATTCTTTGTTTTTAATGGATTTAAGTATGATTTGGGGGTTCATTTTAAGCACTTAAAAAAAACAAGTGTGTATGATTTTGCTTCCTTAAAAAAAAAAAAAAAGGCCAAGATCCCTCAACAAGAAGAAGAAGAAGTAGATGGAATAGAAGAAGAATATAGACAAGAAGAGCAATAAGAATTCCAAGTGTTCCGTCCACCTATAAGCTTGAAAAATCTGCAAACACTATGAGATGGACTATGAGTTCCTTTGTCTTCTTCATGCTCATGTGGACCTGCAAAACCAATTTATACAATCCTACCAATCACAAAAATAAGAAAAATTAGCCAAAATTAGCAAATGACATATGAAACTTGACTAAAAAAGCTAATGAAGATGACCCATGCGGGGTCCCACCAGGCATGCCAAAATGTATATGCTACTTTAGTATGTTAGAAACACTAAATTAAAACAATCAAAAGAATTTGCATACTAATTTAACATAACTTCATGAGAGACAAAGTGAAGTCCTCAAATGAGAATATGAGCCATGGATAGGCTCTCTCAATGAGGATGATCACTTGATATAGGGGTGTGTCTAATAGTTAAGATGGCTTGATTATGTATGTATGCTCAAATGCTCAAATGGGCTTCAATGGAGGATTTTTGATAGATTTTGGTAAATGGATTTGATGTAAAAATGGCTTCTCAAAATGGTATTATGGCTTTACTTTCTAGATTGTGTTAAAATGGCTTGGGAGAGGATTCCTTAAATAAGCAAAGGGCTTGAGGGATCAAGGGCTAGGATGCAAGGATGGGAGAAAGCTTATGGAAGGTTTAGATTGAATGAGAGGAGAGCACATGGATTGTGCTTCCTTACAACCAATTAAGGAGTGACACATGTCACAAGGTCATTGGTTAGAGAAAGATGGGTTGAGGGGTCAACAAAGGAGGCTCAAAGCTTATAAAGACCCTCATAATGGCTTGTAAAAGCAATGAATGGGCTTGTAAGAGTCATTTATGGCTTTGTGGGCTTCATAAAGTTTTATGGTTGGGATATTTGTGAGAGAGTTGAGATATTTTGACTTGGGTTGGATTAAGAAAGTCTTAAGCTTGACTTAGGAATGTGCAAATGATTAAGGCTTGGATTAGGCTTGGGTTAAGATTAGATTAGGCTTGTTAGAGATGGGCAAGTGGATGGCATTTAATGAGGGTGGGTGAAAGATGAGATATTTGTTAACTTTGGCTTGGGTTAGCAAGTCTTAACCCATGTTTAGAGAATGTGACAAGGTTAGGGGGGGATTAGGATTAGGGTCAAAGATAAGGATTGACATCTTGTAGAAGAGTCTAGGCTTTGGATGAGGATGAAGACTTTCTAGAAGAGTCTAGAAATTCCTAAGATGAGGATAAATAAGGTTTTTAGGAAATAAATAAAGCTTTATTTATTTCAAGGGTTTGGGTTGAGGAGATATTTATTAAAATATTTTTAATAAACATGAGGATTAATATTTAATCTTACTTAAATATTTTGAGTTGGGATTAGGGGTAGGAAATGATGGGATTAGCCTTTAATCGAAATCAAAGAAGGATTATAAGATTTTGGAAGAGGTTAGTGGTCTTAAGGAAATTGGCCAAGTTTTGGGCAAAAAATAAATAAATTATTTATTTTGGGATTTTTGGTCAATTTATTAATTAAATAATTAATAAATAAGGAAATAATGTTTAAATAAGATTTAAACATTTTTGGGAGGGATTCCTTAATTAAATATTTTTAATTAAGATAAAGGGATTTAATGGCATAAAAAATAAATTAATTAATTAAATAATTAATTAATTAATTAATGATGATGTCATCAAAGACTTTTTCAAAAAATAAAAATACTTTATTTTCTAAAGGATTTTTAGGTGTCTACAAATACAAGGTTGCACGGGGACGGGGGTACTTGGGGTACTTAGGGTACGGGTATGGGTACAAGTACAACTATCTTTTATAATAGGGGAGGGGGTACTTGCGTATGTCAAACTTTATTTTTAATTATACTTTTATATTTATAGAAAACCTAAATTTATGAGTCATGACAATGATTTTTGAAATCAAGAATAGTGATAAAGTTTGCAAATCTAATGTATTGTTTTCAATTTCAAATTTGTTATATGTTTGTAATAATAATTTATGATAAATGTTTAGATGCACAACATAGAAGGCGGATTGTAAACATGAACAAGAAGATCATAAATCATATGACAATGACATATTGCAAATGATAAATTTCTGGCTTTAACATTGATAAAGTTAATTGTTGATCGATATTGTATCAAAGTTTCAAACTGATTAGGTATTGAATTAAGCTTGATAAACAAATAACAAAGAAGGGAAACTTTAAACATGAACAAGATCATAAATCATATGACGATGACATATTGGAAATGACAAACGTATGCTTAAACAGTGATAAAGTTTATTGTTAATCAATATTCTATCAAAGTTTCGAACTGATTAGGTACTGAATTAAGCTTGATAAACAACGAGCTAATACACAAACAAATTTTTTTTTTTTAAATCAAAAATCTCAATCAAGGTTCTTAGCTATGATGCTCTCCGCTGAGTACCCGATAATTGGGATATGTGTACTCGGTACTTGGGTATGTGGGTATGAGTACTAGGGGTGTGGGTACAAGTACCCATGCAACCTCATAATATATCATGATAACCAATAATGTCATATATGAACGAACATAAAATATATTATGATAACCAATAATGTCATACATGAACAAAGATATAATATATTATGATAACCAACAATGTCATACATGAACAAAGATATAATATGTTATGATAACCAATAATGTCATACATGAACAAACATATAATATAAAATGATAACTAATAATGTCATACATTAACAAACACATAATATATTATGGTAACCAATTATGTTGTACATGAACAAACATATCATATATTAACCAATAATGTCATAAGTCTAATATATGTCATACATCAAATATAAAATGTCATATATATACATCAAATGTTTATTGAATATGTCCACTAACATAAAATCCAACATATATGTCCATTGATGCCTATACATGTGTGTCTATCAACTATATCTTCTCCTTCCCACGAGAGGAAGGAAACAAATCTCTAGAGGTCTTTAGTCATTGTGTGGAGGGAGATGATGGGGTCTTCCTCACATGCTCACTCGTCCTCTTGTTTAGGCTCTTCTCTAACTCGAGCTGATACAAAAAAAGTAGATATGAATCAATAATTATACATTGAAATCAAATATATGTACACAAAAAATTAATTATTTTCTTACCACCATCAAATAGTCGCTCTGCAAATCCACCTCAAAGGCTCGAGGACGACCAGGTGTAACAAGACCCTACACCAATTCAATCAATATAATTACTTATAAATAACATTATAAATTTTGATACTAACTATTATAAACAACAACTAATACCAAAAAAGTTCTTTCATACCTCAGTCAATGGCTTTGAACTAGCCATAGCTATAGCCACTCCATGATCGATGGACTGTTAAAGATGAGGAGGAGTCTCAGATGTCAAGAGTTGCATGCCATACAATACACGTTACATGTAACATGAAATATGAAACAAATATAATTTAATTAATTAAATTAACATGAAATAAATGTACCTATACAAAGCTCGTATCATGCCTAGGCTCGGAGTCCCTAGTGAATGTCGATGGTCTAGTAGAGAACTGATATGCATGCATAAATTTTTTTTTCAATCCTTCATATCATTACTTAATAAATATATGTATTAATTTAAATGATTAAATTGATACATACCTTTGGACTCGTCAATGGGATGAAAAATGGGGTCGGGGGATCTCTACTAGGGCTGCCAACACTCTAACCCAAAATTTTAAACAATGTCAATACATGCTAATTAGTTAGTCATTCACTATACATATGACATGTGACCAAATTACTTTATTATAATTGTAATTTACCTATGTGTCAATGCCAAATATCTCATTCAGGAACTAATTAGTGACTAGCCCATCATCTATACTATCTCCAACATGACTACCAAATGTGCATAAGGATCCACATGATGTGCACATGTGACCGCGATGCACAGAATGCTCCTCCTCAACTAATGGACTTGTGCAATGAATGAGGGTCTGCATCAAAGTATTAATAGTCCCTAGAGTGTTGGCCTCTACATGTTCCTTCACAACTAAAGGAATAATCACATACTCACCCTATGGCTTGACAACAAGTGCCCTAACTATGTTAAGGTCATGACGTACCCCTGACCTCTCAAATGATGACCCCCACCTCTACCTTGAGATTCTAATATATCAAAATAATTGAGAATCTCTCAAAGGAAAAATTCACAATAAAATTTCTTTAATAAATACATTGGGACCTCATGATTATTGCAGGGAGAGGCATCAAAGACAATCTATCATCTATCCCAAAAATTATTTCTAATACCATCATGTATGCACCAATGGATGGGGAACCATTTAGTTGTCTCTCTTACAGTATTTTGTTCACCAGGCTTTCTAAACAATGCATAAATGCTACCTTTTGGTATATCTTTTTTTTTTTTACATCTTGATATGATAATTTGTTTGCATAATATCTTTTTTGTTCCTCCCTCTTAACACACCAAATATTTAACTGACCACTAACAGAAGATACATGGGTCATAATGGACTTGAGGGAGGATGCCAATTGTGCTCTCATTGGATTGGTTTGTCCACAAGCTTTCAACCTACCAATGAGTGCTTGTAATTAATTTTTCCCTCTTTCTATTTCATTTATTATGTTGTCTTGTGTGCCAGGAGGAGGTCTTCCAATCGGTGTAGGTTGCAGAATTTCTTGTTCTTGTTATGGAGGGTTTTGATTCTCATCTTGTGGAGGGTTTTCGTTTGGACCTTGTTGAGGGTTTTGGTTTTGATCTTGTTGGGGATTTTCTGGTTCATTATTCACATTTCCTAATAAGAAACCAATTGTGATCTAAATAAATAAACAAATTTTAAGAAAAATTTAAAAAAAACCTACAAAACAAAGCAAAAACATATAAAACAATGCAAAAACAAGGGTAGAGAACATACGACGTGATCTTGATCTCGAACTTTGGTGATGAGGGGGCATTTTGAGGAGACAGGTGGAAAAAATCTTCAATTCCTTCAACTCATGTATGTGTTGTGGCTATGAAATCCTTGCATAATGGAGTGAAAATTAAATGGGCTATAGGTTTGTAGACCATTTATAAATAAATAAAAAATTAGAAAGTGACACGTATGCACTTTTCAAAACTAGAAAGAAAGGGTGTCATCTTTTTGGCACCACAACTTGGTGCACTTACCCTGAGACTATATGGTCTACCAAAGAGCATAATTTCTAATAAAATACCAAGTTTGTTGGGTATTTATGGCATACATTGTGGAAGGATTTGAATTTAGACTTGAAGTTTAGCTCATCTCACATCATCCACATACTAATGGAAAAACAAAACTTGTGAAACTAAGTTTGGGAAATTTGTTGAGATGCTTGGTTGGAGATAAGCTAAAAGGTTGAGATTGGTTTTTCCACATGGTATAATTTACACACAATAATTCTATCAATAGGAGAGTACTAGTAAATCATCATTCTAGATTGTATATAGAAGGTACATAATTTCTTATGAATTGAGGCAGTTGGATAAAAGAGAGATATGTTGAAGATGACGATTTTGCAGAGCATTTGAAGAACATTAATGAGGAGGTGAGGAAGCACATTACATGAATGGATACATAGTATAAGAGTAAGGAAGATTAAAAAAGAAGGTATAATGAATTTTAGATTGGAGAGGAAGTCATGGTTCATTTAAGGAAAGGGATATTTCTAGTGGGTACATATAACAAGCTAAAAATAAAGAAATGTGGGCCATGCAAGATAGTGAAAAGGCATGATTCTAGAAATTCCTAAGAAGTAGAGTTTCTTGTTGAACTAAATATTTTACCAGTATTTAACACTTTATATCCAACAAAGTATCATGAAGGAGGTGATGGCAATGTAGTCATAGAAGTCCAGTGGAGTATTCTAGCAACTACTTCAACTACAAAGGCGATTGAGGATATACTAGACAATCAAGTTTGTAGAAATTAAAGGAACAAGGAATATGGAGAATATTTGGTTAATGGAAAGGATGACCTATTCAGGATTCATCATGGCTAACAAGGGAGGAGGTTGATCACCTTGGATTTTCTCTAAGCACTAAGACCTAATGGGGTCACTTCTCAAATTACCCCAGTTGTATGATGCAAGAGCATCCTGTTGGAATTTACAAGTGGGAAGATTTACTTCTAAGAGGGCAGGGGGGTGAATCGGAAGTAACTAACTTTAACCATTTCAAGACCTTTTGGCTGAAAACATTCACATGCATCTAATTCATCTAATAATCATAAAAGTAAAGACATGCATGAAAATAGATAACACAAGATTTGGTAACCCACAAACCCTCTAAATGAGAAGGTAAAACTGGGGTGGGGATGATACCCACAAAAAATCACTGTAGCAATATGCAACTATTCAAGGTTACAAAATTTGACTACTTCCAATGGTCTTCCCTATGAAAGGCCTATCTTGTTAGAGATTTTTCACCTTGTTAAAAGTGACCTAGTTAAAAGATTTACAAACATTCACTTGGAATGTTACCCTATTAAAGGATTTGCAATCCTGTTGAGGATCTACAATGTGGTTGCTAAACCAATGTAGCTACTAAGATAATCTATCATCATAGAATTGTCATTCTTACAATACAATGGTTAGAAAGTATAGAAGAATGTCTTGACCTAATAACTTGCAATCTTTAATTGCTAATTCCAAATCCTTGTTCTACTCTATCTGTTCTGATCCTTGCTTGATTTGATATGTCTCTTCTCAGAACTCTGATACTATGCTCTTGATCAACTGAATTCTACAATGTTGCTATGCTTTGTCTAAGTCTATAAACCCTTCTGCACTTCACCCATACACTTCTCATATCCACTTCTCACTCGTACATAATGGGGTTTCATCCTCCTTTTAAAGATTTCAAAGACTTAGGGTTAGGTATGAATCTATGATCAATATTAAATCTTCATTTCCCACTCAATTCTTGCACTTTTTCTATTAGTTGCATGCCTTCTCCATTTTTCTTATTGGTTGTATGTTGATTACATAGGTAATGCAAAAGATTTGATATTATCTTCAAGATCCTTCGAGATACATCCTTTGGTGGCTTCAAAAATGGTTTACATCTGAGTTTGTGAAGGAATAAACTCATATGATGATTCTGTGTTACTCGACACTTTCTTGTTGCTGATGCTTGACACATATAGAAATTATTTCTCACTCAACTCCTATAGTAATTGTATTTCACTCAACATCTATACTCTGCTTGGCATCTATAGTGACTCGACATCCATAGTTTTCTTAGCACTTGAACTTCACTCAGCACCTATTAAATTCTTTGGCTTGGCACACATTGTAGCTCAAAATCTGTGTTATACTCAGCATCATCTTGAGAATTTGGTTAAGTGTGTTGACACTCAAATGTCAAAACCAATCTGAGATCAACAATCTCCCCCTTTGACATGAGTGACAAAAACACTTAACTTCAAAAATTTGTAACTCCCCTAAGTTGGTGTGCCTTTTTTGTATCCAAAATTCCTAGGCTAAATTTGTCTCATGATGGTTCCTTTATCTTCCTTCTTATTCCTTTGCCTCTATGTCTTGTGTACTCTATTTCTACTTTTTTTGTACTTACCTTTGTTTCTACTAATACTCTTTCCCACATCTTCTTGCAGTTTTTGCATCCTTTTGGTTATATCTCCTTATTACTTCCTCAAAATTTGAATATATCCCCCTTTAGATATTCTTTATTACCTCCATCAAATAATATATTATGTAACTATTCTTATTTACATCTCCCCCTTATTTCACATATTATCTCCCCAAAATATTATATCTCCCCCTTTCTGACACTTATGTCAAAGGATCCTAAGAATGAATAGAATATTTAGCCAAATAAGTTTTATTTACCTCCATGATCATCTTTAGAGAAGCATCCTAGTTGTTCACTGCTATTTCTAGTGATTTGTGCTGGATGGTTGTCTCTGCTACAAGATGTACAAGGCCATCTAAAGTAGAAAGATTAGGGTATTTCTTTAAGACATTTTTTGCATAGGCATGTTCCTTATGGAGTACTTCTAGATGTGAAGTAATAGAGGATTGAATCTATATTAATTTGGCCTTAATATTGGCCTCTTCTAATGTCAGTACAACTAACTCCTTTTGGGTGTGAAGCGTAGTTGCAAAATGCTTCTCACTTTGAGCTGGATTTTTTGGTAGCTGTGTGCTAGAAATATTGAGATTTTGTTCCAAGCTTAATATCCTTTGGCTAGCTTCTTGTGTGAAGAGAGATGAATCACACAATTTTAAGTACAATGAGAATATATTCTCAAGTATTGTTTTTGCTTTTTCAACTTTCATAGCCAACTTTACTTGTGAAAGTGTCATCTCCCTAGATATCTTCTCATTAACTTTCATTTGAAACTTCTTTTCTGACTACTCTAATAATTTAACATTTGTATCAAGGTCTTCATTCTATACTTGGTCCACTATGGTGGACAATTTCTCCTTGGTTTCATCAGGTACTGGCAAGTTGAATGCATCAAGAAATATATCTTTGATTTCCAGAAGTGCTTGCTTTTGTCTATACTCATTTCTAAGTATCTCTTGTTTCTTCCTTCTCTCTAGTGCCTCAGGCACTTTATTTATCTGTGCTAGGCTCATTGTCCTTGAGTCATAACTAGGTATGACTATTTCATCATCAAGTACAGGGTCTCTGTAGTGAAGTACCCTTGCAACCTTGGTGGTGCTTGAGCTTGGTGCTAAAATTTGCAATGGTACTACATCAGTGCTCGGCTGCTTTGAAGGAGTCCCTGAGGTAGGCAAGTTCACCAGTGTCTATATTTCCTCCTACTTCTTTTATTTAGGGGTTTTCTCCTCTTCCTTCTCCTCTCCTTTATTGCCTTGATCAATAATGATGATTTGAGGAGGTGCAACTTTGATTTGTGTTGTAGGAACATCTTGTCCTATTTGTTCCTTTGCTGGCTCCTCAATAGCTGTTGTTGCTATGATTGTATGATCAACTTTAGCAATTTTATCTTGTGCTTCTTGCTCTTTAGGTTGATCTACTATAGTTGTGGGAGGTTGTGAAGGTGGGTCTTGTGTGTTTTCCTTCTCCCTTGTGATTTTTGCTATAGCCTTTTGTAATTCTTCCACACTCACCAAAACTAGATTTGTGCACAGTTGTGATTGTAGTGTAGTTTTGTGAAGGATATTTTTGAGATCCTCTATATTCAATGGATTGATGTTCTAATTTGAGGTGTCAAGAACATCCTTGACAATTATTGTTTTTATAGGTGTTTTATGTGAAGGACTTGGTGGTGGCAATTAGACATTCTGCTCTTACTGCTACTCTTTTGTTGTTGCCTCTTCACCTTGTGTCTTCTCTACTATTGCCTCTTCTTTCTCTTTCTCTCATTCCTCCTCTTTTTGATTCTCTTATTCCTCTTCATTATTTCTTCCCTCAAAGGGATCTTCCTACCATTCCTTGATTGTTGTCAATCCATAAATTAATTTTCACATTTGTGTGGATTTCTACACAACATCTTCAATTTGATTTTTCATAATTTTGAAGGCTTTGTATTTGGGTACAAATTTGCTCCCATGCTTCTTATTAGCCTTGGTTATTTGACCTTTTGTAAGCTCTAGCATTACTCGAGCCAATTTTGACTCCCTTATATCCTTTTCCATATTAACAGAATAATTCCATTTATTCTCTACAATGGAGCTTAGTTCCTTAGGCATTGACTAGTTCAAGTGGGGTGGTCTTGTACTTAGCCATCATAATATAGATGGACTCTTCCACTATGTTTTTTTGTTCCCTTGTAAACCTATTAAAATCAATGGTCTTTAAACTAGTTAAGTTTGCATTATCTCTAATGTTATTGCAAACATTTTCCAATTTAGACTTGGTAGAATGTCTTACCAATCTACATTATTCATCATTAGACTCTATCCTTTATTCATCTAATTCTAGAGGTGCAACACATTTTCTTCTCTTCTTTTTCTCTATAGGACCTCCTTGCTCTATTGGATTTTACTTCCCCTATTCTTTTGCCACTTGGGTAGTTGCCCTAGTGTCTGCCCTTGTAGTTGGCTTGGCTAGGCTTGGCTTTGTTGCTTTCTTCTTTCCCTTTGGTTGTGCAACTAGTTGTTTTTGTGCCTTTCCTTTCTTTGGCTCTAGATTTGGTGCTTCCTTCTTGGCACCTTCCTCTTCTTTTGCATCCTCTCCTATACCTTGGGATAAAGCAAGTGGTCCCTAACCTTGTTCTTCTTCATCTTCTTCGACTTCTTCACCTTCTTGTTTTACTTTTGTTGTGCCCTCACCAAATTTGGCTTAAATTAACTTCTTTACAAGTTTTTCTTTCTTCTTTAGTGTGGAGGTAGTTTTTAGCTCCATATCCACCTTTGATCTAACCACGTCATAGGTTCCAAAATGTGGTGCACTTTTGTCTACTTCTTTAGCTAGTAATGCATTTATTGTTGATGATGCTTCATCTATATTTATTTCATAACCAAGAGGTCTTAGCCATCTAACTCTTGGTATGGAAGCTTGAATGTATGTTTAGTCAATATCTACAAGAAATCATGCATCATTTATATGTTTCTTTACTAAGGAAATTTGAATTCTTAGGCTTTTCTTCATTGACTTCTTGAAGTCTTCAAAATAGCTAGTTATTAGGGTCTCAAAATTAGCTCCCATCTGCTTTATGTATTCATTAACTTGAGCTATGATTGACCTATTTGTCTTCCATGCAACTCTTCCAAAAGAAGGAAATTCATTCTATACATAAAAGAATATACAAATCAAAATAGCACCAATTTTGCATTGTGCTCCCTTGGTTCTTCTTATAGCTACTAAATTCTCATTAATCTATTGTAGTTGCAGTTCTGCAAGATCATAAGTATGATCCTTTTTCACCAATTTGTAACCCACATCTACTGCAATGCAAGCCCTACTGTTGAGTCTGTTGGATTGGTAGAATTTATGTACAATGACTCTAATATAAAAATCTACAAGAGGGTCTTGAATGGTGTTAATTGTCATTAATCTCATGTTCCACTTGGCACCAATATTCTTCTCAGTTGCTTCCATAGAATCACTCCTAAGGGTCTTTGGCCAATCTAGGGTTGGGTAACTTGTTACTCTATGTACAATTTTCTTTGTGATTTTCACTAGCCCATCCTCCAACTATAAGCTTCCATCATGTATTCTACTAAGGACTAGTCTGATCCATTCAGTCTTGAATACTATGGGGAATTCTAGGGCTCACATCAAACCCTTCTTCTCAACAATCTAGTATTCTTCCTTCAACACTCCATTATCACACAATTTCTCATAGTCTTCCCTCATCTCCATATCTCTTGTGGCTCCAATTTTGCAATTGTAACATTTCCTAACATCTTGAACCATGACTACCTTAGGGGGTATGATAGATAGGGCTCCAGTTGGGTCATTTATATACGCTACTTCTAGTATTGGGTAGAAATCATGTTGTTTCACTTCATTGGACACTAGTTGGGCCTCAAGTGGTTCCTTCTCCTGTGTCTTCCTAGAACTTGAAGCCATTTTTGTAATCTAGGGTTTGTACGCAAAGAAAATATAAAATTGCATAGCTCAGCACAAACATAAATACCTTGAAATTGATGAAATCATACTGAAATGCTATTGAAATCTGCTTAAACATTGGATTCTCTACTATGAAGTTTCTCTACACTCTTCTTCATCTTTTCTCTTCATTCACGATGAAGAAAAATGATTCAAAATAAGATAATATACCCTATTATCATTGCATTTAATGCTTAGTGTGTTTACAGCTATCCACTCAGCTTCTGAAGGATTTTTGCATTACTTGGCTTCCATTGCCTTATCATCACTTGGCTTCCACATTAGTATTACCCACTCAACTTCATTTTAAATTTCTCGTCACTTGGCTTCCTCTACCAACATAGCTCCAACTAATCATTCAACTTCTATTGATTTTGATAGTTAACTTGGCATGTACTAGAATTTTACTCAGCTTCTAAGGGCAACTTGACAACACTTGTAAAATCTTGAAAATCCAACTTTGCATCTCTAATCATGTTGATTTCTTCTTTTTAGTATTGAATTTATTTAGGAAATAATGTATCATAAAGCTTTGTAAATTAGTCCCTCATGCCTTCTCTTTTCTTAGTTTTATGAAATGTGACCATTTGATCTTTTAGGTGAAGTGATCCCTTCATTTTATGTGCTACACCCGTCTTTCTTCTTCCATGTCTTATTCATTTCTCCTTTGATGTGTTCAACCTCTACCTTCTCTTTTCCTTTGTCATTCTTTGAGTTGGGTGCCTTTGACCTTATTGGGAAATTTTTGCTGATATGACCAATCTTCAAGCAACTAAAACATGTGGTTTAGCTCCACCATCTATTGTAGTTCCCTCTGAAATGTCTTCTTATGCAATTTTTAGGAATGTGTCCATATTCCTTATAGTAATGACAGCTACACCTAGTGTTGTAGTCCCAGTTGTAGTGATGTCCATGGTTATTTCCTCTTACTAGCTGATTAGGTGTCCACATAGGCTTTGATCTACACTCAAAAGCTCTATGTTCGTACTTCTTGCAATTGTAGCAGTGACCTTCAAATTTTGATGTTCTGATGGTCCTAGTCCTCCAGTCATGTGCTTGATGTCCTTTCTTTTTGCACTTATGACAATGACTCAAATTCTTAGGTTTGTTATGCTGATGAGTATTCTTGGTCCTGCATACATTAGAGGTATGTCCTTTTTTACACAAAAATGACAAGTAGGTTTAGTGTTCTTACCTTTATTACTTCTTTCTTCTACAGTCTTGGATGACTCTCCTTGTTTAGTTCTGGTGTATCCTAATCCTAAAGTATCATTGCTAGACCTTGGTGATTTCAGTAGCTGCTCAAAGTACTTGATTGCCTCATTGGGTTCGTTGAAGTTCGCTGCAATTTTTTTTCTCTCTTTTTAGATTATTTTACAGTTGTTCATTTTGCATTTTTAGTGTAGAGATCTCAATATCCATGACATTCAGTTCATGATGTGTATTCATCATCTGGCTTAGGGTGTCTAGCTGCATATTTGAAATTCTTGCAAGCTCAATTGACTTTTCTTCCAGTCTATTGGCAAGATTTCTCTTGTCTTCTTCTAGCATAGCCTTATCCTCAATGGCTCTTTTCTTCTATTTAGTTACCTCACAAAGCACCATAGCTTGTGACTCTTGTTCAAGCTTGAGTGTTCTAATTTATTTTGCTTGAGCTCTATTCTTCTCCATTAAGTCTACTATTGCTACATCAAACTCTTTGGAATCTCCATTTGTAAACAACTTTGAGGTGTCAATCTCTTTGTATTATGTATCATTTTTAGCTATGGAAATCTCTCTTCTTCTCTTTAAGGATTTTCTCAATTCCTCCCTGGCTTCTTCCAAAGTGTGTAGAGAAAGTTGTATATCAATTGCCCAATTCTCTATGATCTTCCCAAGTTTGTAGACTTCCATTTTTAGATTTTTTCTCCAAGCTGTAAGGCTCCTCCTTGTGAGAACTTGGCTCTGATACCAATTATTGGAATTTACAAGTGGGAAGATTTACTTCTAAGAGGGGGGGTGAATCAAAAGTAACTAACTTTAACCATTTCAAAACCTTTTGGCTGAAAATATTCACATGCATCTAATTCATCTAATAATCATAAAAGTAAAGACATGCATGAAAATAGATAACACAAGATTTGGTAACCCACAAACCCTCCAAAATGAGAAGGTAAAACTGGGGTAGGGATGACACCCACAAAATATCACTACAGCAATATGTAATTGTTCAAGGTTACAAAGTTTGACCACTTCCAATGTTCTGCCCTATGAAAGGCTTGTCCTGTTAAAGACTTTTCACCCTATTAAAAGTGACCTAGTTAAAGGATTTACAAACATTCACTTGGAATGTTACCCTATTAAAGGATTTACAATCCTGTTGAGGATCTACAATGTGGCTGCTAAACCAATGTAGCTACTAAGCTAAACTATCACCATAGGATTTTCATTCTTACAATACAATGGTTAGAAAATATAAAAGAATGTCTTGACTTGATAACTTGCAATCTTTAATTGCTGATTCTAAATAATCATTCTGCTTTATCCGTTCTGGTCCTTGCTTGATTTGATATGTCTCTTCTCGGAACTCTAATACTCTATTCTTGATCAACTAAATTCTACAATGTTGTTATGCTCTATCTAAGTCTTTAAAGCCTTGTACACTTCACCCATACACTTCTCATATCCACTTCTCGCTTGCACATAATGGGCTTTTGTCCTCCTTTTAAAGATTTCAAAGAGTTAGGGTTAGGTATGAATCTACAATCAATATTAAATCTTCATTTCTCACTCAATTCTTGTACTTTTCCTATTGGTTACATGCCTTCTCCATTTTTCTTATTGGTTGCATGCTGATTACATAGGTAATGAAAAGGATACAATCTTATCTTCAGGATCCTTCAAGATTCATTTTTTGTCAGCTTCAAAAATAGTTTACATCTGAGTTTGTGAAGGCACAAACTCATATGTTGATTCTATGTTACTCGGCACTTACTTGTTGCTGATGCTCGGCACATATAGAAATTTTGTCTCACTCAGCTCCTATAGCAATTCTATTTCACTTGGCATCTATACTCTACTCGACATCTATAGTGACTCGGCATCCATACTTTGCTCAGCACTTGAACTTGACTCTGCACCTGAAGTTCACTCGACACCTATTGACTTCTCTGGCTTAGCACACACTATAGCTCGGCATTTGTTTTATACTTGGCATCATCTTGAGAATTTGGTTAAGTATGTTGACACTCTAATGTCAAAACCAATCTGAGCTCAACACATCCTAGGTGTAAGGTCAATCTTACATCACCCTAATTTTTTTGATTTTTTGATTTTTTTCATTTTCCAATAAGGGCTAATTCAGTACGAAGTTACTAGTTTTGGAAACTTACTATTTTTAGTAAGTGTGTCATACAATCTTGGAATGTTTTGAATTCATAGGTGGAGGTTCATCTTAAATCATATTAGATTGCATGTGGTGTTGCATTGTCATATGATATGTATTACACAAGTTATTAAGGTTTTTCGGTGGAAAACCTTTGAATTCAAATTTTAAGGCCTAAGAGGCTCCAAAATGAGGTTTTTCCTAGGTTGACTAGTCCTTACACATGTCAAAAGTTATAGTTTAGAATCTAATGATTCTAAAAAGTATATTTGAAAATCAGATACGTGGTTTGAAAGTTACGGCCTCCAAAAGTTAGGGTACCTAAAACCATAATATTGGCCAACCCTATGCAATACATTAGGAAATAATTTTTAATTAGAGTTTTATCAGCATTAAGGGCTAGGCTTAATGTCTAGAACCTTCTCGAGAGGTGAAACTTTTCCTATGTGACGAAGGCCTGTAGTGATATTTAGGCACTTTTGGGTGATAGTCAAAGCTCTATTTTACAGACTATAGTAAGAAAGGTGCCCATGTGGGTTTGCATATATTGTAATTTGTAAATCCACATTTTTTGGTGACAATAAGAAACCCATATTTTGTTCTCTCAAATTGTGTTGTTTCTTTGTTTTTGTTGTGTGTTGTGGTATTAAGGAGAGAACCCTTAATCAATATGTAGCTACCTAGTGCATTTTGTGTAGTTAGGTTGGATATCTTCTAAGGAGCATTTTTGTGTTAGATATTCCCAAAATCCTTTGTTGTTGTAATATTTTTTAAGGAGCATTGGGTCAAGAAATGTATTGTAACAATTGTTGTTGATAATAATCTAATTGAGTCTAGCTTTTGGAGGGTGGGACATTTTTTTCGTGAAATGATTTCCTCACATATGTCTAGTGCTATGAGTTTATTTTCTTAAATCTAATTTTGTATGCGTTTACAATAGTTTAAGGGTTTGTAAGAAATTTCAACATCATCTCTCCTATTAGATTCAACATTTGAAAGCATTATTTTGCACTTTGGCTTCCTTTCACATACCAACAATGACTATTACTTGATTTTATGGGTTGTTAAGAAGCCTTCCATGTCTTTAAATTTGAAATCAATGCCTACTGGATGTGAATCTCCGGGAAGAAGACTAGTTCTTTTCAATGGTGCAAATGCCTATGGGAGTTTTATATCCACTTCACATATCTTGGAAATCTCTAAACTGTATTTCCAACCTTTTGTTTCATAGCAAAGGCAATCTTTGAACATGTCTCCAAATTAATCCTAAATTGAAGTGAATAAGAAATCAAGAGTTTAAGTTATATATGAAGCTTGGGTGTAAGGAGAAAATCATAATGTAGAGAAAGAGAACAACTGATATTAAATAAAATTAAAACTAATTTAAAACCCAAAAAAATCATAGGAACAAATAGTGAAGCTCTACTTATTAGATGTGTTGAATTTTTTGTCAGAGAAGAGTAGAGGGTTGATCTTCATTCATCCATCTTCTCTTTGTTGATTCTCTCCTTTTTTTCATGCTTAGAAAATGCATCTTTATAATAATTAATTATATAAATTAATTTAACTAATCATTTAATAATTATTTTAACAAATTATAAATTACAAAAAGAAATACAAAATATAAAAAATTATAAATGAACATGGTAAATTATAATTCTATCTACACCATTTATTTTAATAATAAAATAAATTCATAATTTATTTATTAGAAGAATATTAGGATACCAACAAATATTAAAATACAATATTTATAAATATTTTATATTGAATTTTGTGATTTGTGACCATCGTTAAATGGTCATGTATCTCTTGTCATTTTATTGACTGTGTATGAATTTTTATACCTTTTCCATGACTGTATGTGTAGAATTCTCCAAAAAAAGGCATGTTATGCATTATCTTCACACGTAATGTTTCTCCATATATCCAAGTGCTATCATCTAGTATTTTCACCTTAGTTGACATACCACTTTGCACTATTAATCTTTATTCTCATAGAGTCAACAATAGAATTGGCCTCTATTTTCAACAAAAAATGATCAAATTTTCTACCCAAGTTGGTTGAATTATCCACAAATGGCCTTGTCAGTATTTTTCCCATCATAATTTTGACATAAGTTCTCATCAAAATTGTCTCCAACATTTGGCCATTGTGGTCATTGAAAATTTGACCATTTCTATTCAAAATAGGTGCCTCATCCGACCACAATGCAAAATTGACAACAAAATTCTAGTCGGTGGTTTCATCAAAATTGTGACAAAGGCTAGTTGAGCTTTCAACCAGCCTTGGTTAAGGTTGAGAAATAAGCATCAACATTTTTCTATATGAGATTGTCAAACCTTCCATCAATGTTGGTTGAAAAGGGTGGCCCATTTGACTAGGATTGCAGAACCATGACGGTGACCTTGTCGAAAGTTCGACCACATCTGGTCGAAAGTTTGACTAAACTTTGTTATATTTCAACCTAGATTGGTCAAAGTTTTGATGAATATAGAAGGTTTATATATATATATATATATATATATATATAGTTATAGCTACAATGATTAGGCATCAAGTATCAGTGTATACTATGGTGATAGCAGTAGGGTCATCTTCAAAGTCAAGTGAGATATCGCTATAGCATATAGTGATCAAGTTTATTGCCATGTGAAGAAGACATATTGTGGGTTGTATCACAATATGATATGGCGATAAGTGCTTTCGATGATCAAAGAAAGGAAGTTTGTGTTGCAAGAATTAGTGATAGGACCGGTTGATCACCTTGTGTTACAGTGATAAAGCAATGTGATTTTCAAAAGGGTTTTCTATTGCCTATAGTGATGGATCAAAATTGATCATGAATTGCATTTGGAGAATAATGGACATAGAAATAACCAATGGGCATTTGTCTATTGCTACGTATTATAGCAATAAGATGAAAACTCGCAACAAAGACTGAAACTTTTGATCACTATACTCTATAGAAAAAACATGTATTAGGGGTTGCAAAGAGGGGATTTTCTATATAGCAATGAGTGATAGGGTCATCACTATTTCTATAGCGATAAGTGTGAGAAGTAAAACATATTTCTATTCAGTGGATGAGACATAGTGATCAAAGATGTGTAGGTATTTGTCACTAGGAGTTGCAGTGATCAAATATTTGAATATATCTAATGGATTGGGGAAGTAATGACCAAAAATGACCATTGACAATCTGTGTTGTATTATAATGATCAAAATTGTTATTGCATCAATTCATGCACAAAAATAAGTGCACGAGCACATAAGGAAAATTGTACTAAAAGGGTGATCATTCTGCATTCCAAACTCAAAGAATTTCGTAAAAGCTATAAAGTTTTTTGTTAGTGCATAGAGTTTGCACCAATTTGATTCAGAAAGGACCTTTAGAGAAACATGGAAATTTCTAGCTCAACACCAAAGAGGAAAGCTGAGAAAGAAAAGAAGGAAAATCCAAGAAGAAGCAAAGAGTGGAAGATGAAGTTCCTCTGAGAAAGTTGAATGAGGACTTGATTGAACAAATGGATTTTGTCATGCCTAAATCCAAAAGGAGTAAATTATCTTCTCCTGATAATTTGGAAGATAAATATAGTGAAGTAGGAGACATTTGGACAATGATGAGGGGTTATGAATTTTTCTTATACCATTATATCGGAAGAAATCATAAAGTGCCTATTTATCATCCATGGGAGATGAATTTGGGAAAACTAACTCTGCCCAACATATTTGTGAATGTTTTGTTGTTGAACGTTACCATCAATAAATATAATGTTGATGAGAGGTGTATCTATGATAGTGCAATGGAAAAATTCATTGAAATTTTAATTGATTCCTTGAATGAGGTCTTCAAATTGAAAAACAAACTCACAAAGAGGTTTTCATTTATTGAGTTAAAGAATGAGTACAAGGTGTCAAATATATCTTATATGCAATGGAAGCTAATGCTACATAAGACTATCAAGGAACCATTTACTGAGGCAAATAGACTACCATTTAACATTAAGATGTTCAAGACATATCTTGATATGACATATCAGCCCTGGGGACAAGTGGGAGGAGTAAAAGTTATAGACCTAATGGAAATTATATCAATACACCCACACATATAAATATACCTCAATTCTTGGGATTCTTGTTGTGGGTGTTTTGTTTGGTTTTCTCTTTTGTCTTATTTATATCTTTATTTGTTGTTTTATTTGTACTTTAATTTATGTCTTATTCTTCTTGTTATTCATCTATTTATTCATTTTCATTTTTATTTTTATATTTAAGGTTTTTAGGGTTTCCACCTTTGGTTTGTGTGCTTTTTCTATCTCTATAGTCCCTTATATCTTTGGAGTTAGTCCCAATCTACAACTTACTTTGTTTTGAAACTCTTGTCTCTCATCCTAATGATGAATCACATTGTGTGATTTGAAACATTTGATGGTGAAAATTTTGACACAATCTAATCTAGTAGAAATTACCTACAATTTTAATGGATTATGGAAATCTGATCTCTCTGGAAAATTAGATAGGTTAATGGCTCTTTAAAACATTTCACTTCCACCCATATTATGATTCTTAAATCTAATGAACATAACATTCACTTAAATCTCCTATAGTAGCAAGATTAGCCACTAACCAAATTAGTTGATTTTGGCTTAATGGAAATTAACCTTTTCACTTTAGAATCTAAAACAAGTGTTTGCATTACAACTCTTTATGTTCGGGGAAGGGAAGCATAAACTTACCTTTTCATAGCTTTCTTTTTCCTTTGATTCAGGATCAAAGCATGAGTAATACTCCTTTGGCAACTTGGATATCCTATCACTTTCTTTTCCGCACAAAGCTTTCCTTTGTATTTTATCGCATTCTTTGGAGAAGACACGAAATGGAATTTCTGCTTTGAGGGCTTTGACTCTTGCCTTCTTTAACTGGGTTCACACTTCACGAACTACTCCATCAAAAACAACATTGTGGTATTTCCAAAGAATGCTTTCACATTCAGATTTAATATTTTTACATTTTTAATATCTTCTAGAATAGAAACTCCATCCTTTCTTATTAAACTAAAGGTGTCATTGAGGCATATATTTTCCAAACATTTGAACAACTGGAAGTATTTCCATTGATTTGGTTGGTTACTCTTTTCTCCTTCCCAACATAAAAAATGAACTAGAAGATGTTTGCTTCCAAAGTGGAAGCACTTAGATTGATGAAACTCCTCTTCTCCTCACAAAAAATAGATTTTGACTTCGGGGAGGCACTATTAGAGTTTCATAGTTGTGGATCCTTTTTCTTCTTCTCCTCTAATCACAAATCAACTTTTAAATTCACCTATAGATGTCAACACACCTTGCTCTTTGGGATGCTACTTGATGGAGTGCACCAACAACAAGGATTCAACAACATCGACTAGAATCTAAAAGGTATACCATGCTAACATTAGGAGCTAATTACAGAGTAATAATAATATTCCTTCTCATCAAGAATATTCTTAGACAACAACCCACCCAAACCTAGATCACCTAAGACCTTGATGCAAGGAAAAAGAAAGAATCCTACATAGAGGTGTCAAGGGAAGAAGAGCATGGAAAACCCAAAAAAACCCAAAAAGAAAGCCTCAACGATGCTTGATGAAAAGGGAGCCACATAGGGGATACCTAGACAAGGACTCAAAGATAAATGTAATGAAAATTGATCAAGTTAGAAGCTTGAAAGGGGAGGACTGAAATTTGGCAACATAACCCTTGAAAAATAAAAATATTTTTAGTAGATCATTTCCCCACTCATATCTCTCCTTGAAATATTGGTAGGGGTGATTCAATGATAGCTTATTACTCTATTGAGGCCTTGGTGTGGCATGTATAGAAGAAAAGATTAATCAATATTATAGAAATTGTAATTCTTCTTATGTCAAAGATTTTAGCCTCTTATTTTTGAGTTTGCTAACACTGTTGATTTCGCTACTGATTTGGGCTTCCCAGGTCTCATTTAGAAATTTCCATTTTGATTTGGGTGGGCATTTGAATAAGTATGTTGGAAAAAATAAATTCAAAAATACTTTAATCTTCTAACTCCACATCTACAAAAATATGCGTTGTTGTACTTTTGATAAATGTTGCAAATCAGGTACAAGCTGAAATGTATGTCATCTAACATATGCATAAGACCGTTGATGCATAAGTTTCATCCACTAAATAGACTTGGTAACCACAAACATAATGCAGATGGCTCATTGCTAGGACCTACTAAGAAGGCAAAACTTAGTGTGTGATGGTTAAGGTTGGTTAGTACTTTCTACTGAGGTGTTGTTAAACAATATGAGAATTGTTGACTCCTTCCATTGAATCATTCAACTTGTGCATTGCCATTTAGGGCCTGTTTGGTTGTTGGAATAGGAATAGGAAATTAGAATATATTTTCTATTTTTCATTTGGTGTGCTAATTGGAATAGGGAACATGAATACATATTCCCACTTTGTCTCTAAAATGAGGTTATGTCTATTCCAAAAAATAATTGTTATTGGAATAGCCATCCATATTCTCAAAATGCATTCATATTCTTAATTCCTATGCTTGAAACAAAATAGACCCTTAATTATTTATTACAAACTTGCAACTATTGTGGCATGATGTGCTTTTAAAACAGTCACTTGTTTTCCACTACAGTATATAATAATCCCTTTTTTCATGAGGTGGTACTTCCTTTAGCTACATCTTGGAGCATGTATTTCAAGAGATTAAGGGGAAGCCATTGGCAATTAAGGGGTCCAATGAATTTTAAAGTAGAAAACAATCCAAAAAGAATTAGTTCACTTTATTTTGGTTGCCTGGGTTCCTATTGATTTTTATGGGAACGTCCAATACTATAAAATTGAAGATGCCTTTAATGATGTCATGTGGCCAAAAGTTACTTCAAACTAGTGGATAAATTTTCCAGCCCCATCACAAAGACAACTAGTGAAAATCTAAGATAGCAACTCTTATTTCCCTAGATAAAATTCTAATTTATCTTGAAGCAACTTCTTTCTTACTCCATGGTACCTACTACTTCATAAATCTCCTACATGGGATCAAATCCCTTGAACACTTCCTTCAAGAATAAGGACATGAAATTGAATACTTTGTATCACTCCTCATTTGCTTAAACAATCATGAACAAAATATTGAAAATATTTTCCCAAAGTAATGGGAAAATAAATTGGTGAAAGAAAGCAGTAATATGCATTTGAAAACTTACAAAATAGAAAGAATAAAATCCATGTGAGTAACTTCCACTTGATGTTTATTTTGCATCTTTTTTTTTTATGTTGGTGTTTGTACGTAAAGAATGAAACTTCAAACACAAAGCCACATAAGGAAGAAAGATAAGATTATGGGAAATGTAGTCAAATAGTCAATCACCAAGACTAGAGGATATTAAATTTTCTATTTCACTCATATGATAATTAAAAAAATTCGATCCAAACCATCTAATAAAATCATTGATTAAGAAAAATGCAATATAAATAAGTTGATCATTATGTTGAACATTCAAGTTTATCCATTTAGAAAACAAGTGAAAAAAATTGCAAAAAGGATATCGACCCACTTGCCATGCATCATACATCATGAAGATACAAAAGATATCAAGCACATGACCAAAAGGTCACAATGAAAATCATATCAATATGTCATTGGATAATTATCCATTTGCATGCTTGCGTCTCCTAACATATTGGACATTTGTCCATCCATAAATCTCAAGACAAGTTTGTGGTCCAATCACCTTTTCCACCTAACGATAGAGTGATTAGATCCCCTAAGACTCATCCTAAAAGAAAGAGCACACCAATGCTACATGATAATTCTAGGACCTCGACACCTATGGAAAAGAAAGAATCTGGTGTAAATGTGAAACTAACTGTGTTCCACATATGTCTAAGTAGAACTAATTGTACGGTGGTCAAGAGAATAAAACATACAAGCAAAATATTTTTAAAAAAAACATATCTGCAAAATAGCTCTGGTCAAAGAAAATTTAAGAGCCATACTTCTATTGATAGGTAAAGTAAAATATTTTTACCCTTCTCAACTATTTCCATTTTTATTTTTGTTATGTTGACTAGTTCCAAAACACAAACAATAGGACATATAATACTAATCCAAATTGAGTCATAAAATGGCTAACTAACATAAATAAATAAATTTATATCTATTAAAGTGATTCAATGACATTTTCCATTTTTAAATTATAAATAAGCATATAAAAAATACAATTCAAATAAGAAAAAAAACATTTGTTATCTCATATTTAATGTCACAGATAAGATAAATACTCAAAATAAATGAAATTTACAAAATAATTTTTAGGCAATTTTTACAAGAAGTTTATTAGAAGTATTAGCAGTATTTGTTGGCCCTTGACAAAAATAGTGAGAGGGGATAGGAAAGAATTTAAGTGGATAGTAGGTGCATATAAGAGCTTTAATCTGTTAAAATAGAAAGTTACAAAGAAGCTTGTTTTAGCACTTCCAAATTTTAGTAAGGTGCTTCAAGTAGAATTTGATGCTAGTGGTACTACAATAAGAGGTATTTTGTGCCAAGAAGGTAGACCTATTGCTTATTTTATTGAGAAATTAAATGATGCCAAAAGAAAGTATTATGTTTATGATTGGGAATTTTATGCTATAGTTTTGGAATTGAAGAAATGGAGACACTATCTTGTTCCTAAGGAGTTTTTTTAATATACTGATCATCAAGCTTTGCAATATTTGAATAGTCAAGGAAAATTAAACCAAAGACATTTGAAATGGGTTGAGTTTTTGTAGAGTTATACATTTGTTTTGAAACAAAGGAGTGGGAAGTTTAATAGTGTTGTAGATGCTCTTTGTAGAAGACAACTTTTGCTGACATAGATGCAGATTGAGGTCATTGGGTTAAAGGAACTCAAGAATTTGTATATGGGGGATCTTGCTTTTGGTAAAGCTTGGAAAGCTTGTATGCAACCTATAAAATTTGATAGGAAAAAATGGTTCGATTTTATAATCTAAGATGGTATGTTATTCAAAGGAAGTCAATTATGCATTCCCATAAGTTTTATGAGAGAGAATCTCATCAAAGAGAAGCATAGTGGAGGATTAGATAGACACTTTTGTAGAGATAAAACTATTTCTTTGGTTGTTGAGAATCATTACTGGCCATAGTCACAAAAAGATGTTAAGAAGTTTGTATAGAGTTGTAGAGTATGTTAGATGGAAAAAAGGAGTGAAACAAAACACAAGATTGCATCAACCATTACCTAAACCAAAGAAGCCATGGGAAGATGTTAGTATGAATTTTGTTCTTGCTTTACCAAGGACACAACGAGGTCATGATTCTATGTTTGTGGTGGTTGATATGTTTTCTAAGATATAATATTTTATTACATGCAAGAAGACTAATGACGTTGTTTATGTGGCAAAGCCATTTTTTAGAGAATTGGTGAGACTATATGGTCTGCCACTTGAGCATAGTTTCTAATGAGATACCAAGTGTGTTGGGTATCTATGGCATACAATGTGGAAGAATTTGAATTTAGACTTGAAGTTTAGTTCATGTCACATCATCCACATACTAATGGACAAACAAAAGTTGTGAATCTGAGTTTGGGAAATTTTTTGAGATGCTTGGTTAG
Source organism: Cupressus sempervirens (assembly GCA_028749045.1). Classification (NCBI taxonomy): domain Eukaryota; kingdom Viridiplantae; phylum Streptophyta; class Pinopsida; order Cupressales; family Cupressaceae; genus Cupressus; species Cupressus sempervirens. Next base: position 30,173,908 of record CM053783.1, on the reverse strand, counting down.
AGATAAGCTAAAAGGTTGAGATTGGTTTTGCCACATGTAGAATTTACACACAATAATTCTATCAATATAAATACTAGTAAATCATCATTCTATATTGTATATGGGAGAAGCTACATAAATTCTTATGAATTGAGGTAGTTGGATAAAGGAGAGATAAGTAATGTTGAAGATGAAGATTTTGTAGAGCATTTGAAGAACATTGATGAGGAGGTGAGGAAGCACATTACAAGAATGAATACACTACATAAGACTAAGGAAGATGAAAAAAGGAGGTGTAATGAATTTTACATTGGAGAGGAAGTCATGGTTCATTTGAGGAAAGGGATATTTCTAGTGGGTAAATATCATAAGCTAAAAATAAAGAAATGTGGGCCATGCAAGATAGTGGAAATGCATGATTCTAGAAATTCCTATGAAGTAAAGTTTCCTATTGAACTAAATATTTTACCAGTATTTAACACTTCATATCTGATAGAGTATCATGAAGGAGGTGATGGCAATGTAGTCATAGAATTCTAGTGGAGTATTCTAGCAACTACTTCAACTACAAAGGAGATTGAGGATATACTAGACAATCAAGTTTTTAGAAGTAAAAGGAACAAGGAATATGGAGAATATTTGGTCAAGTAGAAAGGATGACCTATTTAGGATTCATCATGGCTGACAAGGGAGGAGGTTAATCACCTTGGTTTTCCTCTAAGCACCTGAGATGTGATAGGGTCACTTCTCAAATTACCCCAGGTGTATGATGGAAGAGCATCTTGGGCGTAAGGTCAGTCTTACATCACCATAAATTTTTAATTTTTTTTTTTCATTTTTCAATAAGGGCTAATTCAATACGAAGTTACTATTTGTGGAAACTTACTATTTTTAGTAAGTGGGTCATACAACCTTGGAATGTTTTGAATTCATAGGGGCAGGTTCATCTTAAATCATATCAAGCTACATGTGGTGTTGCATTGTCATACCATATGTATTACACAAGTTATTAAGGGTTATGGGTAGAAAACCTTTGAATTCATATTGTAAGGTCTAAGAGGCTCCAAAATGAGGTTTTCCTAGGTTGACTAGTCCTTATACATGTCAAACATTATAGTTCAGAATCTAATGATTTTAGAAAGTACTTATATTTGAAAACCAAACACATGGTTTGAAAGCTACGACCTCCAAAAGTTAGGGTACCTAAAAACATAATATTGACCAACCCTATGCAATACATTAGGAAATAATTTTGAATTAGAGTTTTGTCGACATCAAGGGCTAGGGTTAATGTCTAGAACCTTCTTGAGAGATGAATTTTTTTCTATATGAGGAAGGCTTGCAATAATATTTAGGCACTTTTGGATGATAGTCAAAGCTCTATTTTACAAACTATAGTAAGGAAGGTGCCAATGTGGGTTTGCATATTGTAATTTGTAAATCCGCATTTGTGGCAATAATAAGAAGCCCATATTTTGTTCTCTCAAATTGTGTTGTTTCTTTGTTTTTGTTGTGTGTTGTGGTATTAAGGAAAGAACCCTTAATCAATATGTAGCCACCTAGTGCATTTTGTGTAGTTAGGTTGGATATCTTCTAAGGAGCATTTTTGTGTTAGATATATTCCCAAAATCCTTTGTTGTTGTAATATTTGTTAAGGAGCATTGGGTCAAGGATTGTATTGTAACAATTGTTGTTGTTAATAATCTAATTGAGTCTAGCTTTTGGAGGGTAGGACTTTTTTTTCGTGAAATGATTTTCTCACATATGTCTAGTGCTATGAATTTATTTTCTTAAATCTGATTTTGTATGCATTTACAATAGTTTAAGGATTTGTAAGAAATTTCAAGATCATCTCTCTTGTTAGATTCAACATTTGAAAGCATTATTTTGCACTTTGGCTTCCTTTCACATACCTACAATGACTATTACTTGATTTTATGGGTTGTTAAGAAGCCTTCCATGTCTTTAAATTTGAAATCAATTCCTACTGGATGTGAATCTCTAGGAAGAAGACTAGTTCTCTTCAATGGTTCAGATGCCTTTGGGAGTTTTCTATCCACTTCACATATCTTGAAAATTTCTAAAGTGTATTTCCAACCTTTTGTTTCATAGCAAAGGCAATCTTTGAATGTCTCCAAATTAATCCTAAATTGAAGTGAATAAGAAATCAAGAGTTTAAGTTCTATATGAAGCTCGGGTGTAAGGAGAAAATCATAATGTAGTGAAAAGGAACAATTGATATTAAATGAAATTAAAAACTAATTTAAAACCCAAAAAAATCATAGTAACATATAGTGAAGCTCTACTTATTAGATGTGTTGAAATTTTTTCTAGAGAAGAGTAGAGTGTTGATCTTCATTCATCCATCTTCTCTTTGTTGATTCTCTCCTTTTTTTCATGCTTAGAAAATGCATCTTTATAATAATTAATTATATAAATTAATTTAACTAATCATTTAATAATTATTTTAACAAATTATAAATTACAAAAAGAAATAGAAAATAAAAAAATTATAAATGAACATGGTAAATTATAATTCTATCTACACCATTTATTTTAATAATAAAATAAATTCATAATTTATTTATTAGAAGAATATTAGCATAAAAACAAATATTAAAATACAATATTTATAAATATTTTATATTAAACTTTACTTTAAAAAAAATAAAATGAATACTATTGCATTCACTTAGTCCAAATTCTAATTAGTTTTCATCAATCACAAGCAACTATTTTCATATAATTGAAACATTTCAAAAGTTTTATAATTTATTTATTTATTTTATATATTTTACAAATTGTATGATTGGGAGATTTGATTTGTGTTATAGGAACCCTTTTTTGGAGGGTTCTCCATATTGCATTTTTCTTGACCAATTTTTTGACTACAAACAAATGAAAGAATTTTAATTTTATACATTATAAAAATATAATTATATTAACAACATCTACAGTTTTAGATATAAATTTAAAAACTTTAATTATCTCATAGCTTAAACTTACTACAATTTGAATAAAATAGTTAAAATATTTTAAAAACGAAGGCGTGGAAATTGCACGGGAGTTTCCAAACGCCTTTGGAAATTTGATGCATTCTCTATTCCCATCCAACATCAACTTCAAGAGATTCGCTTCTCTTATCAATCTTGCCCACTATTTTCATCATCTTGCACTCTACTCAAGGCATGTTAACGTGTTGCAGCTCAGCATTGACCCCACAGCATTTTCTCTACAACTTCTCATATCTTCGGCTGCCTCTACTTTTCTTCACGCTGCTTCTTCTTTTCTTTACGCGCTGTCTACTTTTCTTTACGCTGCTCCTATTTTTCTTCACGCGGTTTCTTTCACTCGAGTTTTTCTCCTAAACCAGTTATTATAGTTTTTGTTTCAACTGTTTGCTTGGAACACTTTTCATTTTTTTTATAACAAAAGGCGTAAGCCTATATATATTTAAATAGGGTAAAAGTATACAAAGTTCTTGGAACACATTATGATTCTGAGTTCAAGTTTTTTTTTTCTCCAGTCCTTATTGAAGCTCCATATTGAAGTTGATCTCTTTTGATTTCTTATTCGCTTCAAATTGGGCAGTAATGTGGAGGTTGTAATGACCCATACCAATAGGCCACTAAACAAAACCCTAAATTTAATACACTGCTAAAATATATTGCTGAAATAAAAGAAATAATAGTGCCAATGTATTCATTCAATGAAAACCAAATGTTTTTACAAATGATATGGCAAATTTCAACACCAAAACATTATGACATAGCACATTACAAAGAAACCCTAACTGGCTATATACAATTGAGAACTTGTTGCAACTACAGATTGAAATGAAGAACCTGGATTGATCAAATGGTGGAGATTGAATGGTGAAGATGATATGGTGAAAGTGCAACTCCACTGGAAACTCCAAATCAGCAATTAAGCACAAATGAAAGGACTGAAATATCCTTCCCACAGTTACAATAATTCAGGTGATCTCTCACACCCTCAAAATTGCATACCAATTGAGAGTTTTTCGTTCTCAATGGCCAATTGTGACTATTTGCAGAAACCCTAAGCTCCACAATGCACATAAACAAAAATCAATAATAAATCTCGATGATAGGAAATGAGCCCTCAATGCCTATTTATTCTTTTTTCCTTGATAGGTCGGCCTCCTTTTTTAATTTTTCTCCGCTTCTTCCAGCAACCTCTAGAAGATTTTATTATTATTTAATTTATAAAGTTACCTTGTAATATATATATATATATATATTACAAGGTAACTTTATAATTAACTCCTCCAAAAAATGGGACATTATAGGTCCACCCCTCCTAAAATTACTTGGCCTCAAGCAATCTTAATGCTGGATGCTGCAAAATCACTTCTCCCTCCCAAGCAGCATCTTCAATAGGTAAATCTTTCCACTTAACTAGATACTCTCTAATTACTCTCCTGTGAAGTTGCTTCTCTCTACTATTAGAATGAATTCTGGCACTAAGATCAATTTCCCCTCATCATCCAAGGGAGGTAATACAATAGAAGGCATCACATTCTGACCCAACACCTTTTTGAGGCGTGATACATGAAGCACATTGTACACTGTATTGTTTGTGGGAAGCTGCAACTCATAAGCCACCTCACCAACTCGTTTGATGATCCTAAATGGTCCATAATAGCGTGGCTTGAGTTTCTCTACACCACTCTTCTTGAGAGTGGATTGCTTATATGGCTGCAACATGAGGTAAACCATATCATTTACCTCAAAACTATGCTCAATCCTCTTCTTGTCTGCATACTGCTTTTGCTGGTTCTGAGCTCTAGCAATGTTGTCTCTGAGAGTAGCAACTATATCCTTACTTTCCTGTAATAGTTCACCTGCACGGGGTACTCAACTGTCTCCCAACAACAAATCTAAGAAACTAGGTGTGCCTCATAACCGTAAAGTGCCATGAAGGGTGTCATTTGTATAGTCATATGATATGTAGTATTGTAACAATACTCACAGAGATATATACATCTGACCCAAGCTCGTTGTTTATCTACCACATAATTCCTCAAATACCCTTCCACCCATTTTTTTACAATCTCTGTTTGACCATCAGTCTGTGGGTGATAACTGGTACTAGGTGTAAGCTCAGTGCCACACAATCGAAATATCTCCTACCAAAAGTGACTCATGAAGCGGCTGTCCCTGTCACTCACAATGCTCCGAGGCAAACCATGTAATCTAAAAATCTCCCTAAAGAAAACCTCTACCACCTGAGTTGATGAGTATGTAGTAGCAATAGGGAAGAAGTGAGTATATTTTGTTAGCCTATCCACCACCACATAGATGCAATCACGCCCCTAGGCCCTGGGCAAGCCCGTAATAAAATCCATAGAGATGCACTCCCACTTCCTATCAAGAATAGGAAGTGGCTGTAGGAGCCCTACTAGATAAGTGTGCTCTTGTTTGTTCTGCTGGCAAACATGACACTCTCGCACATACAGCAAAACATCAGCGTTAAGTCCCTTCCAAGTGAACCGTTCCCATACTAACTTGTAAGTCTTGAAATACCTAGGATGGCCTGTTGTAGGTGAATTATGGAATGCTCTCAAAATCAACTGCTTCACTTTCAATCCTGGGACTAACTAAATCTTGTTCTTGTAAATGATCAAATCATCTATGAGAGTGTATCTGGTGTCGATTGTTGTCCCCTCCACTATAGCAGAGGCCCACGTGTCTTTGGCATATTCTGCTACAATCAAGTGTCACCAATCCTCTGATATCTGAATCATAGAAGTGAGGTGTGGCCTACGGGATAAAGCATCTACAACAATATTATGTGTCCCCTTAACATATGTGATATCAAAATCATATGCCTATAACTTACTCACCCATTTCTGCTGATGATCATTCAAGTCCCGCTGTCCCAAAAAGTGCTTCAAACTATTATGATCAGTTTTAATACAAAATTTTTTGCCCACAAGATACTGTCTGAATTTGGCCAAGGCATGCATGATGGCCAGCATCTCCTTATCATATATGCTGAATGATCTCTCAGCCCCTCTGAGTTTCCTACTCTCATAAGCTATAGGATGCTTGTCCTGCATGAGTATAGCACCAACTCCCTCTCCACAAGCATCATATTGAAGCTCAAATGGCTTCATGAAATCAGGCAATGCTAATACTAGGCATGTAGTCATTATTTCCTTGAACTGCATAAAACACTCCTATGCCTCCTGAGTACACACAAATGTCCCTTTCTTCAGCAAATCTGTCATGGGCACTGCATGTTGTGAGTAGCCACTAACAAACCTGCGATAGAATCCACATAGACCAAGGAACCCTCTTAACTGTGTAAGGTTCTCTAGTGGTGGCCAATAAACAATAGCACAGATAGTTTTAGGATCCATTCGCACTCCTTCCACACTAATGATGTGTCCAAGATACAAAAATTCTATCATCCCCAAATCACATTTGGACTCCTTGGCATAGAAGGACTCGCTCTGTAAAATGCTTAATACTGTCTCCAAGTGCTCTAAATGTTCCTGCCATGTCTTGCTATAGATCAAAATATCATCAAAGAACACTAGCACAAATTTCCTCAACTAATGGTGGAAGACCTTGTTCATAGTGGACTAAAAAGTGGCAGGTGCATTAGTCAAACCAAAAGGTATGACTACAAACTCGAAATGCCCGTAATGACATCTAAAAGAATTTTTTTCAATATCCTGCTCTCGAACTCTGATCTAGTGATAGCCTGATCTCAAATCAATTTTTGTGAAATAACAAGCCCCATGTAATTTGTCTATCAGCTCATCGATGTGTGGGATGGGATACTTGTTCTTTATAATTTTCTTATTCAACACCCTGTAATCAATACACATTCGTAGAGTTCCATCCTTCTTTTTTACCAAAACAACAGAAGATGCAAAAGGTGACTTACTTGGTCCAATGTGTCCCATCACTAGCAACTCCTTGATGATCCTCTCGATCTCATCTTTGAGTCATTTCGGGTGTTGGTATGGTGTGATCATGATAGGCTTAGCACCTTCCTCCAGCTCAATAATGTGCTCAATACCTCTGTCTGGTGGCCTACCTGTTGGAATCTCACTGAATACCTTCCCATACTTGATTCTTAATTTCTGAATATCTAGATGATATTCAGTCTTATGTTTCTCCCCCTAGGTAGGCATCAAGGCACATATTGCTGCCCACTCTATATTATTATGCTTGGCTAATCTCTCCAACTGACTAAATGAGAAAGTCCTAACATCACCATTACGGATAGCCTTCAGCACATGAGTCTTGCCATCCACCACAAATCATATCTCCCTATCCTCCAATCTTAGGGTAACCTCCTTCAAAGAATGTAGCCATTGCATCCCAAGTACTATATCCATGTCACCCATGTTGACCACATGATAGTCTGCCTTAAACTCATAGTTGTTCACGTGCAAAGGTAGATCTCGCACCATCCTATCACAATGAAGAGTATATCCATCAGCTACCTTAACTCTCAATCCCTCGAACTCCTCAGTAATGAGTCCACGCCTCTCCAAAAATCGTGCATCAATAAAATTATGTGTGGCACCTGTATCCAACAGAGTAATAATCTTTTGTCCTGCCAAGACTCCCCGAAATCTGAAAGATCCCTCTCTTTGAATACTAGATAGACGTGCCTCCTGTAAATGTATCTCTGGAGCCTCTTTTTCTCAGCACTATCTACCTCTTGTTCACCCTCTACCTCATTAGGATCCTCATCATGGTGCTCTGAGATGTCTTAATCTGAACCTTCGTAATAAGCCCACATCACCTGGTTAGCCTTCCCCTTAGACCTCGTAGGACAATCATGACCAAACTCATAGGGACCTTTGCAAAAGAAGCATAGCTTTTTCCTACGCAGGTCATTAAGTGTTTCCTTATCCCAAGGTGCAACTAGCTTGTCTTTTGAGTTACTAACCTTTTCTTTACCCTTGCTGAATTCCCCTTTGTTATCTCTAAATGATGAAGAACTCTTTGAACTAAACTAGTTTGTTGGAGTTGCAAGTTCCATACTACAGGCTTTCTTCATAGCTTCCTGTAATGTAGGAGGATCAAAGGTCTTTACCCACCCCTTGAGTGGTTCAGTTAATCCCTCTATGAATAAAATGACTAGCCTCATTTCTGAAATGTCAGGCACCATCACTACAAGCTTTTGGAAGTCATTGATAAATTGTTCTAAGCCTCTTGACTGTCTCAACTGGGCTAACTCCTAGAAATAAACTTCAAGATTTTTTTTATCAAACCTTTCTATCAATCTATCCACAAACTCTTGATACGTGGTTACCTGATTGTGTTGCAATGTGATCATGCCATGTGTCCACCAATCATCTGCTGCCCCATCTAAGTGTAAAGTGGCATACTTGAGTGCTTCAAATTCTGTCATCATCTTCAAAGATAGGAAAGTATCCACCTTATGAATCCAAGCACGAGCATTCATTTTTCCACTGCCGTCAAATGTGGGTAATACCAACTTGTTGGTGACCTGTTGCAACTCACTGTGTTTATCTACTTGCTTCTACCTGGCAGCTCTATAGTTCAGGTACTTGTCAAATGTCCATCCATCCTGTACATATTTTGGTAATGAATCCCACTCATTCCTCGCTTGTTGGAGTTCATCTATAATATCTGTTACCATAGCATCAGGTGTGAATGTTGAAGTTTCTTCTCTGAATGTAGGACGTGTGGGTTTATCAATTGTTCCAGACCATGTCCTATGTTGTGATCCTGCTATGCTCCTGTCATCCTGGTCATTATTATGATTATTCCTCCTATTTTCCCCAATCAAATGTTGCATCATAACCATCATTTCCTATGTACTTGCCTCTATTGACTGTAGAAGCCTCTCCTATTGTTGTAAAGTCTCATCATCTCGCACACTTCTGGATGGGCTTTGAGAATGTCTCTCAACCATATTCTCAGTTATGTTGGTTCTTTTGTAAACTAAATTAAATGGTGGCTGGGTAACCCTATCAGGTTGGTAGGAAATCGCTCTGATACCACTGTAATGACCCATACCAATAGGCCACTAAACAAAACCCTAAATTTAATACACTGCTAAAATATATTGTTGAAATAAAAGAAATAATAGTGCCAATGTATTCATTCAATGAAAACCAAATGTTTTTACAAATGATATGGCAAATTTTAGCACCAAAACATTATGACATAGCACATTACAGAGAAACCCTAACTGGCTATATACAATTGAGAACTTGTTGCAACTACAAATTGAAATGAAGAACTTGGATTGATCAAATGGTGGAGACTGAATGTTGAAGATGATATGGTGAAAGTGCAACTCCACTAGAAACTCCAAATCAGAAATTAAGCACAAATGGAAGGACTGAAATATCCTTCCCACAGTTGCAATAATTTAGGTGATCTCTCACACCCTCAAAATTGTGTACCAATTGAGAGTTTTCATTCTCAATGGCCAATAGTGAATATTTGTAGAAACCCTAGGCTCCACAACGCACATAAAAAAAAATCAATAATAAATCTCGATGATACGAAATGAGCCCTCAATGCCTTTTTTTTTTTTTTTCCTTGATAGGTCGGCCTCCTTTTTTAAATTTTCTCCGCTTCTTCCAGCAACCTCTAGAAGATTTTATTATTATTTAATTTATAAAGTTACCTTGTAATATATATATATATATATATATTTAATTGATAACTTTATAATTAACTCCAAAAAAAGGGACATTATAGAGGTGTTGTGTTCAAAGATTGTCTTGGCTATGCAACAAAAGGTTGGAGATACAAAGCTTCCAGAGGCATTTGCTCCGGCGAAGAAAAGTAGTCTTCTTCCCAAAGATTCACATCCACTGCGCATCGATTCCAAATTTGAAGACATGGAATGCTTGTTGAACAACCCAAAAATTCAAGTTATAGCCGTCGTCAGTATGGGCAGTTTGGGGAAGACTTTTCTTCTCCAATTTGTTTTTAATGCCTTGAAATCCAGGTATCATCATTCTATTTGGCTCTCTATTTCAAAATCTTATTCTATCAAGAGTTTACAAAGGGATATTGCCTCCCACATTGGTCTAAAAAGTGAAATTGTGGAAGATGATGTAAGTGAAGAGAGAGTTGTTGTCTTGATTCATGGCTATCTACAAGGAAAAACATGTCTTATTGTGCTAGATGATCTATGGATGCTATCTACAACAGATAGTCTCTTAGATAAACTTGGTTTGCCAATTGATGAAGATTGTAAAGTTATGGTGAGCTCAAGAAATAGAGAGGTTGTTGTAAATTTGAAAGCTCACATTTATGAGCTGGAAGCCTTGTCAGAAAAACATAATTGGGAACTATTATGCTTTTACGCATTTCTAGATTGTAAAGAAAATAGGGCACCATCAAAGATGTTGAAAGAGGTGGGACATGAGATTGTAAAACAGTGCAAAATTTTGAAGGAGGTGGACAGAGTGGATCAAAAACAAACACCAACTAAAAGATAACCATTCATTTCAATATGTAAAATAAAAAGGCTATCACAATGTGCTATAACACTTCATGCATACCTAAAATCTATTAGAAGTGCTTGGAATGCTACAACATTTTGTCCACTCATGATCCACAATGAGAAACCCAAAATGGGCTCTGCTGATTACAAGCCTAGCTTATTCTATTTATAAGAAAATGCATATTAAATGTTGTAGGAAAGAGTTGACAATATAATTTATGCTAGATGGTGGGGTTGGTGTGTTGGCTAGTGCTTGGACAGCTGAGGATAGTTTTGGACGGTTACTTCTCTGTTGCTGACAGCTGTTTGTCTATGGTTGTGGATGGCAAGCAGGTGGGAGAAATTACTTTGCCAACAAAATTTACCCTTGGCTATGAAGACGAAAGCAGCATCATTGGCCAAGACTAAATCTCTAAGCAAATAGGAGTCCAAGCGCCATCAGCTGGAAAAGGTAGTTATCCCCTTTGGCGAGGATGATCCTATGATGGACATATTAAGATTGAGTTACGATTGTTGGAAGTATCACCTGGGTTCTGAGAGGAGGGGGGGGTGAATCAGAACACTATTAAATTATCTCAAAATCTAATTTCATTAAATTCAATTTACAATTTACAGTAGCAAAGTAATCAAATCACACTGAAATGTAAACATTCATTATAAACAGATTAATGCCAACTCACAAAATGAAGAGACACCAATTTTGTGCCGAGTGGAAAACCCTCGAAAATTGTCACAGTTTCATCATAGGGAGAAAAACCACTCCATGAACCTATATCCTTTATTGAGTTCCAATTCTTTTACAATCAACAGCTTCTACTACTCAGGGTGTTTAACCCTTTATCAATGATGTGATTACAAACTCATATACATATACAAATGTGTATATGACATCTATACATGTACATAAGCTTATAATAAAACTTTCAACCTTTTCAGATCTCCTCAAATGTATATATGTCTTTTTATGCTTTATACACAGATATCCATCTGAGGATTACAAATGATCTCTATAAATAAAGATAAAATTTGAATTTGATAAGTTACATGAACCTAACTGAACCAATTAGGGTTGTTCAAAAACTTATTTTAAAATGTTGTTTAAGAAACTAACTTCAAACAGTTTTAGTTTCGGATTTGTTCCTGTCTCAAAAACTTGATAGTCATAATAAGTTTCCAAATTGTGCAAGAATATTTCGTGTTTGAGATCCTCAAGAACAGTTTTGCAAAATGCCATTTTCGGACCAAATATTATACAATTGAAACTACCTGCCATCTTTTCCTTTGTATTATACAAAAATAGTGCATATAGTATTCTGGGTTTAATACCCACAAAAATTTATTCAGCGTTTAAGAGAAATGCTATAGTGACTGTTCATGCATATTGTCTTAAGGAAAAAAACTTCATTTTAGAATCTGTTATGAAGTTCTCCATATTTACTTGCTTTGTCATTTTCATTTCTTCTTTTCAATCAGTAGTCTTCTTTTGAAGAAAATTCATTTAGAGTTTCAAGAGAAATACTCTAATAGAAGTACCTTTTGATAAAGCTGACAGCAGCAAGTAAGATGCAAAAACATTTTAACAATTAAATCTCTTTGTCCCTATTAAAAATTTGTATTACTTTGATTGAACAAACTGTCTTCCTTAAATATTTGAAGAAACCCTTAAAAAATTCTTTCAAAAACTTTGTTAAGAGATTTTTTTTTAGACTGTGCTTTTGGATTTGAACATACTATCAAAAACCTTACTGTGTTTAAAGAAGTACTCCACTGTTTACTTCAATGTCTTTTTGCCAAACACAAAATTGAACTTAAACATATTTTATGATCCAGTCCCCTTTTTTTTAAGAAAAATCTTTTTAAAAATAAACTTTGACCAAACTAAAACTTACGTTTTTGCCTTCAAGTCCGATTGTGTTTTTGAATCTCAAGATTTTCTCAAAGAAAACTAAAACAGGAATAACTATCTTTTTTATTCCTTCTTATTTCCTTTCCAAAAAATGAATGTATTGCATTTGTGTTGTGCCATACCTAAAAAAATTTGTCACTGTATTTACTTGAGAAACTTTATTCTTTTGCCTTTGAAAACATCATTCATTTGAAGATACATGTTTCTCTTTAAGAGCGACCTTTCCCCCTTTTGAAATGAATCTATCCATCGAGCATGCACAGAAAAGAATGCACATGAGTATGTATAAAATATCAAGACCTATTTATGCATTTCAAACATAAGCAAATGTTCGGGAAACCTTTCTATGTAAAAAAATGAATCGCCTCCAAAACTTCCATACACACCTCATGAATTTTGCAGAGAAAGAATTATCATCAAAACTTGCAGAGAGTAATGGATCAAAAACCAATTTGCATTGTTTAGAATAATACCCACAACCTTAAGATTTTTTTAATATCTATTTGAAATCTGCCATACAAAGTGGACATTTGGCAAAAACCTTTCATGTCATGCAGACCTTTCTTAAATGCCTGTGTACTGTCAGTTACAGCAAGTGCCACGTTATTACAAAATTTCTTTTCCAAAAACTGCCTTTTAATATATGCCATGTTTACCAAGTTTAATGCACATACCGAGCCTTTTATTTTGCCACCTTTCATTTTCATATTTTGCTGCACTTTGCCACCTTTTAAAAGGTCATCGTGGTCAACAACGATTCCTTGCCGTCACATCTCAAACCCTGCTTTGCTTATCTTTCTTTCTTTCTCGAGGATGAGAGAATAACTTGTGAATATTTGATTTATTTATGGATAGGAGAAGGGTTTGTCCCATCAGGAGAGGAGCAGTGGGATATGGCCTGGAATTGATTAGACCAACTTGCCCAGTTGTGTCTCCTTCAATTATGGGAAGAATATTCTTTTGATGTACTAAAATATTGTGCAATTCATGATCTGTTGCACGATTTAGCCATAAACATTTCTAGGGAAAACAATTGTGTGTTTTCTCTTGAGGAAGCCTCTATGCATGCAGGTGGTAGAACTGGTGGATGCTGTCGGATTTTATCGGCCAAGAAAGATATAAATGACAATGCTCTCTCACAGAGGCAGATTCCTTCTCATCTCCGTACGTTGTCACTATCAGAGAACATGGAGATGCGAAGCATTACGGAAAACTTGTTTACTGCAATTAGAGGACTGCGCGCTCTGGACTTGAGTCAGACGGCGATTTCTACATTGCTGGAGGGTTGAGCGCATGCCAATGGGAACATCAAAGCTGGTGTCTTTAAGAGCGTTGATAACAAGCGGGGTGCACTTGGAATCGATAGAAGAGGATTTGGCGGGTATGACTCAGCTTCAGGAAATAAGTTTAAGAGTTACGCGGGAGAGGGAGGTGAAGAGGATCGAAGAAGGGCTCCTTGCGCACCTGGTTAAGATGCGTCGTCTCTCAGTAGACAATAATATTGGAGACTCGAGAGTAAAGCAGCTGCTTCTGCCGCTTCCGGAGACGATAAGAGAAATGAAACATCTGGAAAGACTTGCAATATGCAAATTTGGGGTGCCAAGTTGGATCTGTAATTTGGAAAATCTGAGGGAATTGGTGTTATATGCTTGTCACTGCAATAATTATCCAGAGTTGGAGGGAATGCCTAGTCTAGTGAAGTTGGTGTTGGGTAAGAACGACTGGTGCAGAAAATTGCCAGAGGCATTTGGAAAGTCCGGTGCGTTCCCACGCCTCCGCTTGTTATAATTTCTGACTTCGAAAATTTGAAGTTTCCGAAGTTGGAAGAGGGAGCGATGCCATGTCTTGAGGAATTAGGATTGTATGGTTGTCACTGTATTAATTTTCCTGCATTCGAATGTTTGAAAAGTTTAAAGAAGTTCAGAGTGTACTTCGGAGGGGCTAGATCACGGCGACGTCTATACAGCCACGAAAATGCACTTTCTTACGAAGGAGAGGACTTGGAATTTTTTTTCAAAAGTTACAAAGGTTACAAAAAACAGTGTAAAAGGAAGTGCATTTTCGTGGCTGTATAGCCACGGGCCTAGATCACAAGGACATATTAAAGGAGGGCGGAGAATACTGTAACAAAATCAAAGCTATAAATCCCCAGTTAACTATTATCGAACTATAGCTAATTTTTGAGCAATTGTTACTCTATTAAAAGATAATTAATTTATTATTTTTATGGTTTTTATTTTATTTGTATCATGATAAGAGTCGATGAAGGTGGAGAATATTCAAACAAAAATAAAGTCATAATTCTCATCTAACCTTTTATAGATGGCATTAATTTGTTAATTTATTATTTTATTATAAGAATATAAGCAAGGTGGAGAATATTCTTACAAGAACAAAGTCATAATTCTCACCTAATTATTTTGTATTTGTTCTTATGCTACTACTTTTGCAATAAATAAATTATGAATTTGTAGATGTATTCTTTTTTAATAGGTAATGGGCCCAAGTCTAAATTAATTATTATTGTGTGTTAAGTTCAAGTAGACTCAAACCCAACACCTCCCATATGAGAGGTTCACAAATTGACACTCTGTTGTAGGCTCTTGCCTAAGACAGTAGGCCCAGTTTTGAATTGGACCTAGTTACTTAGAAAAAAAATTGTAGTAATGAATTTTATTGACTTGCAACAACTTGTGAGTACTCAACAAAGCTCACAAAAAATTATTATTGTTTGGACAATAAATCGTAATTTTATTGTTGATTCCCTAGGAAGGACTCTATCAAGATGGATCAAGATGGATTGAAAACCAATAAGGAATAGAGGGAAAACCTATTCCTAGCCCCAAGAGTAGTTTAGTTGCGCTTTTCTTTAAGTTTAGCAACGTCTTGCTCGATGGGAAGTTGTCGCTCTCATAGCATTGTCGTTGCACACCATTGCACTTGCAATGATAATATCCGTTGGATGACCATCGCTTGAACACCATTTTCATTGCATGTCATCGCCATTGCGATGTCTATTCTGACTTCTACCGATAGCTCTGGTCAAAGAAAATTTAAGAGCCATACTTCTATTGATAGGTAAAATAAAACATTTTTACCCTTCTCAACTATTTCCATTTTTATTTTTGTTATGTTGACTAGTTCCAAAACACAAACAATAGGACATATAATACTAATCCAAATTGAATCATAAAATGACTAACTAACATAAATAAATTTATTTATACCTATTAAAATGATTCAATGACATTTTCCATTTTTAAGTTATAAATAAGCATATAAAAAATATAATTCAAATAAGAAAAAAACCATTTTTTTATCCCATATTTAATGTCACAAATAAGATTAATACTCAAAATAAATGAAATTTACAAAATAATTCCTAGGCAACTTTTACAGGAAGTTTATCAGAGGTATGTGCAGTATTTGTTGGCCCTTGATGAAAATAGTGAGAGGGGATAGGAAAGAATTTAAGTGGATTGTAGGGGCATATAAGAGCTTTAATTTGTTAAAATAGAAAGTTACAAAGAAGCTTGTTTTAGCACTTCCAAATTGTAGTAAGGTGTTTCAAGTAGACTCTGATGCTAGTGGTACTACAATAAGAGGTATTTTGAGCCAAGAAGGCAGACCTGTTGCTTATTTTATTGAGAAATTAAATGATGCCAAAAGAAAGTATTATGTTTATGATTGGGAATTTTATGCTATAGTTTTGGAATTGAAGAAATGGAGATTGATGAGAGCCATTTACAACCCATTCAATACCATATTTTAATCCATCTCACACACTTTCCTACTTACTTCCCTATTCCATTTCTATCACATTTTTCCATTATAACATTGCATATAGTTTAATATAATTAAGTAGTATTTAATATTGTTTTGGGATTAAAATATGAAAAATTCATTGTTGATTATGTTTTACTAATCTTTATTATTGCAGCATGTTGATTTGTGGCAAATATCTTCCTATCGCCTACTCTATGGGAACTTCTTGTCACAGTTGGGAAGAAACTATTATACATGATTGGTTAATTGTTTCTTTCATTTCTATATCAGAAGATATTACTAGCATGCTGACAACAAATATCATACACAAAATAAATAGTATTGGTGAATCAAAATTAGATATGGCATACTCATTATGAAGTTTTTAGCCGTAATAGAACCATATTTCCTATATTGTTGATGGATGGAAATGAGGCTTGAATCAATATCCACCATTACAGCTGTTATGAGTGGTATATATGATCCACGTAGAATATTATCTCCTTTAATAAGTTGTATATGACCCACGTAAAACCTATGCTATAGGAAACTAAGTTGTTATAGATGCTGAGGAGGTGAACTGACATGTGAAGAATTTGCAACCCTCACATGAAAACAAACTCCAATAATCTGATTCCTTCAAAAACCATTTCAAATCCATATCGGATGCAAACAACGATGCTTGCTAGAAATTGGTTGAAGACAACGATGCTGGCTGGAATGACAACAAATCATTGGCACATATCTAATTTCTATTATTATTTGCATAGTGATTAAAATGGAGGACTTCATATGTGGCAGGAACCAAAATTGTTATTTGTTATTCTCTGTTGCAACTACTTACAGCCTGTAAATATGCTTGTACATTTGGTATTGTTTGGTTTCCATTATCTCTATTCTGGTCTAAGTTGTTATAAGCTGCATCTATATAAGCAATAGGAGATAAAAATAGATATATATATATAAGTACAGTTCTGAAAAACACACAACAGTGTATAAAGATTATATTTATTCTAAATGATAAATTATATATTCACATGCATGGTTAAGAAGCTATAAATCAATTTGTCTCTTCATCACTAGGAAGCTGAGGAGGTGGGCCCACTCTGAAGTCACCTGGTGATTCTTTATTTTATTGAGTGTGTTTAAGTTTGTATTTATTTATATTTTGATTAGTTTAGCATTGTACAATATGTATTTAATCATAATATACTAATAAATATATTCAATATTCATGCTTGATTGTGTAATAAATCTATTTTTATGTAATTTAATTAATTAATGATTTTTATTTTAGTGAGTTGTAGCCATTTTATCAAAAATTAGTTTTGTTGAGTTATTTCTATTCCTGAAGTTCCTGTCGCTAGGAAGTGACAGTTCTTGTCGCTGGGATTTACTTGGTTTTTCATAGATTCAATTTTGTGTTATAGATGCATTCATAAACCCTCATCTCACAACTATCATCCCTTGATAGCATATTGCTCAGACACCTTTCGCAAGCTTACGCTCTCAGATTGACACATATAGACCAGCTGAATTCTACCATAAATCATTAATTCTTTATTATTATTTGCCCCAGTGTTGGCCTATCAAAGACACTATCTTGTTCCTAAGGAGTTTGTTTTATATACCGATCATCAAGCTTTGCAATATTTGAATAGTCAAGGAAAATTGAACCAAAGACATTTGAAATGGGTTGAGCTTTTGCAGAGTTATAAATTTGTTTTGAAACAAAGGAGTGGGAAGTTTAATAGTGTTATAGATGCTCTTTGTAGAAGACAAATTTTGCTGACATAGAAGCAGATTGAGGTGGTTGGGTTCAAGGAACTCAAGAATTTGTATCTGAGGGATCTTCATATTAGTAAAACTTGGAAAGCTTGTCTGCAACCTATAACATTTGATAGGACAAAATGGTTCAATTTTATAATCTAAGATGGTATGTTATTCAAAGGAAGTTAGTTGTGCATTCCCATAATTTTTATGAGAGAGAATCTCATCAAAGAGAAGCATAACATGGAGGATTAGATAGACACTTTTGTAGAGATAAAACTGTTTCTTTGGTTGCTCAGAACCATTACTGGCCACAGTCACAACAAGATGTTAAAAAGTTTGTATAGAGTTGTAGAGTATGTTAGATGGGAAAAAAGAGTGAAACAAAACACAGGATTGTATCAACCATTACCTATACCAGAGAAGCCATGGGAAGATGTCAGTATGGATTTTGTTCTTGCTTTACCAAGGACACAACGAGGTCATGATTCTATGTTTGTGGTGGTTGATAGGTTTTCTAAGATATCATATTTTATTACATGCAAGAAGACTAATGATGTTGTTCATGTGGAAAATTCATTTTTTAGAGAATTGGTGAGACTATATGGTTTGCCAAAGAGCATAGTTTCTAATGAGATACCAAGTTTGTTGGGTATTTATGGCATACATTATGGAAGAATTTGAATTTAGACTTGAAGTTTAGTTCATGTCACATCGTCCACATACTAATGGACAAACAAAACTTGTGAATCTGAGTTTGGGAAATTTGTTGTGATGCTTGGTTGGAGATAAGCTAAAGGGTTGAGATTGGTTTTGCCACATGTAGAATTTACACACAATAATTCTATCAATAGGAGTACTAGTAAATCATCATTCTAGATTGTATATGGGAGAAGCTACATAAATTCTTATGAATTGAGGTAGTTGGATAAAGGAGAGATAAGTAATGTTAAAGACGAAGATTTTGCAGAGCATTTGAAGAACATCGGTGAGTAGGTGAGGAAGCACATTACAAGAATGAATACATTGTATAAGACTAAGGAAGATTAAAAAAGGTGTGATGAATTGTAGATTAGAGAGGAATTCATGGTTCATTCGAGGAAAGGGATATTTCTAGTGGGCACATATAATAAGCTAAAAATAAAGAAATGTGGGCCATGCAAGATAGTGAAAAGGCATGATTATAGAAATTCCTATAAAGTAGAGTTTCCTATTGAACTAAATATTTTACCAATATTTAACACTTTATATCTGACAGAGTATCATGAAGGAGGTGATGGCGATGTAGTCATAGAAGTCCAATGGAGTATTCTAGCAACTACTTCAACTACAAAGGAGATTGAGGATATACTAGACAATCAAGTTTTTAGAAGTAAAAGGAACAAGGAATATGGAGAATATCCGGTCAAGTGGAAAGGATGACATGTTCAGGATTCATCATGGCTGACAAGGGAGGAGGTTAATCACCTTGGCTTTCCTTTAAGCACCTGAGACATGATAGGGTCACTTCTCAAATTACCCCAAGTGTATGATGCAAGAGCATCCTGGGTGTAAGGTCAATCTTACATCACCCTAAATTTTTTCATTTTTCAATAAGGGCTAATTCAGTACAAAATTACTATTTGTGGAAACTTACTATTTTTAGTAATTGGGTCATACAATCTTGGAATGTTTTGAATTCATAGGTGGAGGTTCATCTTAAATCATATCAGCCTACATGTGATGTTGCATTGTCATACCATATGTATTACACAAGTTATTAAGGTTTTTGGGTAGAAAACATTTGAATTCAAATTGTAAGGCCTAAGAGGCTCCAAAATGAGGTTTTTCCTGGGTTGACTAGTGCTTACACATGTCAAAAGTTATAGTTTAGAATCTAATGATTCTAAAATGTACTTATATTTGAAAATCAGACACATGATTTGAAAGTTACGACCTCCAAAAGTTAGGGTACCTAAAAACATAATATTGGCCAACCCTATGCAATACATTAGGAAATAATTTTTAATTAGAGTTTTGTCAGCATCAAGGGCTAGGGTTAATGTCTAGAACCTTCTCGAGAGGTGAAAATTTTCCTATATGAGTAAGGCCTGTAGTGATATTTAGGCACTTTTGGGTGATAGTCAAAGCTCTATTTTACAGCCTATAGTAAGGAAGGCACCCATGTGGGTTTGCACATTGTAATTTGTAAATCCGCATTTGCAGCGACAATAAGAAGCCCATATTTTGTTCTCTCAAATTGTGTTGTTTCTTTGTTTTTTTTGTGTGTTGTGGTATTAAGGAGAGAACCCTTAATCAATATGTAGCTAGCTAGTGCATTTTGTGTAGTTAGGTTGGATATCTTCTAAGGAGCATTTTTGTGTCAGATATTCCCAAAATCCTTTTTTGTTGTAATATTTGGTAAGGAGCATTGTGTTAAGGATTGTATTGTAACAATTGTTGTTGCTAATAATCTAATTGAGTCTAGCTTTTGGAGGGTGGGGAATTTTTTTCGTGAAATGATTTTCTCACATATGTATGGTGCTATGAGTTTATTTTCTTAAATCTAATTTTGTATTCATTTACAATAGTTTAAGGGTTTGTAAGAAATTTCAACATCATCTCTCTTGTTAGATTCAATATTTAAAAGCATTATTTTGCGCTTTGGCTTCCTTTCACATACCAACGATGATTATTACTTGATTTTATGTGTTGTTAAGAAGCCTTCCATGTCTTCAAATTTGAAATCAATGCCTACTAGATGGGAATCTCTAGGAAGAAGACTACTTCTCTTCAATGGTGCAGATGCCTCTGGGAGTTTTATATCCACTTCACATATCTTGGAAATCTCTAAAGTGTATTTCCAACCTTTTGTTTCATAGAAAAGGCAATCTTTGAACATGTCTCCAAATTAATCCTAAATTGAAGTGAATAAGAAATCAAGAGTTGAAGTTCTATATGAAGCTTGAGTGTAGGGAGAAAATCACAATGTAGTGAAAGAGAACAACTGATTTTAAATTATTATTTTTTTCATTTAAACTTACCAATACATCCAATTAAACATTCTATTCTTTCTAAAATATCATAGCATTCTTCCTTCTAAAATATCATACCATTCTTCCTTTACTTTTGTTTTGTTTTGCATATCTCTCTATTTCTTTATAATACTTCCTTTTGTTGCATGCACCAAATTGTTTTTGCAACTACTATAGTATATTTTATCACCATTACAGAATGTAGGTAACTTACTCTTAAAGGTGTGTATGTTGGGAGTCAAATTTGAAGGGAAGAATGAAAGTTAAACGATGTCAAATAATGGATACTCTTCAATCCCTTAAACCGTTTGGCTATTGGAATATGAAATTCTAGCACTAATGTCATATCCAAAATTTGTCAAATTCTAGATTTGTTATTTCAGAAATGGATAAATTGGGAATATGAGTGAACCTATTTGGTTGGCTTGAAATTTGATGGGGATAATGTTTTTGTTGCGTTTGGTTGTACCAATGTCCTATGATTCAAGCCAGGCTAAATACATGTTTGTTGTATTTCTTGAAATCACTGGGTGCAGATGTTGGGCTAGTTGTCTCACTATTTTCTATATGAATTTCAGTCACTAATATCCAGATCTATGTTCTCAATGGATGTTTATGAGTCCCGAACAATTCTAAGACCCACATGGAATCGAGCTTCTCTTGAGGACCGCCGATTCAAATGTGGATGGATGCTTGAATGCCACAAATCTCCACCTTACATGACCACCTTGATCATCATTTTAGAAACTTTTACATTTATTATTAAATAATATTTATTATTTTTAATTTATAAAATATCTAATTTTAAATTGCCGAAATAAAATTAGTTGTCAAAAAGAAAAAAATCATATTACAGGGAACATATTCTAGGCCTGGTCCAAGAGAAGGAAAAACGGACCAATCCCATTAAATTAGACTTAGAAAATCAATTTCTTCCCGCATCAGTCAATGTGGAAAAGTATAATAAAACTGACTTCATTTTCGTGATGAAAATGATAGTCCATTGAAATTCACCAATGTCTATGCCAACACCAAATCAGCAATTTACTGATTTTAAAAATTAAATTAAAAATTATTTTAAAACTGTGTCTTGAATTTAAATTTATTTAAAAATTACCATTTTGATGCCAGCATAGACATCGCCATTATTTTTATCTGGAGTTAACGTGTTACAACTATACTTGTACGTCACACACAACTCAGCATTGACCAGAACCATCCTAAGATCCCACCAAAGTTTGTCTGCAAGTTCTCATATCTTCGGCTCCTTCTCTTTACGCGGTTTCAGCCACGCTACAAATTCCAGACATGTTTTAAGGCCTTCAGATTTGTCTACTTTTAAAGCCTTCGGATTTCTCTAGTTTTATCAAACCCAGTCGACTCTACTCTCACTTACATTTTCCATCCATCTGTGGCACTTGAGTTCATGGGGTCTTCTTGTTCATCTCAAAAACGTTCTTTCATTGAATTTGAAGGGGGGACGGTCAGAGTGTCAAAAAGATTGTATGACGCATTTATCAATCACAGAGGTCCTGACACCAAAGAAACTCTGGCTTTTGCTCTTTACGATTCGCTGGAGGAAAAGGGATTCAAGACATTTCTTGATGATCAGGCATTACAATTGGGAGATTCAGTTGAGCCTTCCATAAGAAATGCCATTTACTCTTCCTCTGTTCAAATTGCTATCTTCTCACCACGATATGCAGAGTCCCCTTGGTGTCTGAATGAGCTGCTTGACATGCTCAAAACCAATGCTCTGTTTATTCCTGTATTCTGTGACGTGAAGCCTTCTGATGTTCGATTCCCTGACAAGGGACTTTATAAAGACGCATTCGCTGATCATGGTAAGAAGGGCATTTTCAGCAAAGAGACGCTTAAATACTGGAAATCGGCCCTCCACTCTTCTTCACTCATCTCTGGCTACGAATTCAGCACATCTAATGAGTAAGACTTAGCTTATTTTTTACCATGATTCTCTTAGGTTTTCTAAAAATTAGTTTTCAACTATTTTTGTTTCTGTTGTTTGCTTTGAACACGTTATGATTCGGATTCCTAAGTTCCTTTTCCTCTTACATTTGAACGCTTTTGATTTCTCACTCGCTTGAAATTAGCAGTAATGTGGAGATGCTGTGTTCAAAGATTGCCTTGGCTCTGCAACAAAAGGTCGGAAATCCATTACCGGGCTTTCCAAGATATGTGGAAGATGCAAAACTTCCAGAGGCCTCAGCACCAGCGAAGAAAACTAGTCTTCTTCCTAGATATTCACATCCAGTGGGAATCGATCCCAAATTTGAAGACATGGAAGGCTTGTTGAACAACCCGGAAAATCAAGTAATAGCCGTCGTTGGTATGGGCGGCTTGGGGAAAACTTTTCTTCTCCAATATGTCTTCAATGCCTTAAAATCCAGGTATCATCATTCTATTTGGCTCTCTGTTTCGAAATCTTATTCCATCAAGAGTTTACAAAAGGATATAGCCTCCCACATTGGCTTAAAAGCTGAAATTGTGGATGCTGATGTAAGTAAAGAGAGAGCGGCTGAATTGATTCATGCCTCTCTACAAGGGAAAACATGTCTTATTGCTCTAGATGATCTGTGGACGTTGTCTACAGAAGATAATCTCTTAGATAAACTTGGTCTGCCTAGTGATAAAGATTGTAAAGTTGTGGTGAGCTCAAGAAACAGAGAGGTTGCTACAATTTTAAATGCTCATATATATGAGATGACAAGTTTATCAGATAAAGAGAGTTGGGAGTTGTTCTGCTTCTATGCATTTCCGGATTGTAAAGAAAACAGCGCTCCATCAGAGTTGGAAGAGGTGGGTCGTGGAATTATTGAACAGTGTGGAAATTTGCCCCTGGCTATCAAAACGATAGCAGCCTCTCTTGCCAATACCAAATCTGTCAGCAAATGGGAGTCCAAGCGGCGTCAGTTGGAGAAGGCAGTTATTCCCTTTGGTGAGAACGATCCAGTGATGGATATATTAAGATTGAGTTACGATTCCTTGCCGACGCATCTCAAACCCTGTTTTGCTTATCTTTCTTTCTTCCCTGAGGATGAGGAGATAGATTGTGAATATCTGGTGTACCTATGGATAGGAGAGGGGTTTATCCCAGCAGGAGCAGGAGAGGAGCAGTGGGATATGGCCTGGAATTGGTTAGACCAACTTGCCCAGCTGTGCCTCCTTCAACTATGGGAAGGTCTGGAAGGCGGTAATATTTTCAGAAATCTAAGGAAATATTGTGCAATTCATGACCTGTTGCATGATTTAGCCATAAACATTTCTAGAGAAAACAGATGTGTTTTTTCTCTCGAGGAAGCCCCTACACATGCGAGTGGATGGTATCGGATTTTACTGTCGAAGCAAAGTATTAATGATGATGCCCTCTCACAGAGCCTTAACCTTCCTGCTTATCTCCGTACATTGACACTTTCTCGGAATACGAAGATCATGAAGAGCATTACAGAAAACATGTTTACAGCTACGAGAGGACTGCGCGTTCTGGACATGAGTTGGACACGGATCTATACATTGCCTGAGTCCGTTGGTAAGATGATACTTCTCAAAGTCCTCAATTTAAGGAATACGAGGATAGGCTATGTACCAGAGTGTGTGAGATTTCTGAAAAGTCTCTTGTTTCTTGCAATTCCTATCCGTTGCTCTGAATTAC
Organism: Cupressus sempervirens; assembly: GCA_028749045.1. Taxonomy (NCBI): domain Eukaryota; kingdom Viridiplantae; phylum Streptophyta; class Pinopsida; order Cupressales; family Cupressaceae; genus Cupressus; species Cupressus sempervirens. Next base: position 30,149,322 of record CM053783.1, on the reverse strand, counting down.
CAGAATGGATAACTGAACTTAGATGTCTTCAGCATTTAGAATGCCGGCAATTTTCTGGCGTGCTAAAGGGCACATCAATGCTGGTCTCCCTGAGAACGTTGCGAACACACAACTGGGTGAAGCTAGCACTCATAGAAGAGGATTTGGCTTGCATGACTCAGCTTCGGGAAATAGGGCTAATAGTTAAGCAGCAGAGGGAACTGAAGAGGATAGAAGAAGGGCTCCTTGCGCACTTGGTAATCAAGATGCGTCACCTGAGAATACAGAATGACAATGGAGATGGGCTTCAACAACTTCCACAGAAAATAAGAGCAATGAGACGTCTGGAAAGTCTTGCATTAATCAATTTTGTGGTTCCAAGTTGGATCTGTGATTTGGAAAATGTGAGGGAATTGGAGTTATATTATTGTGACTGCGTCGAATATCCGGAGTTGGAGAGAATGCCCAATCTAGTGAAGTTGAGGCTACAAGAGAATAAACGGTACAATAAATTGCCAGAGGCGTTTGGAAAGCCCGGTGCATTTCGACGCCTTCGCATTACGAATTCTTTTTCATCTTACAAAAGTGCTCAAAAGAAAAGGAGGGCTCTATACGAAGGCCTTGGATGGATTTGACTCTAGAGATTGCTCTGAAGGTGAGGCCTTGTCTTTCAATTTTACCGATATCAATTGTAGCCCTGCCTAAGGTTAAACCATGTGATTTGTGTATAGTGATAGCCCACGCTGTGGCAAGAGGTATTTGTGTACAATTGCCTCGGGAAATGGATTGTATCATAATGGTTTTTGGGTTTGTAGGATCCCAAGGTGGACCAATATAACTACTAAACTCTACCGTGACATATGAAGGCAACGAAGGAGGTTTACATCCTATTGGATACACTATATATTTTACCTCTCCAAGAGATCCATTAACAAGATTAGCAGTGACCCAGAGGTTTGTTGTAAGCATGACACATTGAAGTTTACATAATAAAACTTCTCTAGGTAATTGGTCATCATCAGTCATTTCCTCAAGCCTGCGATGTGCATTTATTGCAATGCATAGTGCAATAGGGGCATTGAGCTCTTTTAGTATTTTCCTGTTGTGAAGTGAAACTCGTTCATTGGTAGCAAAAAAATGTGTTGCATCGTCAAACTCAATCTGTTCATTTGGAGTGAGGTTCTTGTTTGTGTGAGTCATTAACAAATCCCAATCATGCAGCATTGGTTCAGCATTGCGCATATTGTGTAGTGCTCTGCGAAATTGTATTTGATGCAGATCATCACCTTCTTGTCTAAATATTGTTTCTAATGTTACTATTGTATTAAAACTGTGCCATAATTATTTTGCATTTGTGTGAGATGCATAGAGCAGTTTATCCATAACTGGTGGAAGTTGGGCTAGGTCACCTACAAGAATCATCGACATGCCACCAAAGAAAAGGTGTTGTTTTTGGGGTATAGCTTTACCTAGCCTGGAATCAATTTTAAGAAGTAGCTTGGGGCCTATGAAGCTCATCTCATCTATTAAAATGTATAAAATATTTTTCATGTCTTCTTTGTATGTTGTTAATGCTTGACCCTGAAGTGATTTCGTTTCTCGAATTGGGATTTTGAGGGCTACATGTATGGTTGATGCATGAATATTGAAAGCTACAATGCCTATGGGTTCAAGAATAAGGAGTGGAGTTATTGTATTGGGCATTGAGTTGTGTAGTGCATTTCTTATGTAGTTGATAAGGTATGAGGGTGATCCCACAATAATGGGTTCCACTTTTTGACCAATTTTGACACTGAAATCAATATTTTTGCAACAAACGTCACGTTCAAGTGACTATATCTCCAAAACTATAAATAATTTCAAGATGACATAAACTAGTGATTTTGAATACTTTGTTCCTGCTTTGTAACTATATTTTTTAATCAAAAAAAAAAAAAAATTATGTCAATTTTTTTTATCTCCTCCGAAAAGTGGTACATAATAAAATTCAATATTTTAAAGAGTGACAGTCTGTTTGACACACATAACTTTTTTTCTAGAAACGATAATGAAGTAATTCTTTCGGCGTTGGATTTGTAACATCAATATCCAGTGTCTGCATTTGGTTTGATTTATTTTTGTTGAATATTGTATAGCTTATGAAGTTTTGAAGTGACATAAATCCTAATTCAGACATACGTTCCGTTTGACACAAATAATTTGAAGTAAATTTATCATAAACCATTTTTTTAAAAAAAAATATAAAGGTATCTCAATAAGCCAGTGCCTCCATATTTTTCAAAAAAAAATTGACCTAATTTACTAATTTTCTTGAGCTGTCAAAGTTGGTTGATGTTCAATCGGTAATGAACCTATAATGAGTTAAACTTATATTTGAAAGTCTTAATGATTAAATTATGTATTAAAATTATAATCGTTGGAAAGCTTGCTCCGAGTAGCACATTTTGACATTTTTTATTTTATAGTAGGAGATCATTCTCCTGCAATTATGGCAGTCAAAAAAGCAAAAAAAAGAAAAAAAAGTTAAATTTTTTGTGATTTTGCATGTATGTGCTAACATGGTGTTCGCACGAACACGTTTACCATGTTCGCGTGAACGTGTGTTCGTGCGAACATGCAAATCATGTTTGCGCGAACATATTTATCACATATGTTTGTGCGAACATATTTATCACATATGTTCGCGCGAACATACGAAATATGTTCGCGCGAACATGATTAAAAAAAAAGTTTGCGCGAACACAATAAGTGTGTTCGCGCGAACATATGGTAAACTCAATTTCTCATTTTACAATTTTTTTCATTTTTGTTCGTCCCACTAAAGTGGAACCCATTATTGTGAGTTCACCCTATGAAATTTATTTTTCTAAAATCAAGATAGTGAGAGCTCTAATGATTTTTTTGTTTCATAAAAAAAATTGACTGGGAAGACCCTCTAAAAATTATGGCAAGGCATGAATTTGTCAGTTCAATGCCTTAGCCAAATCTTGAGAGGTCAAGGCATAGGCTTGGTCACCAAGCCTATCTTGATCCAAAATCTAAGGTGGGAAAAGAAATCCGCATGTAAGAAATGGACAATCGTTATTTGAATTTCAAAAAATGGGTACTTGTTTTGAAAAATTAAAAGTGGCATTCAAAATCCCCTCAAAAATTAAAAAAGTTTCTAAATTTTTTTTTTTTTTTTTTTTTCAAAAACGGGTACCCATTTTTTGAAAATAAAAAATGGATATCCAATTTTTTTTTAAATAGTTGCCTGATTTTTAAAAAAGTGGGTGCCCATTTTTTAAATTTAGGATCGGGTATTCGAGCTGAAAATGGGTGCCCATTTTTTAAAATTGGGTACTCATTTTATAAGAGGTCTCATTCTACAGAATTGACTTCCACATAATGTGACCCAACTTTGTGCATTCACCCGTGAGTTACTAGTTCCAACAGTTTCTTGTATGACCTTGTATAAAGGTTCCATGGAGAAATTAGATGTAGAGTGGTTTCTAATGATAGAAAGTGCAATTTGTTGATGTTGTGATAAATTGTAACTATTGGCAGAGACAGAGGTAGAAGAGCCAATAACTGAGCCAACATTTTTTTGTCTATGTATAAATTGAATGGCATGGTCATGCAAATTCAAAGGAACGTTATGGTCTTCCCATGGGTGGTTGTTGTCAAAGTCACATTTTCTCAACATGTCAAGATCATTTAGGATAGAACTACTGGCAAGGCCTAGTTGGGATAGAAATTCCCACTCATTTAGTTGCAATGAATCTTGTATTAGACATGGAATTGCTCTAGATTTTGAATGACCATAATTACATGTTAGGTATGTATTGTCTTTGAATCAATTAAGATCAATTTTGGACAGTCGCTCATGAATTCAAGTCTCTAAAAGCTATTAGTTGGGACTCTTGATAAACAAAGAGTGGCAGCTGGGTAATTAAGCCTTCTAGCAAAGAAGAATGTTGATAATAGGATTTGTATAGCAGAGGCTGGGGCTATACATTTGCTAGTTAATCTTCTCTCTACACCTGATGGAAGAACATAAGAGCATGATGTGACAACTCTACTTAACCATTCCATTTATGAGAATAATAAAGGGGCAATAGTGATGGCTAGGGAAATTACTCCAATTGTTGAGGTTTTGAAAAATGGTAGCATGGAAGAAAGAGAAAATGTGGCCGCAACTCTCTTTAGCTTGTCAATTGTTGATGAGAACAAGATAACAATTGGTGCATCTTGAGTAATACTTTCTTTGGTTGGCTTGCTTCGTGAGGGGAGCCCAAGAGGTAAGAAATATGCGGCTACAACACTATTTAATTTATCAATCTACCAAGGTAACAAAGCAAGGGTTGTGAGGGCTAGAGTTGTGGCTCCTTTAATGCAATTACTCGTAGATCCTAGTGCAAGGATGGTTGATGAGGCCTTGGCTATATTGGCTATTCTTGCAAGTCACCAAGAAGGGAAAATAGCCATTGGAAATGAAATGATAATGCTATTTCAATATCAGTGGATACTATCAGAATTGGTTCACCTCGAAACCTGGAAAATGCAGCAAGTGTCTTACTTGTATTGTGCACAAATGATCCCCAAAATCTGATTGTAATCAAAGACCTTGGAGCTTAGGAACCCTTAACCGATTTGGCTCAGAATGGCACAACAAGATCCAAAAGCAAAGTTTTCTCTCTGTTAGAGCACATGAAAAAACACAAAATCCACATAATGTATCATTTCTGGAAGCTGCTAATAAACTATTTTACATTATCTAAAGAAAACACACAAAATCTTTGTAACTAAAAAAACACACACAAAATATCACTATAACTTTTGAAGAGCAGCAAATAAGAATAAGGTGGAAACAAACATGTGTAATGGAGATGGAGGTTGATGAGGAGAAAAGGCGGAAGACATGATGATTTATAGCACTAAGACTAGGTAGATAAGATTTCTCTAAGTTTTTCTTGCCGTTCATGATTGTAGGATCACTAAATCAAATCAAGCATGCCTTTTATGATTGTAGAAAGATATGCTAGCAAAATCAAATATACAGCCTCAAATTTTAATTTTTTCTGATTTTGAAATCATTCAATCTACATGGAAAGATTTTATTATTACCTAAATTATTAGTTTCAGTAACCACATAAATGATAGTTGCAGCATCTATTATATTCTATTGATATGAACTTTGATGCATCATATCTCTTATTATATTTTTGTATATTTAAGTTATTAAAAAAATTAAAATACTATTATAATAAATATCTATTATTAAACATTACATTTTATAATAGAAATCATTACATCTTTATAATTAATTTATAAGATACATAAAATAAATAATATAGATAAATTTTATGTTTTTTTAATAATTTGAATTATTTATAAACAATATCGTGTTTCTATGTGTAAACAATAATGAGATTACTTCACTGACACAAGTGCCTCGATATTTAGATGCCATGACTCATGTTGGCGTGCCATTGTAATCTATAGTTGCGTGACTTGAGTGTTCGCATTCACATGGCATTGTTTGTCCATTTTGCAAAAATGATAAATGCAAATAAGAAATGTCAAAGAATCATTTGCTTCTTCCAAAAGGCATTTTAAGTGAAAAAGATCTTTGCTCACCAAACCATTTATGCCTATTTGAGACCATTTGTTAGGTGTGATTTTCAGGCGTGAGTTAATTTCCGATTGCAGGCAATCCCAAAGGGAAATCCTATCAACTAATTAGATCCATATAATCTTCTTTAATACAATTTTAGCCAACATAAAGAAAAAAACCTATAATTCTTTTTAATCAATGAGTGTAATTCTATATAAAATATTCATCATTTATAATTTGAAAAAAAAAAAATGTTTTTCAATTTTAAGATTGAAGTTTTTTTTAAGAACTTTTTTAAATTTAATTTATATTTATTATACAATTATTTATGAATATTCTATTTTTAGCATTTGTTCTTATGTTATTAATCTCCTAATAAATAAATCATGAATTTTTTGTTTTAATTAGTTATTTAAAAAAAGTATGTAGATCAAATTATAATTTCTCATATTTATTCTTTTGTTAAAACATTTATATTTTGTATTTTTTCTTATAAATTTTATATCAACTTTTATCATTGTTGACCAATCATGCCCTTATAGGCCAGATGTGTACAATATGACATAAAATGCCTTAAGCTTGCAAAACTATGCATAAAATGATACCAAATAAACATATAGATATTAACCATGTCCTTTAAATGGCCTTATTACATGCTTTGACTAGGCATTGGGCTTGGTTCTTCCTTGTGCTCTTGGTGCTCCTATACCACAATGTCATAGTAATTGGTGTGTTTGGGAATAAAGTAAAAGAGGGCATGTGAAAGTAAAATATAAATGAAGATATAATAGATCATTTGATTCATTTGGCATATCACATCCCTAGCTTTAAGGAAGAATCACATGAGCTTCAACCCGAGATCATAAAAGCATAGTGAAAAAATGGTGAAACATAGAGTGAAAATAAGCACAATAGATAAGTTTCAATCTAAGAGATTAATTGAATTTTTTATTAAGTATAGGTTTTACTAGGCATAAGTATAGGGGCAAGAAGGTCAAGAAACAAACACAAGAAGACATGTGACACAAGGAAATCAAGTCTAGGTAGTCAAAGAAAATGAATCAGTACTCGTGGTTTAGTTATCAAATTTTTTTATTGGTTTTCAATTTATTGATCTTGAAAACTATAGGCATTGGAGGACCATTGATCTTAATGTTTATTCTTAAAGCATTAACTAATATTAGGGGCGAGAAGATGTAACATTTGAAGGGATTATGATTTTTTTAAAACAATTCTAAACATAACTTTAAGACGAACGCTCTGCAATTTTTTGAATTTTTTTCCCACTTGGCTCCCTGAGCCTAGCTTTGACTTCAATTTTGGCCCTTGGCTTTGATCCAGCCTTTATGCCTAGCTTCGGCTTCAACCCCTAGCTTCGATCTAGCCTCTACGCTTGGATGAATTTTACTGTGCTCGAGGTCTAGATTATCTAGACATTGGGAGGAATATCAAGATTTTTGTTGTTGCTGGTTTTCGAGTATACCCTTTTGTTTGGATGCTTTGTGCCTCTCTCCACTAGTTATAGATAGCTACTCTTGCAGTCGCTCTAGGTCGGCTTCTACTATGCCTTCTGGGGGTAGATCTGCCTCTTATGCCGATGTGGCTGCATTTGAGGTGGGTCTTCATGGTGCTCAAGCTGTTCAAACTGGGCCTTCCCGTCCCTGTGAAGTTTCCCCTATTTGTGTTTCAAACCCTGTACGAGTACTCCTAGACTCTAAAACTGTCGACAATATTTTTGGTATGGTAGATGAGCTCTCTTCTTTTGCTGCTATCTTTAGATTTTGAGGTTTCTGGCCCTCTCTTTCTAATCTTCATGCTTGGATTTCTAAGCATTGGGAGCCTATTTTAGATAGTAAGGTCCACATCTTTCCGGTGGCTAAAGGTTTTTTCATAGTAAAGTTTAGTTCTGTTAAAGATAGGAAGACTATTTTGTGTAATTATAGTTTTTCATGGGAGGACAAATTTCCTCTTATGACCAAACCGTGGCATATGGACTTTGATCCGCTAACTGAATCTTTTAACAAGGTCCCTATCTGGGTCTGAATACTGAATCTCCCGATGCATCTCTAGCATGATTTAGTTTATGAAGCTATTGGGGCTGCCATTGGTGATTTTTTATATGTGGACTCAGACACTTTGGATATCCTTCATTCAAAATATGCTAGGTTTCTTATAGAGATGGATATTTCTAAGGGCCTTCCTGAGAAAGTTTTTTTGGATTCTTCAAGGGGCTCTTGGTCCCTTTTTTTGGATTATGAAGGTATTCCTTTTCGCTGTAGGAGGTGTCATAAGACTGGTCACATTGCTGCTCATTGTGTTGCTGTGAAGACTAAATCTAGGCGTCCTCCTTCCTGGTGGTTAGGGGCCTCTTCTAAACACTATACGGTGGTAAAGTCCAGTGATGCACCTCTAGATTTAGTGGTTGTATCTGAGGATGTTTCCTTTATAGTTTTTCTTTCAGAGCCAGTGATTGAGGAGGTTCCTGCTCCTTCTCCTGCCCCAGTACTGGATGTTCCTCCTGGTCCTGTTGGGGGCTAGGACCCTATTCCTAGCCCTGGCCCTATCCTTTCTACGGGGGGCGAGTTGGCTACGGGCTTTCATAGGATGAATGTTGGTGTTTCGGATCCCCCTGGGCTTCATTGTTTGGTTTCATTTGGGGATTGGATTGCTGAGGTAGCTAAGGTGGAGGATGGTTGGACTGCGGTTAAAAGAAAGAACACTAGACCATCTACTCCTCCTTTAGAAATGAACCTCAGATTGTGCAAGGGTGGCTCGAAATCAAAGGGAAAATCGTGATATATCTGGCTTTACCCCCCTTGCTGGATCATTTCTTTTGGTTGGTGATAGGCTTTTTGTCACCTTGGTTACCCTATGTTTCAGGGGCTGACCAATTCTACTTTTGTTTGTTGTATTTTGTTTCCGAGTTTATTAAATATCTTTAGTCTTGTACAGGGTTTCAGGCACCCTTCAAATTTTTTTTATCTAATCAAAAACTAATATTCGGGGCGACTATCTTTAAAGAACTTGTCAAGTACCCAAGTTAGTTACATATTAGATCCTTGTTTATTTGTATAATTTTTATGTTGTTGAGGTTAGATAGCAGATGTAGAGAAAAATAAAAATTACTATTTACATAATCTAACAAAAGCATCTAAAACTAAGTCTAAAAATTGTGAACTGGGTGTTCTTATTCATCAGTGCTCATTCTTTCTATGTTGAATTACTTGATAAAGGGTGTTATTGGTTACATGCACATGGAAGTGATCTATGAATACAAAGTTATGAATTTTTTGATGTTGAATTTTGTTGAGGATTTGAGAGAAAATGAAAACTAGATAGTAATTCTTTATATTTCTAAACAAACTTTGTGTTGTAGTGGTTTGTTTTACATATAAGAACTGTACCTTTTAAGACTTTCTGGTTGAAAGTTCCTCATCTTACTTTCATTCTTGTTAAAAACATAAGAGAGTTTTTAATTTTTTAGTTTTAATCATTAGAATGTAGTTGTATCTTCTAAAATAAATAGAGAGTTGGTCTAAAAATATCATTACATCTGATTGAATGTTGATTTAGATTACCTAATATTAAAAAGTTAAGTATTATAAATGTGAATTAATACATATATTATTTTATGTTTACTAAAATGTAATTCAAAAAGATTAATTTTAAAGTACTTACAAATAATATTTTACCTTCCCTAAAATTAAATTCAACACCTGGCATAATTGGATACTTGTGGTCTTTAAATTCTTTTATAGTGTTAAAACCAAATTCAAGAATTAATAAAATAATACCACCTCGAAATGGTAAGGTGTTGATTATGGTTTTGATTTTATTAAAATATTCTCCACCTACCTTTAATCTCTCTAGCCACATTCCTATAGTAAACATTCATCATTTAGCCAATGTGTATAACGAAATACCTTTTAAACTTTTCAAATATTCCAATGCTCTTCCCACTAAAGTGGGATAATGCATTACTTTCAATTCCTCAATACATGACATCACTCCCTCCTCCACCTTTGAAAACTCTTCTAATATTTTGAAGTTAATTAGTGTGAAGAAGTGAAGGTTTGGAAATGCACTAGACTTTCCAAATTACTATGGCAGTTTTGTGCATCAGTTGTTCCTGTGCAGCACCAACTTCACTAGGTTGGGCATTCTCCCTACCTCTGTATAATCAAAATAGTGACAATTAGCTAACACCAATTCTCTCAAGTTTTCCAATTCACTCATCCAACTTGGCACCTCATTAAAATTCCATAATGCAAGTCTTTGTAGATGTTTCATTTCAATTATTTTCCGTGGAAGCTATTGACACTCCGTTAATTTTTGAAAACCCATGAAATTTACTAATCCTAGATGACACATTTTCCAAGTGTGAAAAGAGCCCCTCTTCAATCTTCGTCGACTCTCTTTAGAACTGAACTACTAAATATCTATTTCTTGAAGCTGAGTCATATAGGACAAATCCTCTTCTATAGAATCTAAGTGCACCCACAGCCTTGTTCATAACATTTTGAAAGAGACCATCTTTGATGTTCCTTTTGGCATCTAAAAAACACTCTAGCATTCCAAGTGTTGAAGACATCTAAGTTTAGTTATCCATTCTGGTAATTTAGGGTTGGTTTGTTTGTCAGCATAGGAATAGAAAGTTAGAATGGAAAATTAGAATAGGAATGGAAATGTGGAATGGGAATGGAAAATAGCAATCCTATTCTTGTTTGGTTAACTTGGTATTTGATTAGGAATATGTTACTCCCTTGTTTGGTTGTACAAAAATGGAATAGGAATAAGGTGAAGTTTTGTATTTTTAAAAATAGATATAATATTTAAAAAAAAAAAAAAATTGGAAATAAAATTGAAAAAAAAATTAACTAATTTTTTTTAAAAAATTTAAAATCAAATTGGGAATAGGAATGGCCCATTCCAATAACAACTATTGTTTAGAATGAATATATGCTCATTTTAGGAGAAAAATTGGAATATGTTTGCCTATTCCCTATTCCAATTTGGGGTACCAAATAGAGAAAACATTTCCTATTCCTATTCTAGCAAACAAACGGGCCCTTAGAGAAGTTGATAGGCATTGCAAGAAACAAGAGACTTTTCAAAAATCTCACACACTCTGCTACCTCCTTTATATTTGTATCCTTTAAATTAAGGACTTTAAGAAGTATTTATAAAAAAATAGAATCAACAAAATGATGACAACTCAGATAACAAAAGTATTTTATTAATCTCACTGCACACTTAAACAAATTACCTCTATAAATAGAAGATTTCCATCAACAAAAGAAGAGTCTTGATCCCATAAGTGGATGGTGTAGTGTGATAGCACTCAACTAAACTTGTCTTGTGTTTAATGACTTAGTCTATCATGCATGCACAATAGAAGTGTAATAGAAACAACAACTTTGTTGTAAAAAATTGGTTGACTCGAAGATCGTGATTAATTATTCCAAAACCCTCCCTTAATTTCTACCACTAAAGATTGTTAATGTGGGAGAAATTAGTACAATAAGAAATCAAAATAGAATAGGTCTTGGCATTGAGCCTTGTTAGGTTCCCATTTACAACATAAAATTTTGGTTTCCCTAAACATTATCACCCAAACAAGTGGTTTTGGCTTGCCACAATGCTTTCAAAAAACTTTTAGGTTTTTCACATAAATAAGTGGTTTTAACATACCACGAACCCTTCAAAGATTTTAGATTTTTCACCTGAACAAGTGGTTTTGGCTTACCACAAACCCCTCAAAAACTTTAGGTTTTTCACCCAAACAAGTGGTTTTAGCTTACCATAAAACCTTCGAAAAATGCTTTAGGGGTTTTCACCCAAACAAGTAGTTTTGGCTTACCACAAACCCTTCAACAAATTTTTAGGTATTTGCACCTAAATAAGTGGTTTTGGCTTACCACAAACTCTTCAAGTGACTCTTAGGTTTTATAGATGTGAGGCAATTTTAGGAAATGTAGAAGTAGTGAAATTCTAGAAGCAATCAAAAGAGACCTAAAATACTTGAAAGTTTCTTAAGCATTTTTTTTGTGTGTGAACACCTCATTTGAATCCAACAAGTGTCAACCTGTAGAAAAGAGTAGTGAATTACATAGGAAGCAACACAAAGACACAAGTAAATGAAAGAAATGGATATTTGTAGATTGACAGACATTACCATTTTCTATAGAAGTAGCTTCAAACATATGGTCTTGATGTGAGATTGAGTGCAAACGTGCTTCTTCTTTCTTTCTAATAATATTGTATGAATTATTTTTCATCTTACAAAAGTGCTCAAAAGTAAAGGAGGGCTCTATACGAAGCCCTTGGATGGATTTGACTCTAGAGATTGTTGTGGAGGTGAGGCCCTGTCTTTAAGTTTTACCTATATTAATTGTAGCCCTGCCTAAGGTTAAACCCTGTGATTTATGTATAGTGATAGCCCAGGCTATGGCAAGAGGTATTTGTGTTTGATTGCCTTGAGAAATGGGTTGTATCAGAATGGTTCTTGGGTTTGTAGGATCCCAAGGTGGATCAGTATAACTACTGAACTCTACTGTGACATATGAAGGCAATGAAGGAGATTTACATCCTATTGGATACACTACATCTTTTACCTCTCCAAGAGATCCATTAACAAGACCAGCAGTGACCCAAAGGTTTGTTGTAAGCATGACATGTTGAAGTTTACATAATAAAACTTCTCTGGGTAATTGGTCATCATCAATCATTTCATGTGATGTGTATTTATTGCAGTGCATAGTACAATAGGGACATTGAGCTCTTTTAGCATTTTCTTCTTGTGAAGTGAAACTCATTCATTGGTAGCGAAAAAATGTGTTGCATGGACAAACTTAATCTATTCATTTGGAGTGAGGTTCTTGTTTGTGTGAGTTATAAACAAATCCCAATCATATAGCATTGGTTCAGCATTGTGCATATTGTGTAGTGCTCTGCGAAATTGTATTTGAAGCAGATTGTCACCTTCCTGTCTAAATATTGTTTCTAATGTTACCATTGTATTAAAATTGTGTGAGATGCATAGAGCGGTTTATCCATAATTGGTGGAAGTTGGGCCAGGTCACCTACAAGAATCATCGACATGCCACCAAAGAAAAGGTGTTGTTTTTGGGGTAAAGCTTCACGTAGCCTAGAATTAATTTTAAGAAGTAGTTTGGGACCTATGAAGCTCATCTCATCTATTAAAATGTATTGAATATTTTTCATGTCTTCTTGGTATGTTGTTAATGCTTGACCCTAAAGTGATTTCATTTCTCGAATTGGGATTTTGAGGGCTGCATGTATGGTTGATGCATGAATATTAAAAGATGCAATGCCTGTGGGTGAAGAACAAGGAGTGGATTTATTGTATTGGGCATTGAGTTGTATAGTGCATTTCTTATGCAACTAATAAGGTATGATTTACTAGTTCCAGCAGTTCCTTGTATGACCATGTATAAAGGTTCCATGGAGAAATTAGATGCAGAGTGGTTTCTAATGATAGAAAGTGCAATTTGTTGATGTTGTGATAAAGTGGAACTATTGACAAAGACGGAGGTAGAAGAGCCAATAACTGAACCAACATTTTTTTGTCTATGTATAAATTGAATGGTGTGCTCATGCAAATTCAAAGGAATGTTATGGTCTTCCCATGGATGGTTGTTGTCAAAGTCACATTTTCTCAACATGTCAATATCATTTAGGCTAGAACTACTGGCAAGGCCTATTTGGGACAAAAATTCTCACTAATTCAATTGCAATGAATCTTGTATTAGACATGGAATTTCTCTAGATTTTGAATGACCATAATTACATGTTTGGTGTGTATTGCCTTTGAAGCAATTAAGATCAATTTTGGACAGTCACTCATGAATTCAAGTCTCCAAAAGCTATTAGTTGGGACTCTTGATAAACAAAGAGTGGCAGCTGGGTAATTAAGCCTTCTAGCAAAGAGGAATGTTGATAATAGGATTTGTATAGCAAAGGCTAGGGCCATACATTTGCTAGTTAATCTTCTCTCTAAACCCGATGGAAGAACACAAGAGCATGATGTGACAACTATACTTAACCATTCTATTTATGAAAATAATAAAGGGGCAATAGTGATGGCTAGGGAAATTACTCCAATTGTTGAGGTTTTGAAAAATGGTAACATGGAAGCAAGAGAAAATGTGGTCGCAACTCTCTTTAGCTTGTCAATTGTTGATGAGAACAAGATAACAATTGGTGCATCTAGAGTAATACTTTCTTTGGTTGGATTGCTTCATGATGGGAGCCAAAGGGGCAAGAAAGATGTGGCTACAACACTATTTAATTTATCAATCTACCAAGGTAACAAAGCAAGGGCTATGAGGGCTGGAGTTGTGTCTCCTTTAATGCAATTACTCATAGATCCTAGTGCAGGGATGGTTGATGAAGCCTTGGCTATATTGGCTATTCTTGCAAGTCACCAAGAAGGGAAAATAGCCATTGGAAATGAAATGCTAATGCTATTCCAATATTAGTTAATACTATCAAAATTGGTTCACCTTGAAACCTAGAAAATGCAGCAGGTGTCTTACTTGTATTGTGCACAAATAATCCCCAAAATCTGATTGTAATTAGAGACCTTGGAGCTTAGGAACCCTTAACTGATTTGGCTCAGAATGACACAACATGATCCAAGAGAAAATTTTTCTCTTTGTTAGAGCACATGAAAAAACACAAAATCCACATAATGTATCATTTTTGGAAGCCGCTAATAAACTATTTTACATTATCTAAAGAAAACACACAAAATCTCTGTAACTAAAAAAACACACAAAATATCGCTGCAACTTTTGAAGAGCAGCAAATAAAAATAAGAAGGTGGAAACAAACATGTGCAATGAAGATGGAGGTTGATGAGGAGAAAAGGCAGAAGACATGATGATTTATAGCACTAAGACTAGGTAGATAAGATTTTCTTGCCTTTCATGATTGTAGGATCACTAAATCAAATCAAATATGCCTTTTATGATTGTAGAAAGATATGCTCACAAAATCAAATATACAGCCTCAAATTTTTTTTGGATTTTGAAATCATTCAATCTGCGTGGAAAGATTTTATTATTACCTAAATTATTAGTTTCAATAACCACATAAATGATAGTTGCAACATCTATTATATTCTATTGATATGAACTTTGATGCATCATATCTCTTATTATATATTTGTGTATTTAAGTTATTAAAAAAATTTAAATACTATTACAATAAATATCTATTATTAAACATTACATTTTATAATAGAAATCATTACATTTTTATAATTAATTTATAAGATACATAAAATAAATAATATAGAAAAAAATTTATGTTTTTTTAATAATTTGAATTATTTATAAACAATATTGTGTTTCTGCATGTAAACAATAGTGAGATTACTTCACTGACACGAGTGCCTCGATATTTAGATGACATGACTCATATGGTGGTGTGCCATTACAATCTGTTGTTGTGTGACCTAAGTGTTCGCATTCACATGGCATTGTTTTTACATTTTGCAAAAATGATAAATGCAAATAAGGAATGTTAGAGAATCATCCGCTACGTCCAAAACACATTTTAAGTGAAAAAGATCTTTGCTTTCCAAACCATTTATTAGTGCGATTTTCAGGTGTGAGTTACTTTCCGATTGCAGGCAATCCCAAAGGGAAAGCCTATCGGCTAATTAGATCCATATAATCTTCTTTAATACAATTTTGGCCAACATAAAAAAAAAATCTATAATTTTTTTTTAATCAATAAGTGTAATTCTATATAAAATATTTAACATTTATAATTTTTAAAAAAAAAATTTGTTTTTTTAATTTTAAGATTGAAGTTTTTTTAAAACTTTGTTTAATTTAATTTATATTTATTATACAATTATTTATGAATATTCTATTTTTAACATTTGTTCTTATGTTATTAATCTCCTAATAAATAAATCTTGAATTTGTTGTTTTAATTAGTTATTAAAACAAAGTATGTAGATCAAATTATAATTTCTCATATTTACTCTTTTGTTAAAACATTTATATTTTGTATTTTTTCTTCTAAATTTTATATCAACTTTGATCATTGTTGACCAATCATGGCCTTATAAGCTAGATGTGTACAATATGACATAAAATTCCTTAAGCTTGCAAAACTATGCATAAAATGATACCAAATAAAGATATACATATTAACCATGTCCTTTAAATGGCCTTATTACATGCTTTGACTAAGCATTGGGATTGGTTCTTCCTTGTGCTCTTGGTGCTCCTACACCACAATGTCATAGTAATTCTTGTATTTGGGAATAAAGTACAAGAGGGCATGTCAAAATAAAATATAAATGAATATATAATAGATCATTTGATTCATTTGGTATTCCACAACCCTAGCTTTAAGGAAGAATCACATGAGCTTCAATCCAAGATCATAAAAGCATAGTGAAAAAATGGTGAAACATAGAGTGAAAATAAGCACAATAGATAAGTTTCAATCTAAGACATTAACTGAGGTTTTTATTAAGTATAGGCTTTACTAGGCATAAGTATAGGGGCAAGAAGGTCAAGAAGCAAACACAAGAAGATGTGACACAAGGAAATCAAGTCTAGGTAGTCAAATAAAATGAACCAGTAGTCATGGTTTAGTTATCAAATGTTTTTATTATTTTTCAAATTATTGATCTTGAAAACTATAGGCATTGGAGGACCACTGAGCTTAATGTTTATTTTTAAAGCATTAACTAATATTAGGGGCGACTATCTTTAAAGAACTTGTCAAGTACCCAAGTTAGTTACATATTAGATCCTTATTTATTTGTATAATTTTTATGTTGTTGAGGTTAGATGGCAGATGTAGAGAAAAATAAAAAATACTATTTACATAATCCAACAAAAGCGTCTAAAATTAAGTCTAAAAATTGTGAACTGGGTGTTGTTATTCTTCGGTCCTCATTCTTCCTATGTTGAATTAGTTGATAAAGTGTGTTATTGGTTACATGCGTATGGAAGTGATCTATGTATGCAAAGTTACGAATTGTTTGATGCTCAATTTTGTTGAGGATTTGAGAGAAAATGAAAACTAGATAATAATTCTTTATATTTCTAAACAAACTTTGTGTTCTGGTGGTTTGTTTTAAATATAAGAACTATATTTTTTAAGAATTTCTAGTTGAAAGTTCCTCATCTTACCTTCATTCTCGTTAAAAACATAAGAGAGTTTTTAATTTTGTAGTTTTAATTATTAGAATGTAGTTTTATCTTCTAAAATAAATAAAGAGTTGGTCTAAAAATATCATTACATCTGATTGAATGTTGATTTAGATTACCTAATATTAAAAAGTTAAGTATTATAAATGTGAATTAATACATATATTATTTAATGTTTACTAAAATGTAATTCAAAAAGATTAATTGTAATGTACTTACAAATAATATTTTACCTTCCCTAAAATTAAATTCAACACCTGGCATAATTGGATACTTGCGGTCTTTAAATTCTTTTATAGTATTAAAACAAAATTCAAGAATTAACAAAATAATACCACCTCAAAATGGTAAGGTGCAGATTATGGCTTTGATTTTATTAGAATATTCTCCACCTACCTTTAATCTCTCTAGCCACATTCCTATAGTAAATATTCATCATTTAGCCAATGTGTATAACGAAATACCTTTTAAACTTTTCAAATATTCCAATGCTCTTCCCACTAAAGTGGGATAATGCGTTACTTTCAATTCCTTAATACATGACATCACTCCCTCCTCCACCTTTGAAAACTCTTCTAATATTTTGAACTTAATTAGTGTGAAGAAGCGAAGGTTTGGAAATGCACCAGACTTTCCAAACAACTATGGCAGTTTTGTGTAGTAGTTATTCCCATGCAACACCAAATTCACTATGTTGGGCATTCTCCCCAACTCTGTATAAACAAAAAAGTGACAATTAGTTAACACCAATTCTCTCAAGTTTTCCAATTCACTCATCCAACTTGGCACCTCATTAAAATTCCATAATGCAAGTCTTTGTAGATGTTTCATTTTAATTCTTTTCTGTGGAATCTGTTGATGCTCTGTTAATTTCTAAAAACCCATGAAATTTGCTAATCCTCGATGACACATATTTTCCAAGTGTGAAAAGAGCCCTTCTTCAATCTTTGTCAACTCTCTCTAGAACTGAACTACTAAATCTATTTCTTGAAGGTGAGTCATATAGGAAAAGTCCTCTTCTATAGAATCTAAGTGCACCCATAGGCTTGTTCAAAACATTCTCAAAGAGACCATCTTTGATGTTCCTTTTGGCATCTGACAAATACTCCAGCATTCCAAGTATTGAAGACATCTAAGTTCAGTTATCCATTTTGGTAATTTAGGTCCCGTTTGTTTGTCTGCATAGGAATAAAAAATTAGAATGGAAAATTAGAATAGGAATGGAAATGTGGAATGGGAATGGAAAATAGCAATCCCATTCTTGTTTGGTTAACCTAGTATTTGATTGGGAATATGTTACTCCCTTGTTTGGTTGTACAAAAATGGAATAGGAATAAGGTGAATTTTTATATTTTTAAAAATAGATATAATAAATAAAAAATGTTCTTTTTATAAAAAAAAATTTAATCAATTTTTTTTTCAAAAAAAGGAAATCAGATTGGGAATAGGAGTGGCCCATTCCAACAACAACTATTTTTTGGAATGGACATATGCTCATTTTAGGGGCAAAATTGGAATATGTTTGCCTATTCCCTATTCCAATTTGAGGTACCAAACAAAGAAAATATTTCCTATTCCTATTCCAGCAAACAAATGGGCCCTTAGAGTAGTCAATAAGCATTGCAAGAAACAAGAGACTTTTCATAAATCTCACACACTCTGCTACCTCCTTTATATTTGTATCCTTTAAATTAAGGACTTTAAGAAGTATTTATTAAAAATTAGAATCAACAAAATGATGACAACTCAGATAATAAAAGTATTTTATTAATCTCACTGCACACTTAAAATAGATTACATAGTCTCTATAAATAGAAGATTTCCATCAACAAAAGAAGGGTCTTGATCCCCTAAGTAGATGGTGTAGTATGATAGCACTCACCTAAACTTGTCATGTGTTTAATGACTTAGTCTATCATGCATGTGCAATTGAAGTGTAACAGAAACAACAATTTTGTTGTAACAAATTGGTTGACTGGAAGACCGTGATTATTTATTCCAACACCCTCCCTTAATTTCTACCTCTAAAGATTGTTAACGTGAGAGAAATTAGTACAATAAGAAATCCAAATAGAATAGGTCCTGGCATTAAACCTTGTTAAGTTCCCGAGTAAAAGCACAAATCTGTATCACCTTTTATAAAGGAGAAGTGATATCAAAATTTAAAGTCTTCAACTTTAACGACATAAAAGTGGCATTTGTGCTTAGAATTTGAAGATGATGTAAACTAATGAAATGTGTAAAATTAGATGAAGTTTATGTTTGTAAATTTATTTTTTTAAATTGAGTGAAAATTTTATCTATTTTTTAATTTTTAAAGTCTATTTTTTATTTTTTTAAATTCTGAAAATATAGAGTTTTTTTCCCGTCAAACAAATATATGCAAATTTTCATATTTTGGTCTAACTTTTGAATATGTTAGAATCGACATGTATACCTAGTGCACCAAAAAAGAAAAATTGAAATTCAACTAATATTTTTCAAGTTATATCTAGTCAAAGTCAAAGTTATCAGAAATTGATAGTTTTTTTCTCCCGTCAAACTTTTCCTATCAAATCTACATATTTTTTAAAACAAATTACATATTCCTAAAGAAGACTTTCTCCTCTAGTGTAGCATTAAAAAATAATAATTTTTGGACATGATTTACTATTTTTTTCTTATTTTTGAATAGAGAACTTCCTGAATCTTAAAATACCTACTTGTAATATTTTCAAATTATAACATATTATCCATAATCAAAACAGTAAAAAAATTATATGATCGTAATCTTGACTCCAAGACCTACAAAACTATATTTTTAGTTTTTTAAAAAAATTCAATTTTGTAGGTCAAATTGGCCTTCAAAGTGAGAAGTTTGTAGAAGTTCTTATTTTTTTTCTTGTGTGGCTGCCACATAGGCAGTTCCAGTGGAAACACTTATGGCCGAAACTGTTCTGGCCAAAATGGTTTCAATCGAAACCCCTATTGGCCCAACTAACCACTAGCAGTTAGTTTGATAGTTTCAAGTATAAAATAACTTAATCTCAAACTGTTTCATGTAACAAACAACATTTGTGTTTTCTTTATTTTAATAAATATAGAAAATAACAAAAAAATAGAAGAGCATTTTCGGAAGGTGATGATTTTTGAAGTCATTTTCAGTAATTATTTCATTGAAATCCTCAGAATCACAAAGGATCGAATATTTTTAAGGTGTTTTTTCCCGTCTACTTATTTTTTATTTTTATATATTCTAAATTGAAGCATTAACTGGTACTTAGTATTGAAAATCTAAATTTCTTTTTTTTTTCTATAGATAAAAGTATTCAATGGGCAGTAAAAGGAAACGATCAAGGAAATATGATACGAAAAGAGATGAAAAAATGAAAGGTCATACTAAACGTAACCAAAACCAACCTACTGAAATTCCTGAACAAGATGAGATTCATGAAGAGAATGAAAGTAATGAAGAGGAAGAAACTGGCAGTTCTACTGATAAAAACAAATTAGTAGGCATAACAAATTTGATGGATTTGGATGAGGAACTACTTTTAAACCAAATTCCATCTAAAGATTTGATAAATGATAACACTATTAGAAAGCATTGTCAGAACATGTGGGATGAATATTTCAAAGATAAAAGTATATTTGGACAGGCACAATTATTTGTCAAGTTATTTAGGAGAAAAGATATGAGACCTGTTTTAGAGTTGTTGGGTGTTGATAACAGGAAAAACCATGTGCATAATATTAATAGAACAATAGTTGAAAACTTGCAAAATTCTTATAAAAAAATTGACAACACAACTCGAGAAAGTGATTTGAGTAATGCATGTAGAGCATTGATGACTACTATATCTAGTAGAAAATTGATACATAGAAAATAGGTGCACACAATTTTCGATGTACTACATATATCCAGAAGAACTATTCAGAGATACATCAAGAGGAGAAATATGTTAAATGATAACATTGAGAATAACTGGGTGAATATTTGTAGAGTTCCTCGAAAAGACAAAATTTCTGAAGATGTGAAAAGACAAGTTATTGAATTTTGGACCACACATTCTCATGTTTCTTCCAATAGGTGTGATACTATACAAATTAACGATCAAGAGATAGGGGCCAAAATTGAACATCCAAAACATTTCATAGATATAACTCAAAGTGAATTATTTCAAACATTCAAGCAAGAATTTTCAAATGTCAAAATATGTCAAGGAATGTTTGAGAGTTTGCATCCTTCCTTTGTACATATAAATAAGATGTGTGAAACTTGTTGTTGTCGAAATCATGTTGAATTTGGTCTACACTTGCAATCATATAAAAAAGTTATGGCAGTACTTGATCCTAATTTGGTCATCCCTAGTAGTACAACACAATTTGTGAAGTCCATATTATGTGATAAATTAGAAGATTCATATGAGTTCAAAGTGCAATGCATCAAAAATCAGTGTGAAGATTGTAGAGATTTATGCAAATTTTCTTAAATGCAAATTGAGAATGTTAATGACTCCACACCAGTCTCATGGATGAGATATGAGTATGAGACATACCAAAATAAGACAGGAGATGAATCTAGAAAAATTGTATTGGAGGAGAGTGAATTGCATTATGATGAGTTTATGACCAAATTTCATCCATTGATATATCCACATATCCAACATTGTCATGGTGCATGATGGCAAGCTACATAGTTTCGTGATTCCAAAAATTGTTTTGCACCTGGTTGTATACTTTTAGTTGTAGACTTTTTTGAGAATTATACATTTGCACCTCAAACAGAGCTTCAAGGGCAATATCATTATTCTGAACATGTTGCAATATTTGTGCAAGTGACCTATAGACATGCATAATTCAAGGCGGATCAGATAGAAAGGTTGGATGAAAATGAACGCGTCATTATCAAAGAGGTTCATTTCTATATTAGTGATGATAGAGTTCATGATATAAGTTATGTGGCTCATTTTTTTGCAATGTTCTCTGAAGATCTCAGAAATCATGGAATAAATGTTTCAAAGCACTGGATTTGGTCTGATGGATGTGCAGGTTAGTATACACGAACTTACACATTTATTTAACTTTATTTTAACTTGTATTTATTTCTACACATGTGCCTATTTCGATTTGATACATGTACACAGATAATTGTAGATACTTATCATGTTTCATGTTCATAGGACAATTCAAATCTGCAAAAACATTTAATTGGTTAGCAATGCAACATGCTAGAACCAATGTTAGGTTTTTATGGAATTTCTTTGAAAGTGGACACGGAAAAGGGGAGCATGATGGAGCAGAAGCATGTATAAAGCGTGCGCTTCGACAACATGAACTTGCAAGTAAATATATGTATGTTTAATGTGCATGTTTAATACTGGTAGCATATATACTTTTAAATTTTATATATATGCATACAGGGAATAGGATAGAGAGTGCAAATCAAATTGTTGAATGGTGCAAAGTTCATTTTGCTACTCGAGATACTGAATACAATAAGTGTTACTTTTGGGAAGTGAAAGGTGAGTTCTAAGTTATATTTATTTTTAAATGTATTTTTCAAATTGTTCAATTTTATATTAGATATATTTATATTTTGAAATATGACAATTATTTTTAATGTATTTGTAATAGATATAGATCGATCTAATCCTTACAATTGTCAAACAATCCCTGGTATTAGAAGTTTGCATCAAGTGATGACTACAGGAAACCATAAACCTCCAGTAATTAAAGTAGGAGAGAAAACATGTTTTTGTGATGACTACATTAAGGACAATCCAGTAAGTACATGTGAAAATATTGTGAATGGATATGTTTCACATTGGGCTTTGAAAGAGATAGTTAGAAAGACTCCTTTTGAAGATGTTGACATTGACATTAACATTTTTGACCCTATATATTCAGCTAATTATGAGCACATTTCTGATTTAGATATGATAGGCTTGTGTGTATATATTATAGTACATATATATAAATTAATATACATGCATATTCATTTTAAAATGAATTTATATTTATCTATATTTTTATATACATGCAGGAGATATTTTTGCAATTCAAGCCTTACCAGGTAATGTGGAAAATGTGGACTATAATCTTTTAAGATGCACAAAAGCAAAACACAAGTTGCTAGAAGGAACTATAGATGCTGATGGACAATCATATCCAATTGGATCAATTGTTATTGAAGGAACATATTATCAACAAACAAGGGTAACTGATAGTGGCATTGAATTTATTGAATACAAGCCTGGAGAAAAAGTTTTACATTATAGTAACCATGATATAGCAACAAGTTACAATTTGAAGCAATACAAAGAAGTGGACGTCATGGAAATCAAAAGTGGAAACTATCTATTGAAGAACATGAAAAACTTGTAGAGATAATAAAAACTAGAGAGGATCCTAACAATACATTGTTTGTGGAGCTCTAGTTTACCTATGTACTTATTATGGATCTTTAGTTCAGCTATGTCTATATAGCTAGATTATACTTTCACATTTAACATTGACAGAATATTTGTTTTATAAATTTGTATATATTGGATCATTTATCTTGGATATGGGAAATTAGACACATGTTTTGGATAAATTTATATACATTGTTTATGTTTTCAAGATACATATGATTGTTAATAAATGTATTTATGTTATATTCTATGTTATACTCTTTATATGTTACACATGTACATGTATATGTTGCCCTTAGGACATGTCATTATTTAATATAGTTAATTATACTTAGATTACTTGGCATTAAAAAAAATAACATATACATATTTACATAAATATTTAAAACATATTTGTGTGTACATTTAACACATGAACATAGTTACATACATCTAGATGGAATAAAATATACATAAATATATTGAATTTATGTATTAAATTTATTGAATTAAATATGTATTAAATTTATTGAAATTATATATATTGAATTTATGTATTAAATTTATTGAATTATATATTGAATTTATGTATTAAATTTATTGAAATATATGTATCAATCTGAATAACACATATACATAAACATTAACACATGTACATAAACATAAAACATTAAGACATTAAAAGATCAATTTAACATGTGTACATACATATGACATTAAGTTCTAATACTCTTGAGTTATATTCTTAAATACATGCATTAAATTTATTGATTAAATATTGAAAACATATGTATACATTCAACATGAACATAATATGTATATCTATACATAAAATAACACATCTATGAAATAATGTATACATACATGGGTAAAATGTATCCAAAATGCCATATAAAATGTCTCCAAAATACGACATCAAATATCTCTAAAATACCACATGCATGCATCAAATGTATCTAAAATAACATGTACATCCATAAAAAAGTATCTGAACTAAGACATGTATCTGAAATAACATACATATATCCATATAAAAGTATCTCTAAAATAACACATGTATCTGAGATATAACATACATCTCTGGATATAAAAGTATCTGAAATGACATGTACATGTATATATATAAAATATCTTGGCAACATCAATGAAATAGACATGTATGTGTAAACTAACATCAATCACATCCCCCTCCTGACCCTTGACCCCAAAAGGCTCTATGACCTTGATTTGCGCCCTGCACATCAAATGAAAGAAATATATAATAAAAAAATACATATATATCATATATAATAAAATATATAATAAAAAATGCATAACATACTTGTGATTCATGTCATGGAGGATATGTCAAGGTCTGAAGATCTCCAAAAGGCAACAGACTATCACTAAGACCCTATAGAACACACATGTACATGTACACACAAGTTAAATTGAATCACTCAAGAATATGTACATGTGTAAATTTTATAGTAACAAATAAATATCAACATATATAAATTTACAATATTTACCGTAGCATAATGTAATGCTCTACCAATCTGACTGATATCTAAGTCATGTTGTGATAGAGTGATCTCTAAATCATGGAATCTAGGTGCTCTAAGACCAGGCTGTGTAGGAGTAGGAGCAAGTGCTATAGGATCCCAAGTAGGTGTGGGGATTGTTATGGTGTAGGAGCTATATGGCCTTCTATAGGAGCAAGTGTTGTAGAATGTGTAGGGATATCCTCCTCTCCCTGTGAGGGCTGTGGTCCTACTATGTGTGACAAAATATGGCTGATGTGTCCACCAATGTCATGAAGAGGAATCCCTGTGACCGTCGACAATGCCTAATATGCTCCAAGAAGATCATATACTAAATAAGATGGCATACGACACAATGCATCCATATCTGATATGGCTGAAACCTCTAATGGTGATGGTAGATCTGCCATCTCATATAGATCATTAGCTCCTGTGCTAGAGGATGCACCTATCGAAATGAGACCATGAGATCGTAACATGTATCTACCACATCTATCTGAAGATATCTCCTATAACTGTATGACAACTATGTCAATGCTAGAATATATCTGAGTCCTGACTATATCATTAGGAACACTCAAACTCGCAGCAGTCATCTGTGGACCTCTCAGCATGACCAAAAGGTTTGGACCCACCATTGCCCATTTATTAATGGGCGCAAGGGTGTCCGCAGGTCTAAATCTCTCTGATAGTTAGCCTCTACCCTATCCAACATGACCTGGAAAATCTATATAGTCAACATCTTGATGTAAATGAAATTTTGCAAACAATTGTTTGTAGAAATAAAGGGGAAACTCATCCTTCTGTGGCCACCTATGATGCATGGCTAACCACTGAGGATACATAAATGGAGTGATGAGTGGATCTATACACTTTATCGCTAAATAACCTCTAACCCTTGGCCTATCTGTATAATAGGGAAACATGGTCTTCACCGTAGCGATGGAGACCTGACTATCAATCTATGAATACTTCACAATGTCAGTGACACTGTGAGAAAGGGAAGAGTAAAATGTCTCGAAACTAATATCATCAAATGGGTTGTACCCAAAGATAGTGTCGATCATCTAGCACGACTCATCTCTAATAGAAACAACCTTCTCCCTATTAGGGAGAGTGGTAGAAGCTAACAATGTAGAATCAAGATACTCGAGAGCATGAGATAATCTAGCAAGAGTCTTTGTAAATAAGCGTTGTCTCTCCTCAGTAGATGATGTCTATCTACGTGTTGTGCCCGACTCAGCACTAGGACCCACTCCATGAACACTAGCCTCCCCTGAGGATGTAGGTGCTTCACCAGTACCAGATGCCATAATGATATATATGCAAAGATCTAGATATCTATAAATGCAGAGTTAAGATATACATACATAAGTACATATAAAATTGAAAGTTAAATTTAATTTAAAACATGTATGTAGATAAATATGTACAAAGTTAAATGTAACTAAAAATATGCACATGTTATTTAGTACCTCTAGCTCAAATATGCACATCTAGCTCATGTATGTGAATAAAAAATATGCATGTATGTTATTTAGTACATCTAGGTTTACTATGTTAATGTTTTCTAAAATGTAACTAATAGGTTTGTAAAATGTAATGTTATTTAAAGGACATGTATTGGTTTACTATGTTAATATTTTGTAAAATGTAACTAATATATTTGTTGAACTAATGTTTACTATGTTAATGTTTTGTAAAATGTAACCAATAGGTTTGCTGTTAATCTATACTATGTTAATGTTTTCTAAAATGTAACTAATAGGTTTGTTGAACATTAATTTTTTGTAAAATGTAACTAATAGATTTGATGTTAATGTGTACTATGTTAATGTTTTGTAAAATGTAACTAATATTTTATTATCAACTACTAAACTCTATGCTAATGTTTTGTAAAACATTTACTATGTTAATGTTTTATTATCAACTACTAAAAAAAACATTTAAAATATTCTTAATTTAATTAATAAAATATTAAAAAAATGCATTTAATTAATATTAACATCTAATAATTTAAAAAATCAAAAAAATTTAAAAAATAAAAAATAAAAAATTCACCTACCTGTTACGGCCGAAACACTCTGACTGCCTTGGTGACCACTACAGTGAAATGAACAGTGAAAATGATTGCCCAGGATAGTTTTTGGGGTATTTATAAAATCACGTTAGTTTCGGCTGAAATGTTACGGCCGAAACACTCTGACTGCCTTGGTGAACGCTACAGTGAAATGAGCAGTGAAAATGATTGCCCAGGATAGTTTTTGGGGTATTTATAAAATCACATTAGTTTCGGCTGAAACCGTTTCAGTCAAAACGTTGCCATGTTGATGCTCGAAAGTGCCACGTATGTCTGGCCAGAATAGTTTTGGCCGAAACTATTCCGACTAAAACCCTTGAGGATATCACAAAGGGTGGCATAGGTTTGTACTTCCACCCTCCCATTTACAACATAAAATTTTGGTTTCCCTAAACACTATCACCCAAACAAGTGGTTTTGGCTTGCCACAAACCTTTCACAATACTTTTAGGTTTTTCACCTAAACAAGTGGTTTTAACATACCACAAACCCTTTAAAGATTTTAGATTTTTCACCTAAACAAGTGTTTTTGGCTTACCACAAACCCTTCCAAGACTTTAGGTTTTTCACCAAAACAAGTGGTTTTAGCTTACCACAAGCCCTTCGAAAAATTCTTTAGGGTTTTTCACCAAAACAAGTAGTTTTGGCTTACCACAAACCCTTCAACAAATTTTTAGGTATTTTCACCTAAATAAGTGGTTTTGGCTTACCACAAACTCTTCAAGTGACTCTTGGGTTTTTCACCTAAACAGTGGTTTTGGCTAACCACAAACCCTTCAAGGGGAATTCAAGGGGAAACCAACTCTGAACTTTTCTCTTTTATCAAAGTAATTATTGAGACCATATAAAAAATAATCCATCTACCAAGACACATGGGTACCCAGTCATTGTGCTTGCCAGTTTTCTAGGAACATTTTTCATATACATGGTTCATTAATATGTCAAACCAAAAAAAAACTGCTAAGGTGTCGAGCACAACTGATAATGCACTTCTTACTACAAATTAAGAACCATCACTAATTTGATCTTCATGGCTTTTAAAACATTATTTGGGACTGAAGATACCATCCCATCACTACTCCAAACTCTGTGTATGTAAACCAAACCAAGTCTATGTGCCTCCTAAGGAATAGAATCAAGGTCTAATGATTCTCTCCTCGCTAACTTATTAACACACTCATAGCCCTAGTTTTGAGTTGCCATTATAATTTTTCATTTTCTCACTAACTCTGAAGTTTTGCGTCAACAAGTTCCTCATGCTTCATTCTATTCAAAAGTCACTGTGTCTTGTATTTGAAAGTCAAGTATTGTGATGCCCCTTTGTGAGTGTTTCTTTTGAATCCCTTTGAACATCTTTGAAAATTGGTTCAAAGTAGTTCAAAATAGTTCAACCAAAGTTTTGAGACTAACTTGTATCTTGCAGCTAAGACCCACTAAGTGCAACGAAGATGTTTGTTTGAACCACTTTGAACTTCTTTGAACCTTGGTTCAAAGTAGTTTGAAGTAGTTCTACTACTGAGGCTTTTGTGCATGAGTGTTAATGATTCTTGAAATGGAGGTGGTTCCCAAGATGTTGAATAAGATGTTAGAGTAATGATTTAAGTGTCCTTTCTAATTCATCATTGCTTGATGTGAATGGTGAGTTGTCATCACGAGTGATGAGAAGGCAGATCTTTCACTTTGGGGCTAGACTAGATGTTAGAAGTTTGTAATTATTGCAAGGGCACTCCCTTGAGGTGATCATTTAATAAAGAATTCCCATCATAGTTTTAAGTGTGTGTGCTAAGCTACAATGATCTCACCATAAATACCTCATTATGAGCCGGTACCTTTGCCGGTATGTTACCTTTCCTTATACTAGGTTTTTTAATTAGTTGTTTTATCCCATGCCAAGATGAATTAAAGGTGGAGTAGTAGTGAAAGAAGTGAAGTTTTTTCATTTTCTTTCAACGGGTTATAGGTGAGAATATAAGAAATCTCTTGTCCCTTTTTTTGTGTGTTTACTTTGAGAAACAAGAGCAGTGTTGGGGTGTTTCTTTCCTTTTGATTAAAATGAGGTTTGTTCTACATTTTTTAAGTAATGTTTTTGGTCTTGAATGTAAAAGGCCCATAATTTCCAATATCAATCTTATGGAAGTCAAGGTTGAGAAGCTAGAAGAGAATTTTCTTGATCAGGATGATGAGGTTAAAGGTTCTAATGAGTGGTTTTCCTAGAGTTGTTGCTTTCTCTCCTGCTCTTTTAAGCCTAAAATCACTTCAGTTGTGTATTAACCATTACGATGCAAGAACTAAAAGTGTTTTCAATAGAAATGTGGAGCTAGTATTATCCATTACCAAGGAAACCATCTCATCGGTTTTGCATCTACCTAAGTGTACTTTTATTTCTTTTGGCCCTACCCAGTCTCTGGTTCAATACCAAGAGAACCTAGACAACTATCACAACCTCGTGGCCTGAAAATGGACAAAATCAAACTACAAAGGGTGTTTGAGGTTATCCAAAATAGTCACCAAAGACCACATGAAACCTCATATCCATGACCTAATGGTTCTGCTACACCAAGCTAAGGGGTCTGTTGACATCTTACTCTTTGAAGACTGGATGTACTACTACATAGATATTAACCTGATAGGGAAGTAGTTTCTAGATTGGGCAGAATTGATAGCTAGCTCGCTAAGGAACCAACTTAAACATTCTAAGATCTCAAGGGAAGAATTCCATATGTCCTCTTACTTGACTAATTACATTGCATGTGTCAGTAATATCACTTCCATCCCCCATGAACCTTGGAGTGAGGATATGATTTTTTATAGATATTGCCCCTTGTTATAGAAAGATAAAGTGTGAGAAGAGCTTAGGAAGGTGCATGATGTTTTGATAGAGAGTGCACATCTGAATCTCAGGAAATCTCCAATGTTGAGGATATCCCTAGAAGCCCAAAAGCTAGTCCAAACCTACTAAAGCTTTTACATCCAATTCCCAAGGTTCACATACCTGCAAGTGGGTAGATTTGAAGAACTGGTGAAATTACCTTGGTATGCCTAAGACTACTTTGTTATAGCTAAAATATGCAAAAAATTAATTTTTGTGGTTAAGGATAACCTACATCAAGAAAAGTGGGAGTCTCTTTTCCCTATCAAACTCTATTCTTTGACCTGTAGTACTACGATCAACACTTCTATAATCAGAAGAAATATACTTGGCTTTAACCTTGGATTCGATCAAGAGAGGAGGGATTTTGATAGAAAAAGTTTTGCAATAGAGGTGCTCAGTATGAAAGGTTGTCTCAAACAGTTCCTCATTTAGAAGATTTGTGGGAAGATTGTGGCAATGAGAGGGAAGTGATTAAGAGAGATCATTCAAGGTTGACGCTTCTCCAGATCACCTCATTGAAATTGAAGTTCAAGTTGGAAGAAATGACTAAAGATGATTCAAAAGTTGTTGATCCTAGATGGGAAGAAGCAAATGAGAAAAACCAACTTGAAGTGGATTGGAACAAAGTTGAAGAGGATGATATAAATCTCATAACCAGATCGATTTTATCCTATATAGATAATTGGTTAAGAAGAAAGAGTATGAGATCAATTAGTGAGAAATAGATTGCAAAGTCCCGAAAGTGAGTTTCTCTCTCTAAACCATTAACTTCTGACATCCCATTTTTGTCTCATGTTGTAGGTGACACCTCAACTCCCAAGAAGCAAAAATATACTACGATCAACACTTCTATAATCAGAAGAAATATACTTGGCTTTAACCTTGGATTCGATCAAGAGAGGAGGGATTTTGATAGAAAAAGTTTTGCAATAGAGGTGCTCAGTATGAAAGGTTGTCTCAAACAGTTCCTCATTTAGAAGATTTGTGGGAAGATTGTGGCAATGAGAGGGAAGTGATTAAGAGAGATCATTCAAGGTTGACGCTTCTCTAGATCACCTCATTGAAATTGAAGTTCAAGTTGGAAGAAATGACTGAAGATGATTCAAAAGTTGTTGATCCTAGATGGGAAGAAGCAAATGAGAAAAACCAACTTGAAGTGGATTGGAACAAAGTTGAAGAGGATGATATAAATCTCATAACCAGATCGATTTTATCCTATATAGATAATTGGTTAAGAAGAAAGAGTATGAGATCAATTAGTGAGAAATAGATTGCAAAGTCCCCAAAGTGAGTTTCTCTCTCTAAACCATTAACTTCTGACATCCCATTTTTGTCTCATGTTGTAGGTGACACCTCAACTCCCAAGAAGCAAAAAGAAGCAGCATTCCCTAAATGAATCATGACTCCTAGGACCAGGTCTAAATCTAAGTCTATGACACTTGCTCAAGAGAAGGTTAAAAGAGAGAATATCATGGCTTGGGAATATAGCAAAGGAGAAGAATTTCCTCTATCAGACAATCAAGATGGCAATGTGGAATTAATAGAAGCCTCAAGCATAATGCAATCTGATTTCATGACCCCTCCCAAAGGCAATCAAGGAGTAGCAGTAATTCCCACCATTCCACTCTATCTATCTAACTCAGTGAGTAAGAAATGCAGTCTTTGACTCGTGTCCATGCCTGTTAAAGATATAGTCACAAAATATGTGGCCTGCATCTCTAAAAATAAGAAGGTAAAAAGTGATGCACAGTTAATCAAAGATTTGGTAACTGGCAGAGTTACAATAGAAGTGGCCACCTACAAGTAGAAGGAAGGCTCTAGAGAAATTAATGATGAAGGTTTCAAGGTCACTATCATGGATTTGGGGGCTATCCTCAAGGACACTAAGAATCATTTCTTCAAGTTTTCAATAGACCTTATGTTGACTAAGTCCAAAGAGGACAATAAGGAAAAGAAAGAGCTGAAGAAGCTGATAATTACCATGGCTAAGTATATAAACTCTCTAATGAATAGCGGTGCTCTTCCATCAATTCAAACACCATAGTCTTTTGATCCCAATTCGTCAAATAGTCAACAATTGGTCAAGCAAATGTAGAAAGGGAGGTTACTCTTGGAGGTGATGAATAAATGGGTAGAACCCATTGTTAAAGAAGGGAGTAAATTTATACTAGATTCTACTACCACATATGCGAAGGGAGAAGTATTATTGGGCAAAGTCGAAACCCTAGATTTGATATGGGAGGCAGATCAAATTTGATGCCAAGCAATTGTGTTTCAAGTACACAAAATTGAAAGTTATGGAGTGTTGAAGTTCCTGAGTGAGAACCCAATGAAATTCATGGACTCATGCATGTTATTCATCCTTAAAAGAAACATGGGTTGGAAAGATTCAATCTACAAGGCTGCTATATAAGAAATGTGAGTGGTGGAGCTTGAAGTCACTAGGATGCACAAAGAAATATTGAAAGATATGTAGATCATAAACCCCATAGGTATCTTGCAATTTGATGATGGTAGCATGGATCCTGATACCTTGACCAAAAGTTTCGATGATACCATATCTGGGATTAAGGATAGTGACACCTATGCTTGCCGAGACTTTATCACTCTGGCTAACATTGACTCAATGTTGTACCTGAATAAGGAGCTTATGTTGAGGCAGAGTCAGAGGATCATGGAGTTAAGGTGGTAAAAGGATGCCTATAGACCGAAGCTACTCAATTTGAAGAACCCTTATTCTCACACAATGCAAGAATCTGTGAGCGCCTTTAGGAGCTGGAAGTTAGTCAAGCAAACCATGGTGCATGGAGAAAAGTCTAGTGAGGAAATCTAGTTATGGACGGTTATCTTTTACGTTCTAAGCTTTTTAAATCTTTCAAAAATTGTTTCACCTAAAAAAATTTAATTGAAAGGCTAGGTTTTAATGGAGGCCTTTTCAAGTTTGTAAAAACTACAAATGTTGGAGCATTAAACTAGGAAGGGGTTAGTTTTTAGTTGCATAGAAGAAATTTGATAAATTATTATTCTTAGAAGTTTCTTTTTGGTGGAGATAGTAATAGACAGAATGTAGCAATATATGCAAATGTTGTTTCTTTAAAGACTTTGTGCTTGCAAAATTTATTTGAATACATACATACATACACACACACACACATATACATACATACATATATATATATATATATATATATATTGATGTGGTTTGAAACTTGGAGTTCAAGCTAAATAGTAAGCAATTACTATGAGGATTGTGATGATTAATTATGGATGACATCTATTGTTGTTTCTCCTGATTGTTGTATCTTTCCTTTGTAGGATTAAATTTATTATCAAATCTTGTTCTATTGTGGAAAGAGGGTGTGCTTTTCAATTACTTGTTCAATTTCTAAAATTTTAAAATTGCACCTCCATACCTAAGAGTACGTGAGAGATCCTTAAGCATTTTTTGGTAAAAGTGTGTGGCTTGTTATTCTTTATTTATTTTGAATTCATTGATAATCTTTGTGAAGGGAGTTGTACCTATAAAAATTTAGAGGGAAATGAATATCGTAACGTTTACCTAACTATTGTGAACATCATTGACTTTCTACCTTGGGCATAGATTGAATTATTGGATTTCATAGGAAAAGACAATCTGTTCACTAACACACACAAAACTATATATCTTATTTATCACATAGATACACAAGCCAAAATTAAATAAATAGATCTCATAGCTTATAGTTGTCACCTCTAAATTCTCCTTTAACTACAAGTACCTCATAGACATCACAATCTTCAATAGTTTGAGGCATTCTTTCTTGGCCAAAATTTTATTTTCCAATCACAAATCCAAATGGATGCAACTTCTATTGACATGCTTGGTGTCTCTATTGCCAACTCTAAAGAAACTCTTCTTTGCATGACCTTACAACACTTCTCCCAACCACCAATTAGAATTGTGTGACAACCTTCTTGCTATTCCCAATGGAAAGCAAAAATCAACACAATTTTATTGGCTTGCTTTATAATTCTATGTTAGAAACTCTCCTTATAAATTTTCGTACAATTTCTTCACAAAAAATATCTTAGTGCTTGAACAAAGGTGCAAACAAAGTCCTACATTCTAGTATTTTCAATGCTTATGATGCATGTAGATAAGTCTTCTATTGTCAATCAACAACAAAGAAAACAATCAAAACTAACATGATTCTGATGAAAAGAAACCCTTTGAGAAGTTGGAACATGTGGATTATTGCACTAGAACTCCTCCTCCCCATAGATATAGTCTTCATTATTCGAAGAACAAAATGTTGCTCACTCCTAGCTTATAATTTGCAAGTATATAAAAAAGTTACACAACCCAAAAAGATTTAAATGGTCTAATACCATATTAAAAATTAGAACCAAGAAAATGGTGATAGCAGATAACAAAAGTATTTTATTAATATGATTACACACTTAAAATAGATTACATGGTCTATATAAATAGAAGACTTCCATCAACAAAAGAAGAGTCTTGATATCATACCTGGATGGTGTAGTGTGACAACACTCAACTAAACTTTCCATGTGTTTAATGACTTACTATATCATGCATGCACAGTAGAAGTGTAATAGAAACATTAGTTCTATTGTAACAAATTGGTTGACTAGAAGACCGTAATTAATTATTCAAATAGTATCATTTTTCCAATCAACTGGGGCAATTTAGAGATGCACATGTATTGCTCAAGTCCAAAATGCATAGTCCTCTCTTAGCAGTAAAAACATTTTCTAGAATATTTTTGATCTTCCCATTTTGATATAGTGGACAATGTACGAAGATATGTAGGAGGGCATTGTCATCATGATCTTTTTTGGCCAACAAAATATGGCACCATCCCTTGCTACCATTTGCATGTGTAGAGGCTTCTTCAAGAGAAAAAACACATTATGGCCAAATCATGGAACAAGTCATGAATTGCACAATATTTTTTTATATTTCCAGCAATACTTCTTTCTTCCCAATCTTCTCATAGTTGAATCAAACAAAACTAAGCAATTTGATCCAACCAATTCCACGCCATATCCCATAGTTCCTTTCCTTCCGGGATAAACCCCTCTCCTACCCATAGATATACAAGATACTCACAATTTATCTTTTCATCCTCTGGGAAGAAAAGAGATAAGAAAAATAGGGTTTCAGATGTGCTAGCAAGGAATCATAACTTGATCTTGATATATCCATCACTGAATTATGCTCACCAAATGGAATAACTGCCTTCTCTAGTTGTCGGTGCTTGGACTCCCAGTTGTTGAAAGAGTTGGTCTTGGCAAGAGATGATGTTTTTGTTTCGATAGCCAATGGTAAATTTCCACATTATTTTGAAATCCTACATCCACCTCTTCCAAGTGTGATGGTGCCCTATTTTATTTACAATCAAAAAATGCATAGAAGCAAAATAACTCCCAACTATCTATGAAAAATCCTATTGCAGTCACTGATTATTAATCTCCTATCATAAATAGCTATTAAACTACCAAAAGTAAATTCCCAACTACATCAAAAAATAACAAAACTGCAACTTCACCAATAAAATACAGAAAGAAATTCACAACACAAAGAACACAATGTTTTTGGACAAATCATCCCTGGAAAAACCCCTAACGGAAAACCAATTCTATAGGTGAGGAAATTATATTAACTTCAGTAAATCAAGAGATACAAAATTCCTTGCCTCTCATTGGCAGAATTCAGACAACCTCCTAATTTCTCCTCCTAATATTCCTCCACTGTTATCCCCAATGCTATCACTGTGCCCTTGCTAACACTGCAAATGCTTCTACAAACTTGTTGTTCTCCAAATGCCCCCCTAACCTCCTTTTATACTACTCCTATTGGAAAACCAATGGTTGAGATTGATTCTCGGTCAAGATTAAAAACAACTTAACAACCCTAACCAAATCGATTTCTACTTGTTTCCAAAAGTGGTCAATTAATTAACAAATATTTGTCCTAACTCTAAAAAATTAGTTAGCAAAACAATTATTTTCTAATTAACTACATATGGATGAAAAAATTTCTAAAGCTACCAAAACTAACACTACCTCTTACTAAGGAAGTT
Organism: Cupressus sempervirens; assembly: GCA_028749045.1. Lineage (NCBI taxonomy): Eukaryota > Viridiplantae > Streptophyta > Pinopsida > Cupressales > Cupressaceae > Cupressus > Cupressus sempervirens. The sequence continues at coordinate 30,113,611 of CM053783.1, read as the reverse complement.
TTTCTACATGACACCTAACTTATCTCTAAAGAAGATGAATTTTGTCTTCCCCAATGCCTTAGTTAGAATGTCTACTACTTGCTCCTCTGTAGGTATGTACTATAGCTAAAAAACCCCCCATTGTACACAATCTCTCATGAAGTGATATTTGATGTCTATATATTTAGACCTATCATGAAATACTAGATTCTCAGACAACATGATGCAACTCTAATTATTGCAATGTATCATGATAGTCTTAACCTTCTAACTAAACAAGGCTACTAACAACTTTCGAATTCATATAGCTTCACATGTCACCATGCTAGTTGCTATGTATTCTACTTTTGCTGAATTCAAAGCCATAGACTTCTACTTCCTACTGAACCAAGATACAACTCTTGATCCCAAACTGAAACAACACCCTAAAGTTCTATTTTTATTCATTGTACTTCCTACCCAATTTGTGTTAGTATAGCCCGTCAACCTAATACCTTCACCTTGAACATATATGATCCCATACTCAATTGTACCATGCAAGTAACACAACACATGCTTAGTCATTGTCCAATGCACTATCTTTGGTTCAACCATGAACTGACTAAGTGAGTTCACTGCAAAGCAATATTTGACTTGTTGTTGACCAAGTACATAACGAACCAATCAATTGCCTATATAAAGTGGGATCTACATCCTTCTCCTTAGATGTATCTACATTCATCCAATTCATGATTATGGGTCTAGACATGGCTTTGCAATCCTCCATCCTAAATCTCTTCAAGATTTCAATGCAATATTTCCCTTGACCAAGGAAAATCTGTCCATCTGTCTGCCACACCTCCATGCCTAGAAAGTAGTGCATAAGTCATATATCCTTCATCTCAAACTCTTCTGCAAGGTCCCTCTTGCAATTCTCTATGAGCCCTAGTACACTCATAAGAAAAAGGTCATCCACATATAGAACAAGAATGAGAACTCACCCCCAACCATCAAGTAGTAGAGGTTAGCATCCACTTCACTCTTCACAAAGCCTATTTCTTGCAAGTATGTGTCAATGTGCTCATGCCATGCTCTAGGAGCTTGCTTGAGTCCATATAAGGCTTTCTTTAATCTACACACGTGGGTCTCTTTGTTGTGTGCTACAAAGCCTTCCAATTGCTCTATGTATACCTCCTCCTTTAACTCACCATTAAGGAACATTGTCCTGACATCCATCTAATGGATCTGCCATCCTACCTGTGCTGCAAATGAGATCATTGCTTGTATAGAAGTATACTTGGCCACTAGAGGAAATGTCTCCTCATAGTCTATTCCCTCCTTCCTAGAGAACCCCTTGGCCATGAACCTTGCCTTGTATTTCTTGATGCTACCATCTGCATTATGCTTTATCTTATAGAGCCAACGTGATCCAACAACTGCCCTATCTATTGGTCTAGGTGCTACCTCCCACACATCATTTTGCATTATTAAGGAATACTCCTCAACCATAGCATCTTGGCATACTTGATGCTTTGCAGCCTCCTAATAGATAGAAGGCTCACTATCTACCAATTGGCTAACTAATTCCATAGTCATTGAACTTGGTTGGTTGTCTTCGTTGTCTAGTACCCTTCCTAAGAGCTCCCAGAAACTCCCGAGTATCCCTTAGTGTCTCTTGAACCTCATAGTTCTTGTTGCCAATTGTAGAGGATGAAATATCAACCTCTAAGTCTTCTAGATGCATTTCTTATTGCACCTATTGCTCCATGCTTTATGAAACTTCACCACTTGAGCCTACACTTGTACTGGTAATTGTACTTGTGTTTTGTTGCCCTTGACTAGGCCTTAGAGTTTCTACTGGCCACTCACTCTAATCATCTACTAGAAAATCTCTGGACCTTCTAAATGCCTTGTTCTCCATGAACTTAACATCACATTTGACAATAATTCTTCTGGTCCTAGGGATAAAAATCCTATATGCCTTTGAGGTTTCTTTGTACCCAACAAAGTACCCCCTCTCTACAGTCTGATCTAACTTGGTACGTGTATCTCCTAGAATATGAAAATATGCCAAACTCCCAAATATTCTAAAGTGACCAACATTTGGCATCTTTCTTGTGAAATCTTCCTCTAGTGTCACCTTCCCTAGTACCTTGTGTGGAACTCTATTCTGAATATAAACTATTATACTACATGCCTCTGCCCATAAATAGTAGGGCATGTCCTAGTCATGTAGAATATCTCTTTCCACCTTCGATATAGAACAGTTCTTTCTCTCAGTAACTCCATTCTACTATGGATCGTAAGGAACAGTCCACTCTCTCTTGATTCCTTCTCTAGTATAGAACTCCTAGAAGTTATTTCCTTTGTACTCGCCTCCATTGTCTGATTGAAGAACCTTTATCTTCCTTCCTATCGAGTTCTCCACAAGAGCCTTAAACTCTTGGAACCAACTGAAACCGTCATCCTTGGTCTTCAAGAAGTATATCCAAGTCTTCCTAGAGAAATCATTGATAAAAGTAACATAGTACTCATATCCTCTGAGAGATTTTGTCGACATCGGTCCACATACATCTGAATGTACTAGATCAAGAACACCTTCAAATTTGGTGTCACTCCTTGGAAAAGATGCCTTCACAAACTTCCCCAACACGCATCCCTTACACATGTCATCATGCTCTATGCTCACTTCTGGAACACTTGTCACCATCTCACGAAGCAATTTGAGTGCTCCATGATGAATATGGCCCATTCTTATATGCCATAGCTCTCCAAGATCTCTAGGATTACTGTTGTTCATGAGTGCCTTAGGAGTATCAAACGGCACCCTATAAAGGCGACTACTCTTAACTCCAATAGTTATGGGTGATTTCCAATCCTTGTGCTTAATCAACACATGTGTCCCTCTAAAGAGTACATTATACCCCCTTATCCTGAAGAATAGATACAAAAATCAAATTCATACCTAAGCCTAGCACATGTAGTACATCATGAACTGAAATTATCTTTCCATTCTCCCTCTAAAACTTAACAGTCCCTTTCCCAACTGGATTGAGTTTGGACAAATTTCCCATAGAAATCTGGATATTGGTGTTCTCCTCCTTATAATTGGAGAAGTACTCTCTAACTCCATTCATATGAAATGATGCCCCACTGTTATATACTAAATATTTTGTGAGGTTGAGCTCACCATATAAGCTATAAGTGCAAACTCATATTCCATTCTACTGGAGAGTTCTTCTACACTTGCTAAAGTTGTTGCTTGTTTCTTTTCCTTCTTCCTTTCTAGGCAATCACTGAAATAGTGACCATACTCGTGACATCCAAAGAACTTGACCTTAGAAAGGTCCTTCTTCTTCTTCTCACTTTTTGAATTTGATCCTTTTCTAGACCCCTTCTTTGCTTTCCCTTTCCCTACTAGGGCAACATTTTCTTGTTCCAACTCACTTTTTTGACTCTTTTTGGTCCCCTTAACAAGACTTAGTCCAAACTCCTCCCGAGTGAAATCAGTCCATAGTTGATCCCAACTTAGTAAGGTATCTCATCCACTAAAAAATTGAACAAAGACACCCCATTGCTTAGTAGACACATTTAGGGCTATTCTCACTAGCTCATCATCACTCGGGCTATCTCTAACAACTACTAACTCGTCCTTGATAAGTCTAAGCCTGGTGAGGTAACTTGTGATGTCTTCTCCCTGGTTCATCTGGGTATTCTTAAATTTCTCTCTGAGAATCATCTTCTTATTAGTAGTAGCATTCTGGTACATATTCAAAATGGCATCCCACATCTTCTTCATTGTATTTAGCTTTGAGATATGTGGAATAATATGATCCTTGATACCAGTGGTAGCATAATCTTTGATACCATTTTCTTCCAACAATAAAGAAAGTTGGGCCTTCCAAACACCAAAATTTGAGGCACCATCTAGTCTATCCTGATCTCTCAAACCAGCTGAAGCCATCTTAAGGGATTAAAGCAATAATAAATCTAAAGAGATCAATCTATATTTTATAAGCCCTCAATTTCTTTCCTAGAGAAAAACTCTTCTACCCTCAACACCTCTCTGATACCATGTGAAAATTCCTATTGCGGTCACTGATTATTAATCTCCTATCATAAAAAATTGTTAAGCTACTGAAAATAAATTCCCAGCTAATATCAAAAAATAACACAACTGCAACTTCACCAATAAAATATAGAAAGAAATTCACAACACAAAGAACATAATATTTTTGGACAAATCATCCCTAGAAAAACCCCTAAGGGAAAACCAGTTCTATAGATGAGGAAATTATATTAACTTCAGCAAATCAAGAGATACAAAATTCCTTGCCTCTCATTGGTAGAATTTAGACAACCTCCTAATTTCTCCTCCTCATATTCCTCTGTTGTTATCCCCAACGCTATCACTGTGCCCTTGCTAACACTACAAGACTGTTTTCTATCATTGCTAACTCATTTGCTAACACAACAAATGCTTCTACAAACTTCTTATTCTCCAAATGCCCCACTAACCTCCTTTTATACTACTTCTGTTGGAAAACCAATGATCGAGATTGATTCTCAATCAACGGTCGAGATTAAAAACAACTTAACAACCCTAACCATGTCAGTTTCTAGTTGTTTCCAAAAGTGGTCAATTAATTAACAAATATTTGTCCTAACTCTAACAAATTAGTTAGCAAAAAAATCATTTGCTAATTAACTACATATGGATGAACAACTGTCTAAAGCTACCAAAACTAACATTGTCTTTATCTGACAAAGTTTCCATCTCATATGTATGTATGTATGTATGTATGTATGTGTGAGCTTTCAAATTTGTAGTAACTACTCTATTTCTCGTGCTTAAGAGATTATTTTCTGTAGACAACGCCCACAAATCATCTAGAACAATAAGACATATTTTTCCTTTGTAGACGATCATTAATCAATACAACCACTCTCTCATCACTTACACCAACTCCCACAATTTCACAACGTGGGAGGCTATATCCCTTTGTAAACTATTCATGGAATAAGATTTCAAAATGGAGAGCCAGATAGAATGATTGTGAAAAGCAACTATTGCAATTGAAGTGATTATTAATCTCCTATCTTGAAAGATTATTTAACCATCGAAAACTAATTCACGACCAAATATTGAATAACAACACAATTGCAACTTCACAAAAATTCTGCGGAAAGAAATTTGAACACGATGATACAATATTTTCAGACAAAATTGTCCTTGGAAAAACTCCTAAGGAAAAACCAATTCTTCAAATGGAAAATATGTTAATCTTTAGCAATATAAGAGCTACAAAAGAATTCCTTGCCTCTCACTAGTAGAACTCCAATAAACTCCCAATATCTCCCACTGATATCCTCTACTGCTATCCCACTGCTAACACTGCGCCCTCGCAACCACTGCAAGGTTATTCGCTTTCATAGAACTGCAAATGATTTCACCATAACTTGATCTACTAACACTATAAATACATTTTCTACTACTGCAAATGTGTGTTCAAGACTTGATGTCCAAGCTTGATGATTACAAATTTCCCCTAACCCTCGTTTTACACTACTCTCATTGAAAATAAAACAAAAGCCGACATTGACTGAGATAAAATAAATCTTAACAACCATAATTAAGTTGGTCAAATAACCATTTAATAATTAAACAATTAATTAATTAACCAAGATTCTGGATAAAATAAATAATTATTTAATTACAACTGGACAAATTTCTTATTACAAAAATTAACACTGATGATACTTGGATTTTAAGCTATTGAAGACTGCATGTTGGATTCCCCAGGCTGCCCATATAGACAACGACTATAACTAGAATTTTTGGGTTGTTCAACAGGACATCCATGTCTTCAAATTTGGAGTTGATGCGCACTATATGTGAATCTCTAGGAAGAAGACTAGTTTTCTTCACCAGTACCGATGCCTTGGAAATTTTTGCATCTTCCACATTTCTTGGAAAGCCCTGAACTGCATTACAGAGATTTTGTTGCACAGCCAAGGCAATCTTTGAGCGCAGCATCTCCACATTACTGCCAATTCAAAAGCTTAATCAAAAGCGTTCAAGCGCAATAATGTAAAAAAAGTTTATTATCAATTTTACTTAACTTACTATAAAAAAAGTTATTTATTATTATATTTTCATCTATAATAAAAAATTTAATTAAGGAAACATAATGTAAAAATAATAAAATCATAGTAGCAAAATAATAAATATAATTTATAATTAATTATACATTATTTTTACTAAGTTATATGTTTAACTTATTTATACTTTAATGTATTTATTTTAATAAAAATTCTAGCACATAATATATAGTTTATTTATTTTAAGATTTTATATATTTTATATAATGACAATAAAACATCTCATTCAATTTTATTTTATTTTGTCAATCTTACCTTAATTTTTAACTTAAAATGACTTCTACCTTATTTACATTTATGAATGTAGAACCATTTTAACTTTGTTTTTATATTCATATATCATTTCTTTTATAGTTAAAAAATATGAAGACTTGAAAATTTACCTTTTTGAAAAATAAAAACTTACTAATTTAAACTCTTTCTATTTCAAATACATATTTAATTTTTGTTTTAAATAATTCAAAGAATAAATAGATTTTCTTAAAACCTTAAATAATTAAAAATAATAATAATAAAAAATAAATATGAATTTTAAAATGATATCAAATTTCAATTAATTTAATATATAAATCAAACTTTATTTATTATTAGAAATATTAGAACTTTGATTTTTTTTTAAATAAAAAAGTTTAAATGAACTTAATTATTTAAGTAATCATGAAAAAAACTTTAATTTCTAGTGCTCACTTAGAAAATTTATTTTATAAGAAGTGAATTTAGTTTTAAAGCTAAAAGTTGAAAAAATTGTAGCATACACAAGGTAAATAAAACTTATTATAAAAAATCAAAAAATATAATGTTTGTACAGAGCCTTGACTGCAAAGGTTCTGGCTATGGGGCAATTTATTTGCACCCCTTCCTAACACTTACAAGAGGTGCATTTTTATGGCACAGTAAATGACGTTGACTATAGACAAGCATAGTATTGAAGACAAGCACAATACTGATAGTAAGTTAAAAAAGCATGACACATGGGTATGAGCACCCAAGAAAAAAAATATGTGGCTAAATAGTCACTGCCATCGTGGCAAACGTGTGTTGAGTAGAGTGCAAAAATAGTGCTCAAAACATGTCATGCAATGCTTTTGATTTAAATGTATTTTTTTAAAGGAAGGAAGGTGAAGAATATTAGACAAAACCAAAGTCATAATTCCCAGCCATCCATTTTTTAATTTTTATTTTTTCTTATTATAAGAATTTAAGAAGAACAAGCAATCATACAAGATGTTGAATTCACTTTTATTGAAAGTGGATATTATTTATAATTAAATTTTCTTTATTTGTTTATATTATAGTTAATGTTCTTAAAATACAATTTTAGTAAACATAAAAGAAAATTTGTAAATATTTTTTTTAAGCCAAGGTTTTTACAATGGGAGAATTCATGGTTTTAAACATTTGACAATTTTTTAAAAAAATTTGGAATAATTTGAATGTCTTTACATAGACTTAATGACAAACTTTAAAGAAGGCCAACAAAAAGAAATGATTTTTATTCCAATGCTAGCTATTAGCTGTCAAGAATGGTATTTGTCATTGGACACAACTATCCTCCCGACAAATTATCCATCTATACTCAAAAACTAACATTATGCATATGTATCATCCATCTTTGACATAATAAATGGAGTAAATAGAGAATACTTTGTTAGTGAAAGCAACCTCACTTCATCCTATACGATTTGATTGATGAAAATTCATTAGATATAGAATGCACAATTTAGTTTTAAAAGACAAACCTTCTTTTATAATTATGTTAACATAATATTTTTTCAATTAGTATTATTTAATATTATTAGCTTAAATTGTGTGTTTCAACATCAAAGGAGTTTGGCTTATCATGGGAAGGTTTTATTGCTCCTTTGATATGTTTGCAAGTTAAAATTATTCTCGAGCACTCAAAAATATTGTGTGATTTTAGCATCTCAACATCGAATGAGCAAAAATGGCTTCCTATGATAAGCCAAACTCATTCAACAAGATCTTACAATGTCCAAAAATGCACAATATTTTCAACCTATGCAACATTGCAACATAAAATCCCTTCCTACACAAATGACCTAAGATGTCACGTAAGCATGAAAGTACATTGCAGTTTCTACCTATGTAACATCACAACATCGAATGAGCAAAAAAGAATTCTTATGATAAGCCAAACTCATTCAACTAGCTCTTACGATGTCTAAAAATGTACAACATTTTAGACCTGGACAACATCGTAACATGAAATCCCTTCCTACACAAATGACCTGCGATGTCACACATGCACAGAAATACACTGCAATTTCGGCATGTGCAACACCACAACATGAAATCCCTTCTTGCACAAATGACCTATGATGTCACGCATGCACAAAGATACACTATAGCTTCAACCTACACAATATCACGACATGAAATCTCTTCCTGCAAAAATACCTGCAACGTTGCACGAGTACAAAAATACATTGCAATTTCATCATGTGCAACATTGCAACTTGAAATCCCTTCTTGCATAAATGAACTATGATGTTGCACAAACACAAAAATACATTGCAGTTTCCACCTCTATAACATCGAATGAGCAAAAAAGGCTTCCTATGATATGCCAAACTCATTTGACATTGTGTGTTTTTGTCATCAAAGGAGTTTGGCTTATCGTAGGAAGGTTTTATTACTACTTGAACATGATGTTACATAGACCAAAAATGTAGTGTATTTTTGTGATTTTTCATAACATTGTGAGGTCTATGAGAAGGAAGGGATTTCTTGGTACGATATTACATAGGTCGAAACTATTGTGTATTTTTCGTGCCTCCTTTTAACTTTTTCTAATGATATTGTAACATCTTAAATCTAATAATATTATTTTTATATTGATATTAAGATCATTTATCAATAAAATTAATCATTCATGAAAAGTTACACATATATTTTCCTTAAAAACTCATTAAAGAATAAATATAATAGAAAAAATCAATATTAAATAGATTTTTTAAAAAATAAATTTAATCCCTAAGTAATCTTAATTTTTATAAATAATTGACTTATATAAATTTGAAAAATATATAAATATCTCAATTCTCATTCTTTTTTTGTATATTTATATTTATTAATATGAAATGATGTTTTTTACACATTTCTAATTTATTGTCATCAAATTTTAAAAACATAATAAAACTAAACTGAAATTATAGATGTTGGTATAAATTAGTATTTACTATTTACACTTACTTAAGTTTATGTAGGTTAATGCATTATTTTATTATTTTATTTTGTGAGACACTTAGGAGTTTGTGTACCTTTCTCAGTTGTTATGTTGACAACACAGAAGTGTGCAACTCTAATTCAGCACATGGTGTCTACAACACTGGAGTTTGCATCATTCACTAAGTTGTCATGTAGACAACACAGTTATTAGCACTCCCTTCTTAGCACATGTTGTCTACAACACTGATTTGCGTGTTACACCCTTGCAGGCTTATCCTTTCATCATTGCACTTACTTTTGTGCTTAATGGATGATAACCCATATCTAGTGGACATGTGCTTGGTTGTATGACTTATCATGTAGTTGATTCAGAGGCATTCTAGATGCATCTCAAAGGCCTTTATATACAGGAACTCCTAGTGTACTCTTATGGCATATTGAATGAATATATCGTCATTCTAATCATACTCTCTCTTTTTGGTCTACAGTTGTGCTTGTGTTTGAGTTCTTAGTTCCTGGGTGAATTTTTGCCTAAGGAAAATTCTTACATGGTATCAAAGCTTGGAGATTTTTTCATCACATAGCCATTTGAGACCATTGTTGCTTCAGTACCTTAGCCCAAATCCAGAGTATTGCATAAATTAGAAGCGTCTAGACCTAGATCTGACCTCAACATTGCATCTAGATCACTGATTTAGTGAAGGTCAACTATAAACTTGGCTACCCTAGGCCAAAATCAACCATGAGGAGGCCTCAATTTTCAATTTGGGTATGGTCATTTGCAAATCTATTTGATTAATTTTTCAGGTCTGTAATATAATTCTCTGCATTTTTTACCATATTTTTTCAAAATTTCAAAGAAGAATTTTTGCAAGTACCGGGCTGTCAGATCCCAGCCTTGCGCAGAGAATATTCTACTGTCAATATCATATTTTATTTTTAACGGACTTCATCCATCATTCGACAGGCATTAACCTTCCATATCCTAATTGACAACAAGCAATGTTCAGTGGGCTTGCCTTTTGTTTTCAAAGACATTGACCTACCTTTTTAAACAGCATACTCTGCACTTCCCCACTCAATGTGGGACTATTCTTGTTTCTCGATGATGATTTAAATATCTAGCGCCATTTGAAACCCTGGCCATGCATCAGTTCTTGTGCCCAGGCCACGCGGTCACTCACCATTTGCCCATGTGTTTGATAAGCCTCCACGTGGAGCTTCTTAATTCACGTAATAGCACACTAACAACCACTGAATTAGCACCTAATCCGTAGCAAGGATGCCATGTGGTGCCATTTTATTGGCTTGGATAACAGACCCCGCCACATCAACTTGTCGTATACGTGGACCTGCCAGAAAGCCTCTACATCATACCAATCGACACATGGACTACCATACTACAGTTAGCACACTTTACCACCTACCTAATGCCACATCAGCGCCTATCTATCATCCACATCATGCGGAGTCAGCACTTTGTCAGTAGATGTCCACATAAGCACCCAACACATCACCTGCCAAGTCAGCACTAGTTGTATTGTGCCATGTCTTCCATTTCTATACAATTCTATATGATCATACCATGTGCTACATTAGTAGTTCATACTGCCACATCATCCAGGCAACATTGTTCTTGTTGATGTCAGCATTTCACTAGGTTAAATTTGATGATCGTCTAACTGTCATTACTAGTCATTTTTCAACTACTATGATAGTCATTTGACCATCAAATTTAAGATAGCAGTTTCCTGCCTAGATCCCTATCTAGAATTTTTTTTGATTTGGCAGCCTGACTTTGCGAGCTCATAACTTGGTCATCTAGAATCCAATTCAGGTGCATTTTTTTTTGAAATTGGGTAGAATTTCTTGAACTTTCTAGTGGTGGTGTTTTTTTTTGCTTTTGGTGCAAGGATAGTTTAGAAATTGCATTTTTTGGTGACTGTACTTGCTTAATCCTACATTTTGAAACTTCAAATGCTCCGTACAGGCACATCTTGTCACTTTTTCAAGTTCTTTTTTTTTTAAGTGTGTTAATTTTTATCTACTTTCTAGATCTACAGTCAGATTCTAGGGTTGTGTGAAAAAAAATCACTTTCAGAACTAGGGCTTTTTTTGCATTGTAAAGATTTGATTACGTTTCAGAATTGTTGTAAATCTGAGCTACAATGCTTAGTGAAAAATTTGGGCCTCAAAAGGCAATTGTAAAAGCAATTTTAGAAAGTCCACTTTGTTCATATTGACAAGTGGCCCATTGTACATGCACTACTTATAAAGTGCCAAAAGCATCTTTTTTGGGGGCGTCTTTTGATTGAGTGAAAAGGGGTGGTGTGTACTATATTTTTGTGTCTTTCTTTTGTGCTCTTTTCATTTTTTGCATCATGGGTTCATTTAAATGTCTGCCTCTAACTTTATGCAATTATTCTACATGGAAAGATATTGCATAGAGTAGATTAATGGAAAAAAGTTGTAGTCTTTATGTTGATGGTACAATTACCAAACCTAATAATGCTAAAGAACTCATTGAATGGAAAAAAAAAAACCAACAGGCTTTAGGAATTATCAGGAGTTGTGTTCATAGAGATTTCTTCTTTCACATTGTCAGTTGTACAAAATCCAAACCTGCATGGGACAAACTTAAATCATTGTATGGTAAGGTGGATGAAGAAAAGGGATTTCAGATTTAGGATGATCTACTTCTCTTGGATCCAAAGAACTTTGACACAATTCAAGATTACATCAACAAAGCTAATGAATATAGGGCACTACTCAAAGATTGTGCAAATCCAATGAAGAATGAAAATTTGATTCATCGCATCTTGAAGAGGCTACCTTCAAAGTATGCTCCCTTTGTTTTGAGTTTTAATACTCGCAGGTTGACCAAGGGAACTGCTTACCAAAAGCCTACATTTGATTCATTTGCAGAGATGTTGATTGTTGAACAATCTCACTTGATGGATTTAGGACTTCTCATGAAATCAAAGACCAAAGCATTGGTGGCTAGTAATGAGTACCAATCAAGTCGAGGAAAAAGTTCTAGCAACAAGAAGAAGAAGTAGTGGAAACAAAAATAACAATCTGAGACACAACAATCCTCCTCACAACAAGGCAATTCTTCTTCTAACAAGAAGGTAAGTAATGAAAAGAAGGATAAACTTTTTTGTACATACTGCAAAAAGCCAAATCATAACGAGTATCATTGCAAGACTAAAAGAATAGATGAGTTAGAAAATCTACTTAGGAAGAACAAGATTCAAGTGCCAAGTACTTCCAAGGATTCAACTCCAACCTCTTCAAAGGGAAAAGGGCAAGCACTTATGGAAAATTGAAGTTCTTCTTCGGAATGGATACTTGACTCAAGTGCCTCATATCACATGGGTTCTTCAAAAGGAGACTTTTCTTCATTAAAGTAGTCGCAAGTACCACAGATCTTCATGGGAGACGATACTAAAATGGAAGTTGAAGGGAAAGGACATGTGGAAATGGAAAATGGAGAATTCAAAGATGTTCTCTACATTCCAAACCTTAGCTCCAATCTCCTCTCAGTTTACCAAATCACTCACCTTGGAAATGGTCACAAAGTTGAGTTCCTTCCAGATTCAATGATGGTGCACAGTCTTATAGATGATTCATTGGTTGCAATAGGTCTACCTAACATCAACTTTTATAAGAGTGAGTGTTCATCATATTCAATGGATATGCATCTCAAAGAGAAGTGTTAGAAAGGGAATTCTTCAAGAGCACCAATTGTTCTTTAGTTGGTTCACATGGTTTTAGCAGGTCCTTTTGTAGTGACTTTAGTCAGCCAAGGCTGCTACATCCTTACTTTTGTTGATGAATTTTCATGATTCACTTGGGTCTACTTCCTTCATCACAAGAATGAAGTTGTTCATAAGCTTCAAGCCTTCAAGACTCATGTTGAACACAAATCTAGGAAAGCCATCAAGGTTCTATGGATTATTTAGTCCGCACAAGATAGATATTGCAGCACTGAGGATTAGAACTCTCAAGACCATGGCAAGTTGCATGATAAAATCCAAGTCTCTTGATCCTACATTAGAAGTTGAGGCCATTAGTAGTGCTAATCACATACTTAACAGGTCTCTTTATAATGCCTTAGCTAGTAAGACTCCTTTTGAGGCATGGTGTGGCACAAAAACTAGTTGTGAGTCACTTCAGAGTCTTCAATTGTCCAGCATGGGCAAAATTATCTTCTAGAGGATGTAAGGCACTAACACCTAGGCCTTGTACTTTCATCAGTTATGAAGACAGTGTAAAGGCTTACAGACTAATCGATCCAAAGACTCATGAGATCTTTGTGGAGAAGGATGTACACTTAGAGAAAAGTTCACCTAGCTTATCATCTAATCCTCTCCACACTTCATACATAGTGGAAACTAATAGTGACACAAGTGATAGTGCTTCAATAGATTTAGACATGTGGGCTTCTATCGATAGTTGTAGTGAGAGGTCACGACATCAGTATAGTCCACATGCTTATATTGTCACAGTGAAAGGTCCAGCAAAGCAGGGTGCATGTTGTCTTCCAGCTCTAGCTTCATTTGATGACTACATGGCAGATATTGCAGGTTTGTTCGTGGAGTCACACACCACTAATTTGGGAGACAGCCTTGATGACTTACATCTTCTCTTTGATGAAGATGATCCTTCTATAGTTGTTGCAAGGGCTCACTCTGACCCTCATGTCCGTTCTCTACATGATCAATCTTCACAGGTTGGTGTGATTGGTGATACTTTTGTACAACAATTAGAGGAGGTCTCTTTGTCAGAAGAGGAGACCATTCAAGAACAGGTTCTATAGATACTTGAGCAGGTTTTAGGGACACCATACATCTTCAGGATTGTACCTTTGCCTTTGTTTCTTCCTAAGGGGAGGAACATCATCCAACAATATTGGACCAACTTCTTCCTTGGAGTAGCACTCACTAGTTGACATTCCTCATTTGGGGGGGGGGGGGGGAGAACTGCCTTGTCTCTCTTCCTCTTCTTTCTTATGAGGGGGACTTTTTTCTCTTATGAGGTCTTGTTCTTCTCATTCTTCACTTATGTATATATTGGATGTATGTCGTAATTGGGGGATCTTGATTACTCCATCCATCCATGCATCCCTTTTCATCTCTCTATTTGGGGAAGGGTTTTTCCCATGAGGTTTTCCCTTTTTCTCTATTTTATGATAGATTGCATTTTCATTATGTACATGGGTACCTAACATGGCCTAGTAGCCGGGACCCATTATGCATTTCATCCTAGTTTTCATAAGCTTAAGGGCATTCCCCTAAGTTGCACTTAAGACGGGGTGTTGGTGTAAATTAGTATTTACTATTTACACTTACTTAAGTTTACTTAGGTTAATGCATTATATAAATATCTCAATTCTCATTCTTTTTTTGTATATTTATATTTATTAATATGAAATGATATTTTTTACATGTTTCTAATTTATTGTCATCAAATTTTACAAACATAATAAAACTAAACTAAAATTATAGATGTTGGTGTAAATTAGTATTTACTATTTACACTTACTTAATTTTAAGTAGGTTAATGCATTATTTCATTATTTTATTATTTTATTTTGTGTGACATTTAGGAGTTTATGTACCTTTTTGAGTTGTCATGTTGACAACATAGAAGTGCGCAACTCTAATTCAACACATGGTGTCTACAACACTGGAGTTTGCATCATTCACTAAGTTGTCATGTAGACAACATAGTTATTTGTACTCCCTTCTTAGCACATGTTGTCTACAACACTGATTTGCGTATTACACCCTTGTAGGCTTATCCTCTCATCATCACACTTACTTTTGTGCTTAATGGAGGATAACCCATATTTGGTGGACATGTGTCTGGTTGTATGACTTATCATGTAGTTGATTCTGAGTCATTCTAGATGCATCTCAGAGGCCTTTATATATAGGCACTCCTAGTGTACTCTTATGGCATATTGAATGAATATATCATCATTCTTATCATACCCTCTCTTTTTGGTCTACAGTTGTGTTTGTGTTTGAGTTCTTAGTTCCTAGGTGAATTTTGGCCTAAGAAAAATTCTTACATGATATCAGAGCTTGGAGTTTTTTTTATCACATAGAGATTTGAGACCATTTTTGCTTCAACACCTCGGCCCAAATCCAAAGTATTGCAGAAATTGGATGCATCTAGAGCCAGATCTGACCTCACCATTATGTCTAGAATGTTAATTTGGTGAAGATTGACTATAAACTCAGCTACCCTAGGCCAAATTCGACCATGAGCAGGTACCGATTTTAAATTTGGGTATGGTCATTGGCAGATCTATTTGATTAATTTTTCAGGCCTATAATTTAATTCTCTGCACTTTCGACTATATTTTTTTGAAATTCCAAAGAATTTTTTTTGTAGGTACAAGCTGTTAGATCTTGGCCCTACACAGAGAATATTCTACTATGAATATTCTATTTTATTTTTAGCGGACTTCATCCATCATTCGGTGGGCATCAACCTTCCATAACCTAACCGATGGCAAGCAAAGTCTTGTGAGCTTGCCTTTTGTTTTCAAAGACACGGACCTTCCTTTTTAAACAACGTACTCTACGCTTCCTCACTCAATGTGGGACTATTCTTGTTTCTCGATGATGATTTAAGCATTCGACACCATTTGAAACCTTGGCCACACATCAGTTCTTGTGCCCAGGCCATGTGACTACTCACCATTTGCCCATGCATTTCATAAGCCTCCACATGGAGCTTCTTAATTTGCCTAAACAACACACTAACAACCACTGAGTTAGCACCTAATCTGTAGCAAGGACACCACATGGTGCCATTTCATTGGCTCAAATAGTACACCCTGCCACATCAACTTGTTGTACATGTGGACCTACTAGCAAGCCTCCACATCATACCAATTGATATGTGGACTACTGTACTAGTCAGTGCTTTGTTAGCAAGTGTCCATGTAAGCACACCACACATCACCTACCAAGTTAGCGCCAGTTCTACTATGCCACATCTACCATTGTTGTACATTTCTGTATGATCGTACCATGTGCCACATCAGCAGTTCATACTACCACGTCATCTAGGCAACCTTATTTTTTCTAACATTAGTATTTCACTAAGTTAAATTTAATAGCCATCTCACCGTCATTACTAGTCATTTTTCAACTACTGCAATGGTCATTTGATCGTCAAATTTAAGATAGCAGTTTCCTGCCCATACCCCTCTCTAGATTTTTTTTTATTTGGTAGCTTGACTTTGCGAGCCCATAACTTGGTCATCCGGACTCCAATTCAGGTGCATTTTTTCTAAAATTAGATAGAATTTCCTAAACTTTCTAGTGGTGGTGTTCTTTTCTGGTTTTGGTGCAAGGATTATTTAAAAATTTCATTTTTTGGTGACTATACTTGCTTAATCTTTCATTTTGCAACTTCAAACGCTCCGTACGAGCAGATCTGGTCACTTTTTCAAGTTCTATTTTTTTCAAAGTGTGTTATTTTTCATTTACTTTCTAGATTTACAGTCAAATTCTAGATTGTGTGGACAAAAATATCACTTTTAGGACTAGGGCATTTTTTGCATTGTAAAGCTTTGATTAGTTTTCAGAATTGTTGTAAATTTGAGCTACAATGCTTAGTGACAAATTTGGGCCTCAAAAGGCAGTTTTAAAAGAAAAATTAGAAACTCCACTTTGTTCATATTGACAAGTGGTCCATTGTACACACACTACTTATAAAGTGCCAAAAACATCTTTTTTGGGGGGGTCTTTTAATTGAGTGAAAGGGGGGGGGTGTACTGTATTTTTGTGTCTCTCTTTTGTGCTTTTTTCATTTTCTACATCATGGGTTCATTTAAATGTCCATCTCTAACTTTATGCAATTATTCTACATGGAAAGATATTGCATGGAGTAGATTAATGGAAAAAGGTTGTAATCTTTATGCTGATGGTGCAATTATCAAACCTATTAATGCTAAAGAACTCATTGAATGGAAATAACAAGACCAACATGCTTTTGGAATTATCAAAAGTTGTATTCATAGAGATCTCTTCTTTCACATTGCCAATTGTACAGAATCAAACCTTGCATGAGACAAACTTGAATCTTTGTATGGTAAGGTGGATGAAGAAAAGGGATTTTAGATTGAGTATGATCTACTTCTCTTGGATCCAAGGAACTTTGACACAATTCAAGATTACATCAACAAAGCCAATGAGTATAGGGTACTACTCAAAGATTGTGGAAATCCCATGAATGATGAAAAGTTGATTCATTACATCCTGAAGAGGCTACCTTCAAAGTATGCTTCCTTTGTTTCGAGTTTTAATACTCACAAGTTGACCATGGGAACTGCTTACTAGAACCTTACATTTAATGCATTTATAGAGATGTTGATTGTTAAAAAATCTCACTTGATGGATTTAGGACTTCTCATGACATCAAATACCAAAGCATTATTGGCTAGTGATGAGTACCAATCAACTCAAGGAGGGAAAAGTTCTAGCAACAAGAAGAAGAAGCAATGGAAGCAAAAATCACAATCTGAGACACAACAATCCTTCTCACAACAAGACAATTCTTCTTCTAACAAGAATGGAAGTAATAAAAAGAAGGACAAACTTTTTTATGCATACTAAAAAAAGCCAAATCATGACAAGTATCATTGCAAGACTAAAAGAATAGATGAGTTAGAAAATCTATTCAGGAAGAACAAGATTCAAGTGCCAGGTACTTCCAAAGATTCAACTCCAACCTCTTCAAAGGGAAAAGGGAAAGCACCTATGGCAAATTGAAGTTCTTCTTTAAAATGGATACTTGACTCAGGTGCCTCTTATCACATGGGTTCTTCAAAAGGAGACTTTTCTTCATTAAAGTAGTCACAGGTACTACACATCTTTGTGGGAGATGATAATAAAATGGAAGTTGTAGGGAAAGGACATGAGGAAATGGAAAATGGGGAATTCAAAGATGTTCTCTACATTGTAAATCTTAGCTCCAATCTCCTCTAGGTTTACCAAATCACTCACCTTGGAGAAGGTCATAAAGTTGAGTTCCTTCTAGATTCAATGATGGTGTGTTGTCTTATAGATGATTCATTGGTTGCAATGGGGAAAGAAAATGATGACAAGAGGCTCTATTCCTTCTCCCACTTTGTGCCTAAGTCTCCTTCTCAAGCCTTGTTGACTCACTCACATTCACAAATCAAACTATGGCATGAGCAGTTTGGTCACCTTGCCTTCCACCATCTTCAACAACTTTGTTCAAAACACATGGTCAAAGGTCTACCTAACATCAACCTTTCTAAGAGTGAGTGTTCATCATGTTCAGTGGATATGCATCTCGAAGAGATGTATGATAAAGGGAAGTCTTCAAGAGCACCAGTTGTTCTTTAGTTGGTTCACATGGTTTTAGTAGGTCCTTTTGTAGTGACTTTAGTTAGCTACATTCTTACTTTTGTTGATGACTTTTCATGATTCACTTGGGTCTACTTCCTTCATCACAAGAATGAATTGGTTCATAAGCTTCAAGCCTTCGAGACTCATGCTAAACAAAAATCCAGGAAAGTCATCAAGGTCCTATAGATGGACAATGAGAATAGATATGTGGATAGAAGACTTCAAGACTTTTGCAAACATGAGGGAATTGATCTTCAAAATCTACCAACATTCAGTTCACAAAAGACAAATATTGCAACACTGAGGATTAGAACTCTCAAGACCAGGGCAAGTTGCATGATAAAAGCCAAGTCTCTTGATCCTACATTAGAAGTTGAAGCCATTAGCAGTGCTACTCACATACTTAACAAATCTACTCATAATGCCTTAGATGGTAAGACTCCTTTTGAGGTATGGTGTGATAGAAAACCAATTGTAATTCACTTCAGAGTCTTCAATTGTCTAGCATGGGCAAACCTATCTTCCAAAGGATGTAAGGCACCAACAACTAGGCCTTGTACTTTCATCGATTATGAAGATAGTGTGAAGGCTTACAGACTAATGGATCCAAAGACTCATGAGTTCTTTGTGGAGAAGGATTTACACTTTGAGGAAAGTTCACCCAACTTATCCTCTAATCCTCTCCAAACTTCATACACAATGGAAACTAATAGTGACACAAGTGATAGTGCTTCAACAGATTTAGCCATGTGGGGTTCTATCAATAGTTGTAGCGAGATGTCATGACATTAGTATAGTTGACATGTTTATATTGCCACAATGAAAGGTCCACCAAACTAGGGTACATGTTGTCTTCTAGCTCTAGCTTCAGTTGATGACTACATGGTAGACATTGCAGGTTTGTTCGTGGAGTCACACACCACTAATTTGGGAGACAGCATTGTGACTTACATCTTCTCTTTGATGAAGATGATTCTTCTATAGTTGTTGTGAGGGCTCACTCTGACCCTCATGTCCATTCTTTATATGATCAATCTTCATAGGTTGGAGTGATTGTGGATACTTATGTACAACAATTGGAGTCTCTTTGTCAGCAAAGGAGACCATTCTGGAA
The DNA here is from genome assembly GCA_028749045.1 of Cupressus sempervirens. NCBI lineage: Eukaryota > Viridiplantae > Streptophyta > Pinopsida > Cupressales > Cupressaceae > Cupressus > Cupressus sempervirens. The sequence continues at coordinate 30,093,790 of CM053783.1, read as the reverse complement.
TAGGTTCTATAGACACTTGAGTAGGTTTCAGGGCCACCATACATCTTCAGGACTATACCTTTGCCTTTGTTTCTTCCTAAGGGGAGGAACATCATCCAACAATCTTGGACCAACTTCTTCCTTGGAGCAACACTCACTGGTTGGCATTCTTCATTTGTTGGGGGGGGGGGGGGGGGGGGGGGGGAGGGGGGGGACTACCTTGTCTCTCTTTCTCTTCTTTCTTATGAGGGGGACTTTTTCCTCTTATGAGGTCTTGTTCTTCTCATTCTTCACTTATGTATATACTGGATGTATGTCATAATGGGGGGGTCTTGATTACTCCATCCATCCATGCATCTCTTTTCATCTCTCTTTTTGGGGAAGGGTTTTTCCCATGAGGTTTTCCCTTTTTCTCCATTTTATGAGAGATTGCATTTTCATTATGTACATGGGTACCTAACATGGCCTAGTAGCTGGGACCCATTATGTATTCCATCCTAGTTTTCGTAAGCTTAAGGGCATTCCCCTAAGTTGCACTTAAGAGGGGGTGTTGGTGTAAATTAGTATTTACTATTTACACTTACTTAAGTTTACTTAGGTTAATCCATTATATAAATATCTCAATTCTCATTCTTTTTTTGTTTATTTATATTTATTAATATGAAATGATGTTTTTTACGCATTTCTAATTTATTGTCAGAAATTTTTTACAAATATAATAAAACTAAACTGAAATTATAGATGTCGGTGTAAATTAGTATTTACTATTTATACTTACTTAAGTTTACTTAGGTTAATGCATTATTTTATTATTTTTTATTAGTTTATTATTTTATTTTGTGAGACACTTAAGAGTTTGTGTAGCTTTTTGAGTTTTCATGTTGACAACACAAAAGTGCACAACTCTAATTCAACAATGTTGTTTACAACACTAGAGTTTGCATCATTCACTAAGTTTTTCATGTAGAATACATAGTTATTCGCACTCCCTTCTTAGCACATGTTGTCTACAACACTTATTTGCATGTTATATCCTTGTAGGCTTATCCTCTCATCATCGCACTTACTTCCGTGCTTAATGGAGGATAATCCATATCTGGTGGACATGTGCCTAGTTGTATGACTTATCATGTAGTTGATTCCAAGGCATTCTAGATGCATCTCAGAGGCCTTTATATGCAAACTCTCCTAGTGTACTCTTATGGTATATTGAATGAATATATCATCATTCTGATCATGCTCTCTCTTTCTAGTCAATAGTTGTGCTTGTGTTTGAGTTCTTAGTTCTTGGGTGAATTTTGCCCTAAGGTAAATTCTTACAATAGAAACATCTTTACTTTCATTATAGAAAAATACACCCAAACAATAATGAATCCAAAAGTTAAAAAACACAGAGAGAAAGTAAATTTATTCATATGGTTGTGAAGAAACTTATAATAATTATTTGAAAATAATATGAAATGATAAAAAATGGAGCAATCACATTAAACATCATGCAAATTTTAATAAATTTAAAATTAGAACTAGTTTTTTCTTTGTTGTAGAATGGTTTATTTCCTCATTGAAGAATCCATGACTTATCCTTTTATAAAAATTGATAAAAATATTCTTCACAATTTAAATGAAGATCACTTCATTCACAATACACCTGAGAATTACTTATATAAATTGCACATTAAAAAGATATCTCAAAACTTGAAGATAACAAAATAGATGTAGTTTATTTCTATTAATAAACCAATGATTACAAATACCTTACAATTTATATCTCCCAATATGCTTAAAAAATAAAGAAAAAGCATTGGACTTGAAAATCATACTAAGAATGCATTACATAGGTTCTAATCAAGCCAGAGAAAGGCAATAATTACATAGTTATGCTTGTATTCAACATCATTGGTGACATCAAAGACAAACAAATGAAATAGATAAAAAAGCCTCCATTCCTTCATTGATTACTATTCCACCTTTGAATAACTCATTTAATGAAGAGGAACCCTAAAACCATCTCCATCTGACACATGTTTATCCTTCTTCCTTTGCCTCTGTAATTCTTCCTACCATAGTTTCTTTAATAGAGTTTTCAATGATTGCATGCATTGCATCAGCCTATTGAAACTTTTGCTTGAATGTTCATGTTCTCCACCATGCCCTCCAAACATTCATAACATGAGTATTTAAAACCCTTTTTTATTTCTAGCATTCAAACAATTACCTATACTCAAATATAAATCTATAAATTTCAAAATCTAAATGAAGATGACATAAATATTGATCATCTTCATCAATGAGAATCACATATAAAGGTGTGGTGATTTCCTCTCATAAGTCCAGTTTTCCATCCTCCATTGTAACCAAACTAAAATATACCAAATATTGATATCTCTCACTACTTTGCAGATTTCTTCTTTGGTTGCTATATCTCCTGCAAATATGTTTAAAATTTAGAGTATATTTTCAAAATAATCCTTCATAAATCATCATACAAAATCATATAATTTCCAATAATAAAAAAATAGTATAATAAAAAAACATGAATAACTTACTTTATCTGCAACAACATAAAAATTACCAAAATGCAAAAGTGAGATCTCAAAAGCAACAGAAGAAATAGTGTGCAAATGGAGGAACGAGAGTGAAAAAAATATGATTTCAAACTATATAGGGGGCGAATTAGTTTCAAATTTTGGGCAGGAGATTTTTTTTTTTTTAAATTAAGGTTATCCAAAAAGTTTGTTCTATTAAGTCTATTCCTTCTCTCACATCATCACATGTGAGATGGGTATGGATATGGTAGCATGTATTATATATGCATAGAATGCACAATTTTTCAGGAGATTAGCTTCTACCTTTTTCATTTGAAGAAGGGTAGAGTTAATAATGATTTGTATTCTCTGTAGTTACAACTATTGAATGTGATAAGCACCATGCATCTTTGGATGGATGTTACACATCTTAGACAAGGGATTTGTATAATGTGTTAGTGGAACCTCACTAGTGAGCAATGATTTGAGCTCTCCTATATCTAATGATTGTGATCCATCTACATCTCTCACTACAATCCTGCCATGATTCTTTTGCAATAGAAATTATAAGTAGGAGCAACTTGTACTATATACAAGTCGATAATGAGTATGTGTAGCCTTGAGAAGCACAAAACAATGTACATCTTGACATTCATGGGTGAAGGAAACCATTTTAACCCCATAATGGTGGATTCAATCTTCGAGGCCTTGAAAGAGGTGGAACAATTAGCAGACAAAGGAGCCCTGGTGACTATAAACACAGGAAAACACTTTTCTAGCTATCTTGACATGATGGATCATTGAGAGCCCAAGCTACCAATTCAGAATGGTCATAGAGAAATTAGAGAAGATATTTTTGGAGTTCATAGGACTCAAAATCCCCATCGTTGCAACCATCTTTGGTGGTGCAGTGGCGAGTGGGTTCATGGTGGCTCTTGCCTTTGACTATCATTTCATGATGCAACAAGACTCTTTAGAGCTCCATTTTTGGGAGCTCAACCTTGGATTTCAAATCCTCACTAGTATGATGGTCATCATTTAGAGCAAGTTTTTTAGGAGTTGGTGTACAAAATAGATGCAAAACCCAACTTCACAGAAGCCACAATGATCACCTGCAAGAAAATAACTTGTTACAAGGAAGTGAGAAGCAAGGAGAGAAGAGAGGCTCTCAAAGATGAAAATATATTCAATAGAGAAAATAATGAATCAAAAAAGTTACAAAATACAAGGGAATTGATCCTTATAAAAGGAGATCAACCATTCTCAAAAGGGAAACCCTAAAGAAACCTTAAAGAGATAATGTGACATTTAATAAAAGAAAACAAATATTACATGTCACATTCATGAAGAGACAAAATTCAATACTCCAATAGTGAAATCTTAAGAGTAAGTAAAAGATAATAAACCTTTTAATCTAACACCCCCCCTTAAGATGAGTGACAATGCAACTACAAACAATGCAAATAAAAGAAAGGAAACTTGGGTCTTGGCAACAAGGCTTGATTAGGTACCCAATCACAACCAAATCTCTATAAATTGGAGAGATAGAAAAAACCACCTGGGGAAAAGGTCTACTCCAAAAAAAGATGAGAAAACATGCTAAAAAATTTGAAAGGAAGGAAGGCCTCACTAAGACCCCCCAAGGAAAACTTCCTTCACCCCAAGCATGGTGCACAAATGAAGATAATGCGGTGATGAAAAAGATTTAGTAAAGATGTCGGCAACCTATGCTTTTGTAGGAATGTACTCCAAGAGGAGAACAACACCATGAATCAACTATAGGATGAAGTGCATGTGGATCTCAATATGCTTAGTACTCTGATGCTCCACTAGGTTGTGAGAAATATGAATGGCACTTTGATTGTCACACCAAAGCATAGTGGGACTATCAAGAGGAAACCCAAACTTAGTCATCAATTGTCAAAGCCACAAAATCTCATGACTAGCTAACACCATTGCTAGGTACTCAACCTCTATAGATGATAATGAAATAGTATTTTGTTTCTTACAAGACCATGTGATAGGACCAAAGAAAAGACAAAAAAAAAAATCCAAAAGTAGACTTCCTATCATCAAAATCACTAGCCCAATCCGAGTCAGTAAAGCCAACAATGTGTGGGGATCTTGTAGTGTAGTGAATGTCAAAATATGTAGTGCCCTAAATGTACCTCAAGATACATTTGGCAACTTACCAATAGCTATCATGAGGATCATGGGAAAATTGAGAAACAAGACCAACCACAAAGGAGAGATCAGGACTAGTATGTGTTAGGTATGTAACAAACTACCATCCAACCATTGGTATAAAGTGGGATCCACTGAAGTTGTAGGAAAAGTTGTAAACAAGACAACACTTGACTAAAATGGTGAAGGGGTAGGCTTGCAATCAAGCATGTTGAAGTGTCAGATCATTTCAAGAGCATACTTCTACTAACAAATGGAAATACCATCAAAATGTTGAGTAACCTGTAGGCCAAAAAAATAGTGTAGAAGACTAAGATCTATCATCTCAAACTGCTCCATCAATTCTCTCTAAATACTCTGAATCATGGAGGATGAGCTACTAGTAATGATGAGATCATCAACATAGAGAACAAGTATCACAATATCAACCCCCTGACACCAAATGCACAATACATTATCAAAATGATAGCATGTGAAGTTTGTAGAAAGCAAGAATGAGTCCCTCTTCTCATACCAAGCCTAAGGGGCTTGTTTGAGACCATAAAATGAATGCCAAAGTCTAAAAACTAATGAAGATTCCTACATAAATCCTTGAGGCTACTCCATATAGATCTCCTCATGAAGGTCACCATGAAAGAACAAACTCTTCACCTCCATCTGAAAGACTGGTCATCCCTATGAAGCTACTAGTGAAAGGAAAAAGTGAATAGAATTCATCTTGGTGAAAAGGGGAAAAAGTCTTAGATTAATTAATACCCTCAACATGTGAGAATCCATTCACAACAAGATGTTCCTTGTACTTATCAATAGAGCCATCTACAACATACTTGGTACAATACAACCTTTACACCAAATTGACTTTCTTCCTTTCAGAAGAGTACAAAGATCCCAAGTGTGATTCTTCATAAAATAAGAATACCCCTCATCAATAGCCAAATCCCACTCTAGATATCTGGTTTCCTCTAAAAATATTTGTGGATCTACAGAAATAGGATGACTTGGAAGGCTAGAACCAGATGTTTGAGCTCGAGTATGATAGGTATCTATAGGATCTCCTATCAAAAGACTAACTAACTCAACTATAACACAAGCCCACCTTGGAAAAGGTAGAGAAACTAGTGGTGTTGAATGAGGTGGATGTGGTGGATCATCATCTACATCATCATCAAAAGATGGAACATCCTCAAGAGATGAAGAGGAAGGATTGGGCAATGAGGGAAAATCCAAGGAGGGAGAATCTATAAGAGGAAAGCATTCATCAAACTAGACATCTCATCAAAACAAGACCTCTATAGACTTAGGATCAAAAAATCTATATCCCTTCACATCCTCATAGTAGCCAACAAAGATGAGTGGTCAACTCTTCTTCTCCATAGATTTTCTCTAGGTATCAGGAAGAAAAGCCTATGCCTTGCTGCCAAAAACTCAAAAAGTGAGACCAAGCCTCCTCAAGAGTCATCTATTGTAATGCCTTGTGAGGCATCTAATTCTAAATCTAGTTGGTACAATTGAATTCTTTAGACCAAAATGAAGATTGCATATCCTATGATTGAATCATACAATTTTCCATCTCTCGTAAGGTTCTATTCTTACTCTCAGCAATACCATTCTGTTAAGTGATGTGTGAAACTTAAAGTTGATGTAGTAAACCATACTTACTAAAAGAATCTCTAAATGCCTAATTCACATACTCCCCCCCCCCCCCCGCCCATTATCTGTGTGTATCCGTCTAAGAGAAAAACTAGACTGCTTCTCCACAAAAGTCTTAAATATTTAGAAGGAATTAGAGACATCAAATTTGTACTTAAGAAATTACACCTGAGTGGGTTTGGAGAAGTCATCAATGAATGTGAGAACATAGTGGGCCTTTGAAAAAGGAGTAGGAAAGGACATAAGATCACTATGAACCAACTCCAAGGGTGCCTTAGCACGAGTGGCTAATCTCAAAGGAAAGGGATCTCAATGATGCTTGCGGAGAACACATCCATGACAAACACCATCAATGCAAGAGATCTGTGGTAGCCCAAAAAAAAGTGCTTGTGTACTCATTTTTTGTAAGTAGTGGTAGTTGACACATGTCCAAAATTCTCATGCCAAAGCTTTCTCACAAAGTTTACATGTATCGTAAGAGAAGAACCCACACTTTCTAAACTCTCAAAGCTATCAAATTGGTATAAGTGACACTGCGGATTCACATTGCCAGTAGCAATAATTGAATCAAAATCAAATAGATCTTGAATAAATACATCATGTGGTGAGAACTCAAATGTCTTACCAAAGCCAGAATGGAAAATCTGATAAATTGAAAGAAGGTTCGTAGAAATGACAGGAACTATAAGAAAGTCTTGAAGAGAACCACCATCCAGTGAAACTAAACCTAAACTGAGAACTAGGAGTTGTGTAGAGTCGCCAACTACAATATGTGAGGTATCACTATGAACAAGTGTAGTGACCAAATCCTATGAGTGATTCATATGGTGTGAAGCACTAGAATTAATGATCCAAGATGATCCTGAAGACAAGGCTCATGCATGAAGAGCATGGTCCTTCCCTATAGATGATGAAGGTGGCTATGGAGAGGAGATGTGATGTTGTTGCATGTCATGCTCTAAAGTCTCTAACTATTTCCAACACTTGGAAACTGGATGCCCTTCCTTGCCACAAAACTAGAAAGGATCACCTGTGGACTTCTTAGTCTTGGAAGAAGACTCACCAAACTTATAAGAATTACCCTTCTTAGGGTTGGATTGTGGTTTAGAAGGAGACTATGTAGATGGCTTGGAGGGATGTGCATGTCTAACTAAATCTCTCTTGGCCTTCATTGTCTTATTTTTCTTCACTATAGATGATTGTGCAACCAATGTTGTGTTCTTTGATCTTGATAGAGAATCTAAATGGGAAAGCTTGGCTTCTTCTCTAATCAAACAGTCATAGAATTCTTAAAATATCAACATGGTGAAATGAGTGCCCAATGCATCCATAGTGGAGTGAAAAGTAGAGGAGAAAATATGAAAGTTCCCCTAAGTTTTGATAGTATCAAGAAAATGCATTCTTTATATGTATTTGTCTTGCCACAACATTTTAACAATGATCTCTTTTGCTTGAATTTCATCAAAAAGTCCTCAATGGTGGGAAAAGAATCAGGTAAAAATGATCTAAGCTTTGCCTCAAGCTTAAGTTCTTTGAACTCACTAATTGTACCAAACAAGGTCTTGAACTTGAGCCACATTTTCTGAGGAGTATTACACTCATCAAGATGAACCTATAAGTTGTCTACAATACTGAGAGAGATAAAACCCATGGCCTCATCCATCTTATTTCTATGTTGATATTTCTAAAATGGACTCTAAAATAGAGGTTGGTCCTTATCCAAACAAGACTAAAAACCCTTGGAAAAGAGTAACTATGTCATGGAAACTACCCATGTGTGATAGTTATGTGGGTTTAGAGGAGCTAGAAAAGAAGAGGTCTCAACCATTGTTTTAGAGAAGGTTTTTTGGTTTTGAAAGATTTATGTTGTACTAAAGTAAATGACATAAACAACACATTCAAAACACCCCCCCAACAATACTAGAAACCAAACCCTAGCAACTAAAATAAATGCGTATATAATGAGGAGAGAAAAAAAAACCTTCAAATGAGTGACTGATGTACCTTTGAATTATTCTGATCATGAAGATACTAGATTTGGATAGATAACTGCAAGAGACTTCCAACACCTTTTCATTCATTGAAAACAGAACTTGAACGTAAAAGATATGGCCCTCAAAGTGCAAAAATGAAGTTTGGCCTTTGACACTGAAAATAAGAACCTAAACTGCATCAAAATCTAATAAAACCTATACCATCAAATGAGCTTAGAACCATATTTTTGATGATATTTTGTTTTTTTGAAAATAGAGTTCATATGCTCAGGTTATGAGAAAAAAATTGAGCACTGCTCCTTATGGCCTAAAAGGGCATCTAAAGTGTCGATGCAATGTTGACGTCAGCACTTCATCACATTAAATTTGATGATTGTCTAGCCATCATAGAAAAGAAGGGATATTTTGACATGGTAGGTGATGTGGCATTGACTAGACACTAAATAGGTCCTAACATGGTGGCCACATGTCAGGCTGATGTGGCCAGTGATGTGGTAGATAGGGGCACTTGCTATGTGGTAGTGCTGACAGTGGAGACTCAACACATGGGTGCCACATGTCAGCTATAGACATTACCACATGCTAGTTGGCTAAGTGGTGGCCAGGGCCACAACAGAGTGACAAAGGCAATGGCAGTGGGAATGTTAGTGGCAGCAAGCGATGGTCTATCTACTGTCAGTCGTGATGGGCTGTGATGGGTGGCAAGTGGGGCCACTAGTAGTGATGACCTGTCCATTGGTGGAAGGGTTGCCACTGGGCTGCTTTGATGGCTAGAAATGGGGTGCAACATGGTGGCCAGTGATTGGTCTACTTTTTTAATTTTAATTTTTGTGCTTGCCTCGTATGGCGTGCTCAGGCATCCAAAAGCCCATGGTGTCCAATCAGGACATATTTTATATAGAAATGAGGGTTTTGGGTTGCTTTGAGTCCAATAGTGAGGTCCTTTTGGGCTTAGGGTGATCCAAAAATTTGACCCACCTGTTGGAAATATTCAAGATAAGATAGGTTACTGAAAGGGGAGGGGTGAATTAGTAACATATAAAACTTTTATCATATTTAGCATTTTAACCATTCACCATTCAGTCATCTAATCTACTAAATAACTGAAAGAATTGCACATGTACATAGAGATTTGGTGACCCAAAAACCTTCCAAATAGAAAGTAAAACTGGGGTGCGAATGATGCCCACAAAACTTCAATACTGCAGTATAAAGTTGGTCGATTAAGGCTTACAATGATCACTTCTGGTGATCTACCCTGTTAGGAGCAAGTAGGATTGCTAGATCCACCTTGTTAGAGGATTTACAAACATACACTAAAGTATGCACTCTGTTAGGAGATTTACAGAAAGACTGTTAAGTCTACCCTGTTAAAGGATTTATAAATTGATTCACCTGTTAGGATGAAGTAGTGGATCTGCTTACAACTATTTGTTGATAAGATCCTTGTTGCATTGATCACCTGATGTGATAGATATAACTTTTCTGCTCCTATGTTGACCTTATTGTATTCCTTTTATTCTACTACTGATTTTCTTTCACTTTTCTCAAAATATATCCATACCTTCTTTACATGCGAACACCACTCTCTTTTTCACACACCATACCCTACTACAAATGATATCATACATTACATATATACCATTCCAATATTTACAACTGCAAGGTCGGCCAAAACACAAGTGAACAAAACATTACTAAGTCAGCCAGATAGTAGAAAACTCAGGTTCCTCAAGTTGACTCGGTGACCTTCTGATACTCGGCATCTACTACATTACTCGGCATCGTCATGCACTTGGTAGAAGTAGAGGCTCGGTTCATACTAGCCACACAATACTGCTTGGAACTCGGTAACCATTGGTGACTCGGTAGAAGCTAACTTCTTCATTTACCTTGTTGTGCTCGGTGAACACTGAGTTCTTTATTTACCTTCTTCACTCAGTAAACACTGAGTTCTTCATTTACCTTCTTCACTCAGTAAACACTGAGTTCTTCATTTACCTTCTTCACTCAGTAAACACTGAGTTCTTCATTTACCTTCTTCACGTAGTAAACACTGAGTTCTTCATTTACCTTCTTCACTTGGTAAACACTGAGTTCTTCATTTACCTTCTTCACTCTGTAAACACTGTTGAACTACCCATTCACTCGGTATCCTCTGGAATGCTTGGTGAGAACTGTTTACCTGCTGAACTTATAAGGTAACCACTGAATTCTTGGTATACATTGTAGGCTAAGTGATGAACTCGGTAAGCATTCAGAATCAAATAAGTGTTTGCACTAATGACAAATATATCATAATTCCAACAATCTCCCCCTTTGGCATTAGTGACAAAAACACTTATGAGCCAAGACTTATGTAAAAAATTTGACATACTAATTTACATATATCTCCCCCATACAATATGCATAGAGTATTTACAAATATCTCTATCTTTACACATGGCTTCCTTATTTACATATATCTCTATCTCTTCTTTGGTACTCTATCTCCTATTTCTTCTTTGGTACTCTATCTCCCCCTTTTTGACAATAATGCCAAATTAAACAATATATATTTACATAGAAACACCAAAATGGGAGATAAACTCATAATGTACCTTGAGAATAAGAGCCAAAGTCTTATCCCAATTCTCTTGCAAAATTTTGTAGGTGGAGAGTGCTATTTGAACTTCAGCTAAAAGTTCAATCACATCATCTGCAATTGAAAAATTGTTGTCATGGATCAATGTTTTGGAGTAGGCAATGTGTTTCTGCATTGTGTCCATGATAGGAAGAATCATATTCTAGATGTCAATCAAGGTAGATCTAATCCTTGCTTCCTCTTTCAACAATTTTGCCTACTTTTTTGACAAGAATCTAATTCTGAGATGATGGGATGAACTTGAATTGGGGTCATGTTGCAGCATTTGGGCACTGACCTTCATATCCTCATCAATTTTGTTTAATTTTTCTTTGATCTCCTTGGTATACTCGGTAACATCACAAAGTTTGGCAAAAAGTGAAGTAACATTATTAAAAGAATTTTCAAGATTTACCAAAATTGTGGAAAATTGTACCTGTTTTATTGCAATGTGCTGAGCAATGTGCTCAAGCACCTTATTATCAAATTTTATTTCAACCTTTTCAATCAATTCTTCTTGACCAGAGGTGTCCTCATTGAATTTTTTTACAGCCTCTTCTAACTGAATCAAAATGTGTTGAGTAGAATCTAATTCAACACCTATAGCTTCTGTAATTATATTCCTAGCATTCTCAATTATTTTGTACTCCTTATCCCTTTCAGACCTTAACTACTTCTACGTAGCCTTCATCTCTATTAGTTGACTAGCATACCTCATCTCTTCAATGGTAGCATTTTCATAGTCAATTTTTGGAATCACTATTTCTGTATCTAAGTCCATATCTTTAGGAATTTCTTTTCCAGTGATCAGAAGTCTTAATGGTTGCTTTTGTTTGGCTTCTGTGATGACTGGTTTGACCTTGGGAATAGACACAATAGTGGAGATGGAAGGACTAGTAGTGAAAACTAGGATACTTGAGGATTGAGTGCCAATAGGAGTATTTACCAGATCAAAAACTGGAATACTTCCCAAAAATGGTGATATACTCGGTAATGTAGTATCTGAACTAACTAGATTTGAAGTAGATGTAGATAATGCTGAAAAAATTGTAGAACAAGCTAGAATATTTATAATGGGAGGACTAACTGGTGCAAAATGGGTGCTAATGTAGCTGACAAAATTGTGGAACTTACTACTATACTGACTGAAGATGATGGAGTTGAGGAGGTTGGCTTAGTAGCTGAAGGAGAGGGCTACACCTTGGTAGATGAAGTGGTAGACACTTCCATTGATGATATCTGGAGCTGTGATGTGGCAGGTGCAGATGATAAGTCTGATGTGGATGCTATCAAACCTGTTGAAGCTGACTCCAACCTTGATGATGTGACAGTTTTAGGTGGAGAGTGAGGAAGGGATGCAATAATTGCTAATGCAATTTTTACTGGACCATCTTCCTCCTTATCTTCCTCTTCAGCTTCTTCCTCCTTTTCTTCTCCCATTAATGCATGCAGCTCTCCTGGTGAGACTGTGATGGATGGAGTGCCATCAATATCATCACTCTCACTATTGTCATCATCTTTGATTTCCACTGGGTCTTCACTGGGCTTATGCAGATGATAGATGTTTTTCCACATGTTTGTAGCATCATTTACAACATGCTCAATGTCTTTGATCAAAATTAAACATGTGTGAAATCTGATCATCATTTTACCTTCATGGTTTTTCATTGCAATTTTTACTTCTGCTCCAATGAGACTTGGTCGAAAATTCTTCAGGGACTGCTCATAGATGTCCTTTACCATTTGGGTTGCTAACTCCCATCTTGGTTGCAATCTCTCCAATAGTTCTTTCGAGATTTGGGAGGCAAACTGGTTCAGGGAGTATTTCCATTTACCCATCTTGCTGAGTACCAATTCCTCTATTTGCATTTTCTCAGCACCTGTTCTAGTTTCAAATTTTAATGCCTTGAAATTTGTGATGCCTACTCCTTTCCAATTGTTTAAGCCTTTCCTCAAATGTAGGTGCAAGCCTAACTAGTATAGGTTCCTGCTTACCTTTTCTGGTTCTTCTTGTGAATATGACAGGAGGCTTCTTCTTGGGTTTGGTAATTATTTCCTTACCTTTCTTCTTCGGAGGTTCTTCTTTAGTTTCTTGTTCTTCTTTTTCTTCTTCTCCTCCTTCTTCTTCATCATCTCCTTCATCCTCACCTTTTCCTTCTGTTAGCATAAGAGGGCCAGATGCAATTTTCAATTTTTCTATCTTCCTCTTGCCTTTGCTTATGGCCTATGGTAGCTTGATTTCAAGCTCAATTCTAGCTTTTGCTTCATCATAGGTTCCAAAAATTTGTTTCCTTGGGTCTACTGGCTCATTTACCAGCGCTTCTATGATGTCTCTGGCTTCATCAATATTTATCTCGTAAGGAAGAGGTTTTACCCATGCAACTCAGGGTATGACTACCTGGATGTACACCTTATCACAGTCAACCATGAAGCATACATCATCTTTGTAATCTTCAACTAGCTTTGGTGGAATCCAGAACCTGTTATTCATCCTTTCCTTGAAGTCTTCAAAATAGTTGTCCATGATGCTATCAAAATTTTCACCCATCTTTGCTACAAACTCATTTATTTGATACAAAATTGGAATGTCTTTTCTCCATATGACATTTCCTTTGGATGGAAAGAATTTTTGAATGTAGAAAAATAAACAGATCAACATAGAACCAAATTTACAAGGGTTATTCTTGGAAGTCCTTATACTATCCATATTTTTATTCAATTGTTTCAGCAACACTTTAGACAAATCAAGTTCAAGGTTTTTCTTTACAACCTTGAGGACCAAATCCACAGCTTCACAAGGTACACTATTCAATTTGCTAGAACTGTATAATTTATATGCAATTACATAAATGCCAAATCTTAGTTTGACATCAGATATAGTGTTGACCTTTAAACCTCTACCATCCCATTTGGCTAGGGTTTGCTTCTATAACTCCTCCCAACTTATGGTTTTAGTGGTTTTGGCTTTGCTGAGCATAGGGAGACACGTGATTTTGTGAATCATCTTCTTTGTGATTAGCACTGGCTGTTCTAACCATAATTTTCCATTATGCACTCGACTCAAGATATACCTAATCCATTTGGTTTGGAATTTTCTAGGCATATGCGAGATATGAGTCAAGCCTTTGGTTTCAAGATGCTTGAACTCAGGTTTCAGAGAGCCATCTACACTCATTTCACCTAGGGCATTGTTCATCTCTAGGTTTTTGATTTCTTGAATAGAACATTTGAAATGAGTATGAATATCATTGATAAGAAGTACCTTAGGAGGTGTTTGTGATTGAGCTCCAGTTGGGTTGAGTGATTTTGCAACGGCCGAAACAATCTTGAAGTTGGGCGCTTTCCATTATGTACCCTTTACTAACATTTCTGAACCTCTTTTCGCCTTGCTGCTACTGGTGCTTGTGGATACCATTGCTGCTCGGTGAATGATAAATTTTTAAACAAATTCTTCGCAGGAAATTTGCTTCAAATTGCTTGGAATTTTCTTTGGATTCACTAGAAATCTTTTAGCTTTGAGTATTCTTAAGTCACGATGAAAAATGAAATTGAATTCTACCCTTTTGATGGAAATACTATCATTAATGCTCTGTATGAAGGTAGATGAGATGACATAGTGCTTGCCAGTCTATCATCGATCTACTCGGTAAAAGCTTTGCAACTCGGTGATCAAACAAAATCTTTGATACTCCCGACCTTAGCTTGGTAAGATCTTCAACCAACCTTGCTCGGTAGATGCAACATGGTGAATGATAACTTTTTCTTTGACCCTTGTATCTGAAATACTGATTTGATCATTTGCACTCTTTCACTCTGGAACTACTTGAGATATGGCTCGATGATGCAATTCTTGATTCTTCTTAAATCTAATTGGAAATGGTGGAGTCACCCATTTCTTGAGTGACATGACCATCATTTGAACTGTCTTTCTCGGTAGATTTAGGAATCCATTATTGTCTCATCTGCTTTCGAATGTTATCAGCTTTAGCTTTATTTTCATCTTCAATTCTTCCAGTATTCATGCAATTCTTGGCTATATGACCAAGTTCAGTACATGTGTAACATCTTATGGTTGTATCCCTCTTTCTTAGGTGATGTCTTGTACATTTTATCCCAATGTGTCCATATTCTCCACAATAGTGGCACCTACACCAAGTATTGTAGTCCCAACCAAATATTGCTTTGATAATTTGTTCTGCTAGATTGAATGTTTTTTATTTACATTCAGATGCCTTGTGACCTTGTTTCTTGCATTTGTGACATTTGCCTTCAAATTTTGGTTTCTCTTTGCATTCATTAGCTCTGTGACCATGCTAATTATAGTTGAAGCATTTACCATTGAATTTTTCCTTTCCCTTACTCCAACATTTGTTTGATTTATGACCTATCTTGCCACAACGATTGCAAGTGGGTCTTTGATTCCTTTGGGCACCTTATTTGGAGGATTCACCTTCTTCCTTATATCCAAGACCGGCTTTACCTTTTGGTCTATGAAAGTTTTTCTCACTTTTCTGATTTAATTGAGTCATGTCTACTTGAGATTTCATCATTCTCTCATTGACTTGCCTTTCAGTGATCAATTCATTTTCCAAACTTTCATTGATTTGTCTTTCAAATCTTAGATCACTTTGTAAGCTTGCATTGATTTGTCTTTCAGTGATTAAATCATTTCTCAAACTTTCATTCTCAGATCTTAGATTCATAATTTCTTCACTTGCATTAGATAGTTGACCTACAAGATTTTCATGCTAAAGGAATTGATTATTTCTTACCTCTAAGTCTTCATTTGACTTGTTTCTCTATTCCAAAGCTTCACATAGCCTGATGGATTGGATTTCTTGTTCTCTTTTAAGCTTCCTTACTTCTTCCTATACAGAGCCATTCTTTGCTAGGAGTTCTTTGATTGCTTCATCAGCCTCATTTGAACTGCTTGATGGTAAAAGGTCTTCAATATTTTCTTCAATATACTGATGATCATTCATTTGTCTTGCAAGTTCCTTCCTTATTTTTAGAGATTGAGAAAGATGCTCATTTGCTTCTTTGAGTTGAGCCATGGCCATTTCCAGATCTAGCTTTTCATTTTCAATAGATTTGTCAAGTCTGAATATCTCCATTGTCCTTGATCTTTGCTCAAGCTATCAAACTTTATCCTGAGAACCACAAAGCTCTGATACCAATTGTTGGAAATATTCAAGATAAGATAGGTTACTGAGAGGGGAGGGGTGAATCAGTAACATATAAAACTTTTATCATATTTAGCATTTTAACCATTCACCATTCATTCATCTAATCTACTGCATAACTGAAAGAATTGCACATGTACACAGAGATTTGGTGACCCAGAAACCTTCCAAATAGAAAGTAAAATTAGGGTGGGAATGATGCACACAAAACTTCAATATTGTAGTATAAAGTTGGTCGGTTAAGGCTTACAATGATCACTTCTAGTTATCTACCCTGTTAGGAGCAAGTAGGACTGCTATATCCACCTTGTTAGAGGATTTACAAACATACACTGAAGTATGCACTCTATTAGGAGATTTACAAAAAGACTGTTAAGTCTACCCTGTTAAAGGATTTATAAACTGATTCACCTATTAGGATGAAGCAGTGGATCTGCTTACAACTATTTGCTAATAAGATCCTTGTTGCATTGATCACCTGATGTGATAGATATAACTTTTTTGCTCCTATGTTGACCTTGTTGTATTCCTTTTATTCTGTTGCTAATTCACTTTCACTTTTCTCAAAATATATCCATACCTTCTTTACATGTGAAGATCACTCTCTTTTCACACACCATACCCTACTACAAATGATATCATACATTACATATATACCATTCCAATATTTACAACTGCAAGGTCGGCCAAAACACAAGTGAACAAAACATTATTGAGTCGGCCAGATAGCAGAAAACTCGGGTTCCTCAAGCTGACTCAGTGACCTTCTAATACTTGACATCGTCATGCACTTGGTAGAAGTAGAGGCTCGGTTCATACTAGCCACACAATACTAATTGGAACTCGGTAACCATTGGTGACTCAGTAGAAGCTAACTTCTTCATTTACCTTGCTATGCTCGATGAACACTGAGTTCTTTATTTACCTTCTTCACTCGGTAAACACTAATTTCTTCATTTACCTTCTTCACTCGATAAACACTGAGTTCTTCATTTACCTTCTTCACTCGGTAAACATTGAGTTCTTCATTTACCTTCTTCACTCGATAAACACTGAGTTCTTCATTTACCTTCTTCACTTGGTAAACACTGAGTTCTTCATTTACCTTCTTCACTTGATAAACATTGATTTCTTCATTTACCTTCTTCACTTGATAAACACTGAGTTCTTCATTTACCTTCTTCACTCGGTAAACATTGAGTTCTTCATTTACCTTCTTCACTCGGTAAACACTGAGTTCTTCATTTACCTTCTTCACTTGGTAAACACTGAGTTCTTCATTTACCTTCTTTACTCGATAAACACTGAGTTCTTCATTTACCTTCTTCACTCGATAAACACTGCTAAACTGTCCATTCACTCGGTATCCTCTGGAATGCTTGGTGAGAACTGTTTACCTGCTAAACTTATAAGGTAACTGCTAAATGCTTGGTATACACTATAGACTAAGTAATGAGCTTGGTAAGCATTTAGAATCGAATAAGTGTTTTCACTAATGAGAAATATATCATAATTCCAACACCCCCAAATCTACAAAAACTTTTAAAATAGTGCAAAAAAATGGTTCCAACAACAACTTTGTCTAAAATGGGCAAAATCTATATGAAAACAGGGGTTTTTGGGCTCTCTTAACAATGAGGTCTATTTGGATTTAAAGTGCACCAAATAATAACACCACTTCAAAACCCATAAAAAGGTTATCTAAAACCCTTCAATCTGAAAAGCTTAAAAGAAAACTTCAAACATGAACAAGAAGTTGGAGGAAGAGCTATGATACCATGTAGGAGTTGGTGTGCAAAATAGATGCAAAACCCAACTTCATAGAAGCCACAATGATCACCTACAAGCAATTAACTTGTTACAAGGAAGAGAGAAGCAAGGAGAGAAGAGAGGCTCTCAAAGATGAAAATATATATAAGAGAGAAAATAATGTATCAAAAGTGTTACAAAATACAAGGAAATCAATCCTTATAAAAGGAGATCAACCATTGTCACAATGGAAAACCTAGAGAAATCTTGAAGAGATAATGTGACATTTAATAAAAGAAAACAAATATTAAATGCCACATTCAAAAAGAGACAAAAGTCAATACTCCAATAGTGAAATCTTAAGAGTAAGTAAAAGATAATAAACCTTTTACTCTAACAAGTTTGACCCACACACCCTGCATGACGTGGTTTTGGGCAGAAATAAGGTGACTATAAAGATGGTGTTGAAGAGAGGAATTTTTTGTTTTCACATCTTACCATGGCATTATGCTCAAGTTATAAATCAACCACAACATTTTGGAGCTCTGCAAAGTGTCCTATTTCTATACACAATGTATTCTTTCATTCAAACCCTTTCTAACTTGTCATTTTCATCTTCCCTTCTTCTCCAAGGTTTTTCTCACATGTTTGTAATATTTTTTAAGTGACCTAACAAAAGAGGAAAGAACAAATGCATTTGTTTATACAAGTAATGGATAAGTTAATTTTTGACTGCACTGATTGCTTCAAGGTAAGAGCTTTTGACTCCCTTTTTTCTTAGGATAACCTATGTCCCCTTTCAACACATCTCATAACAACATATATCTCTAGGGGTCCTAGGACCCCTAGGGACATATTAGAATCATTTATATGGGTTGAAAGGGGTCATAGGATAACCTATAACCCCTTTTGACACATTTCATTAAAACATATGTCTCTAGGGGTCCCAAGACCCCTAGTGACATATTATAATTGTTTATATGGGTTAAAGGAGTCATAAGATAATCTATGGCCCCTTTCGACACATTTCATTACAAAATATGTCTTTAGGAGTTGTAGGACCCCTAGGGACATATTATAATAATTTATATGGGTCAAAATTGGCCATAAGATGTCTTATGACCCCTTTTGACACATTTCATTACAATATATTTCTCTAGGGGTCCTAGGATAATTGTTTATATGGGTAGAAAGGGGTCATAGGATAATTTATGACCCCTTTTGACACATTTTATTATAATATATGTCTCTAGGGGTCCTAGGAACCCTAGATACATATTATAATCATTTATATCAATTGAAAGGAGTCATAGGATAACCTTATGACCCCTTTCAACATGTTTCATTACAACATATGTCGCTAGGGGTCCTAGGACTCTTAGGAACATATTATAATCATTTATATGGGTTGTACGGGTTCATAGGAAAACCTATGACCCCTTTCAACATATTTCATGCAACATATGTCTCTAGGGGTCTAGGGGTCCCAGGACCCCTAGGGACATATTATAATCATTTATATGGGTCAAAAGGGGTCATAGAATAACCTATGACTCCTTTCAACATATTTCATGACAACATATGTCTCTAGGAGTCCCAAGACCATAGGAACATATTATAATCATTTATATGGGTCGAACGGGGTCATAGGTTATGACACATCTCATGACAACATATGTCTCTACAGGTCCTAGGACCCCTAGGGACATATTATAATCATTTATATGGGTTGGAAGGGGTCTTAGAATAACCTATTACCCCTTTCGACACATTTCATTATAACATGTCTCTAGGTGTCCAAGGACCCATAGGACATATTATAATCATTTATATCGATTGAAGGGATCATAGGATAACCTATGAACACTTTTGACACATTTCATTACAACATATGTCTCTAAGGGCCCCAAGACCCATAGGGACATATTATAATCATTTATATGTGTTAGAAGGGGTCATAGGATAACCTATGACCCCTTTCAACATATTACATAACAATATATGTCTCTAGGGATCCTAGGACCCCTAGGGACATATTCTAATTGTTTATATGGTTCGAAAGGGGTCATAGGATAACCTATGACCCCTTTCAACATATTTCATTATAACATATGTCTCTAGGGGTCCTAGGACCCCTAAGGACATATTATAATCATTTATTTGGGTTAAAAGGGGTCATAGGATAACCTATGACCCCTTTCAACACGTTTCATGACAACATATGTCTCTAGGTGTCCTATGATTCCTAGGGACATATTATAATCATTTATATGGGTCTAAAAGGGTAGGAACACATATGCTCCTAAAGGTCCTAGGACACCTAGGGACATACATTATGTGTTTGAATGGGTCAAATGGGAAAATGCATTCCTATGTGTTCTAGAAATATATATTATGTGTATGAATGAGTCAAAAGGGGTAATAGAGTATCTTATGACCCCTAAGCACACTTAATGTCCTCGAATGGGTCAAAAAGGGTCATAGGATATTCTAAGGTTGTTTTGAGTCATTATCTCACATCATTTATGTGGTTTGGGGTCCTAGGAACCATAAGCACAGATATTGTAATTGAATGGGTTAAAGAGTGTCAAAAGGTACCCTATGACCCCTTTTGATCCTTTGAAACCATTATATGTATGGTTAAGGGTCCTAAAGCCTTTAAAAAACATATTATCCTACAAAGGGGTCATACAATTATAAATGAATTTTAAAAAATTAAAATTAAAAAAAAAAATTATTTTTTTTTTAAAAATGAGTATCTGATTTGAGAATGAGTATCTGATTCGGGAATGGATACCCGATTTGGGAACGGGTACCCAATTAGGCTTGGTTTTACTTTGGATGCCAACCCTCCATGGTCAATGCCAAAAATGTGTTTTTGGTGTGTTTTTGTGTGTTTTTTACTTCAATGATGAAGTTGACCACTTTTTTTCATCCAAATTTGATGAAACAAAAATGGTTTCTTGAGAATGTTCTCAACTTTCCATCGATATAGTGTCTATCAAATTATGAGTTAAGTAATTATTACTTATTTTCTAATGGAATTAGCTACAAAGTGTTGATTGACATATTGATTGGAAAATAGCTATAACTTTCAAACCATATAAGATTTGTGAAATCCAAAGATGCCTCACATTCTATGCTTCGACTAGTATAAGAAAAAATAAAATTTAATTTTGAGTTTTTTAGAACTAGTTAAGGTGGTCAGACATGGGAGTTTTTTATTTATGAAAACAATATAGTAAAAAATCATAATTATTTATTTATTTAGAATAAAAATTCCCAAAAATATGCATCACATCCAAGCATGAGTCTACTTTTTATATCTATAATTATATTTAAAAATATTATCATTTGATTTTGATTAAGGTGGTCAAACATACACCTGCTTTTTATTTTCACCTTGAAATTTGTGTGGTACTACATTAAAATCTAAACTTTTGACCTATCAAATAACTTTTTCTCTAGATAAGGCCTAATAATTTAGAAATTAGATTCAATTTCCTACAGATTATTTTCTTACAACTTTTTGATATAAAGTTCAGAACCACTTTAAAATTATGTGTCAAGTTGACATAACCCTGATTTGCTAGTTTTTCATTACTACCTAAGGTCATAGTTTGGTTGACCATGATCTTGCACATACCCAGGTAGGTCAAACCCCATGCACACAAAAAATAGTTCCTAATTTTTTTAGAAATCAAAACATATCTATTTTTGTGTGCAGCATCACATACATAGTTATATTCTATATTTTATAAATCCCTTTAGTAGGATGATAGTTAAGAGTAATGTCTAGAAGTTGTGTACTTTTTTGTAATTTTTTCATTTATGAATTATTTCATTGACTATATCTTGAAATCTTGGTACTTGTTCATGTGTTGAGCATAGCATGCATCAAAATAATTGAAAATGTAAACTTTTTTCTTTTAAGTGTATAAAATAAAGTGTAGAACAATAATATGTAATTTATTTTGAATTTTGTTAACTATATCAAAAGTTATTAAAAATAAAGGTAGATATATGTCTATGATGACTATCAAGACACTGGTAAAAATAATTAAAGTTTACAATTTTAATTTTGTCCAAAAATAAAAATAAAAATGGTTAGAAAGCTAAGAAGACGTGTAAGATTATGGTGGTGATTTTAGACATACTGACTTCACCATTAGAAAACTTGATGACAGAAAAGATGATAATTCATCTAGGAAGATAAAAAAACATCTAAAGAAAAAAAAAATGGAGGAAAAATAGTCTCTCAATCCTTTGTTGGAAACTACAATTGGGAAAATTGTTATATTGTAAGTCAAACCATATTGGTAAGACAGTTTTCTATATGATTTAAGGGTCATATCTATTTGATTAATGAAAAGGATTTGAGAAGTTGGTCATAACAAAAGCACCTAGAAGAAAGGTTGAGTTATGAAGAGGAAGCTACAAATGGATACTTGATTAGTTAGACTTTGAGAAGATAAAGTGATTGTTTAAATCATGTTTCAAGTGGAGAAGACATTAACACTAAAGCCTTGAAGAAGTGATCAAAGATAGACCAAATGCATAGGCTTGACCGAGAAACATAGTAGAAGATTAAGGAACTTGAAGTATAAGCTAAGTAATACTAGAGTCGAACGAGTCACAATAAGTACCAAGTAGAAATAGTGTTGATCAAGCATCAGTATTGACTAAGTGATAATATATGTGTCGAGAAAGAAATCTAGTAGCGATTGAGTAACCCAGTAATGACCAAGTGTTGGAATATAGTATTAGTTTGGGAACAATATTTTGACAATTTATGAGAAATCATAATTTCTATCTAACTGAGTTGATTTCTTGGAATATGAAAAGTGTGTTGAAGATAACAATGAATGACCTAGAACATTTAAATTAAAGGAAATTATTTTTATGTGTTTCTATGTAAGGATTCATGAAGAATTTTCTAGATAAGGAAGATGATGAACAAAAAGGTGGATAGATTCATTGTATGTGTTGAATATGATCATAACCCTAAGAGTGAAAGTGGTGTTTAAACAACAAAAGATCAAAATTACCTATTTAAGGAGGTACAATAGCTAATTTTAACAGGGTTGTTGAAAGTTATAGTAGTATTTGATGCTATTGACTGGTGAGATTAAGCAAAAGGTTGAGAAGAATTGAGAAGAGGAGAAGTGTGATTTCTTGAATGGTTTCCAAGTGAATAAAAAATTGAGACAACAATTGAAGCCCTATTAGTGGATCAACTTGTGAGCTAAATTGAGATCTATATTTGCAAACTGAATCATACTTGATAGGTCAAAACCTAATGTTACTATCTAACCATCATATCATTATTTTAAATCTTTTAATCAAGGTTGACCTAACAATCATATGTAAATCCTTTAATCAAGGTGGCATTCTAATAGAATTCTCTAAAGTCCTCTAACAAAGCCACTCCTAATAGGGTGATCAAATCCTTTAACAAGGTGACATTTAACAATGTGTTTTTTAACCTTTAACAGGGTTGGCTCCTAAAAAATCTCACTTCAAAAGAGTGGAAAGGTTCATGACATGTTATTGGTGATTTTTTCCAAATTGGGTTTCCACATTAAATCCTAGTGTCAAACTTGTGTAGATGTTATATGTGGTGATTTACTATAAATTTTAGTTTTCACCATCAATCTTTATTTAAGAACATAAAAATATCATACAATTATCACTAGAATAACTATAAAGATATGAACATCATCTATATTAGATTGAGGTGTGGTAACCAAACCTATGCATCAAAGAAATATAGGTCAAGATGACTAGTCTAGTTAGATTCCCTAAATTTCATATAGAAAGATTACACCTATACCAAGGGATAGGCACTAGGATAACCCTCTAGTGTGATCTTGTGAGAAAAAGGACAAGAATGATATGTTGTAGATCCTAAATGGCAAGTAGGACAAGCATAAATGCTCATGAAACCTTAAATCAGCAATGTATATGCACAAGTAGTAAACAAGAAAAACATGCCCTATACCCCCAGTCCTCTAGTCCATGACATATTCAAAAGATTATTAGAGGGAGAACACTTAACAAAGAGAATCATCATAGAAATCACACAAAGAAAACTAATATCAATCAAGTCTCAACAATGTTTAAATGTTTAAGTGTGTGTGTGTGTGTAAGTCACATCACCATTGCTTTAGGATTCAAATTTGCTAGTGAGAAATATCGTAATGTCCTAGGTTGTGGCTAAGGTATTTGATAAGTGTCGAGAAACACTTGATGTTAAGGGGAGTGTTGATAAGCACAGTTGATTAAGTTTCCAAAGAAAACGTCGATGCACAAGGAGACCCTGATAAGATAAGTAGTTTGTGCCCCTAGAATTAGATGAGAGTCAATTCCAAGCCAAACAATTGGAAAAGTGAAGCGAACAAGTACAAAGAAAGGTTGATAGATGTAGGTGCTAGGGTCTCAAGTAGCACATTTCTAGGTTTTCACCACTTGGCAGCATTTTTATTTTTTGGGAATTTTTATGTTTTTTAATATTTTTTGAGATATTTGATGTTTTTGGTGATACATCAAAGTGCTTGTTGCTAGGTTTTTACTAAGGTGATCATTTTTTTAGGACATTTTCTAATTTGTAGGATTTTTTCAAGATCATAGGATATATACAAATAGTTGAGAAATGGGATTCTTAAGCATATAATTTTTTTAGATTGAGAATATTGGTGGGCTCGAGGAGCTATTCTCTATTAGGTGTAGATAGTTGATATGCACTAGATCCAAAGGAAACATTAACAATGTAAGGACTGAGCTAGTTAGATTCAAACTTCCCCTTTTGTTCCCAATTTTGCTATTTTTTTTGAGTTTTTTCCAAGAACAAGGTCACCAACTTGAAATTTGTGGGGATGGACTTTCTTATTATAGCTTGTGGACATACATTTTTGGTAAGTGCTCATGTGATCAAAGGCATCCTTTCAACATTCATCCAACATTTCAAATTCATGTATACACATAGCCCTATAATCCTCATCTATGATCAACCCTTTCAAAGAGACTCTTAAGGATGAAATCTCAACTTCTAGCAACAAAACAACCTCAGGACCATAAACTATTGCAAAGGGGGTGACTCCAGTAGGAGTGTGTATACTAGTTTGGTAAGCACACAATGCAAGAGTGATCTATAGGTGCCAATCTCTCCTTTTGATTTGTGTACAATTCTATGCAAAAAAATTAGTAAAGTCTTATTGGATACTTTAGATTTCCCATTCACTTGGGTATAGTAAATGGAGGGTCAGTGCTACTTAATCTTGAATTTCTTATAGAGTTGCCCAAGGTCCTTGTTTTTAAATTTACCCCCATTATTAGTAATGATAGAGGAGGGAATACCATCCTGACAAATGATGTGATTAAGAATGAGTAGAGCAACATGTTTACCTGTAGTAGCCAAAAAAGGCACAACCTTCACCCATTTGGTAAAATACTTTGTGGCTATAATAATGAGCTTGTGCCCACTCAAAGAAATGGGGTGGATATTGCTAGCTAAATAAAAGGCCCAATGTTGGAAAGGCCAGTGTGTGATGGATGAAATTAGTTTACACCCAGCAGCATGAATTGGGTTTCCTTGTAGTTGACATTTATTACAAGCTTTAGCATAGCACGCAACATTGACCAGCATGTAAGCCAATAGTAACCAACCATAAGAAGATTTCAAGCAAGTGCAAGATAGTTAGAGTATGTCCACAAATACCATCATGGAGTTTGGAGAGTTCTTTTTCAAAGTCATATATTTTGAGACACCTAAGAAATGTTCCATCTAGACCCTTCCTATATAGGTCACCAGAGACAAGGGTATATTATGAAGCATTACATATAAGTTGACATTTTTCATCATGGGTGAGATTATTAGGGATGATTTGGTCTTAGAGGTAAGAATAGATGGTAGCATAGTGAGAGGAATCATGACTAGTAATAGTGCAAATAACTCGTCTCTCAGGGGAATCATAAATAGGGTAGAATAGTTCTTCCACCAAGATCTCACAATGAGACTCATCTTCTTGCAACTACAAAATAGATTCCAAGGTAGTCATGGCATCTATAGCCTTGTTCTCTACCCTAGGAATTTGTTGGAATGTGAAAAATGTGAAATACTTCGTTAAGGCATAGACCAATTTCTTGTAGGGAACTCACTTGTCATCTTTAGTTTGGTAATAATTATTGGTCTAGTTGATAACAAGTTGAGAATCTCCATATATGTGTTATTGAGTAGTTTGCATTCAACAAGATCAAGCCCGATTCCATTAGAAAGGGCCTCATATTCAACTTTATTAGTGGTGCAAGGAAATAGAAACTTGTAGGACTTAGGAATGCTAAGACATTGGTTCATGACACAAATTTCTCAGTTACATATCACTTGATAGAGTTATTAGAAGAGCTTTAGATTGAACTACACATGTTAAAGGTATTACAAGAAAATTGGGGTAAAGTAATGTATTTAATTTTGAAAGTGCATCATGATTTCCTCCATCATTTTGATATAAACTTGTAAAATCATGTCTTTAGGCATTTGTAACAAAAAAGGGGGAAATATATAAAGTAGATGTACAAGTATAAAAGAATAAGTTGAACAAAAATATTTTTTGAAAAAATAGATTTCATTCTGTTATGACCAAGCCATAGCTTTTCAGTTCAAATCGAGTTATAGATCCAAATATATGAAAAGGGTGAGTTTTGATTGAAAATATTGGATTAAAGAAAGAACTACACATGATAAGTATTTTTTTCACTAATGCTAAAGGGGGAGATTGTTGACCTTATGGAAAGATATATTGTCAATTAGTGCCAAAACACTTAGTCATTATTCAGGAAGGCTGGTTAATACTACAATTGAGCTTTCCTTTAGTCATCATGTTTTTAATGTAGCTTGATCATATTTAGAAGATCTTGTGTTAACTAAGAAACATCATATAGAACAAGCATCACATTGTTAACCAAGCTAGCAGTTTTTGCCGAGTATTTAGCATTGTTGGTGTAAATACATATTTACTATTTACACTTACTTAAGTTTTCTTAGGTTAATGAACTATTTTATTATTTTATTTTGTGAGACACTTAGGAGTTTGTGCACTTTTTTGAGTTGTCATGTTGACAACATAGAAATACACACCTCTATTTTAGCACATGGTGTCTACAACACTGATTTGCCTCACATCTTGTAGGCTTATCCTCTCATCACCGTACTTACTTTTGTGCTTAATGGAGGATAACCCATATCTAATGGACATGTGCCTAGTTGTATGACTTATCATGATGCTAATTCTGAGGCATTCTAGATGTATCTTAGAGGCCTTTATATAAAGGCACTCCTAGTGTACTTGCACATTGCATATTGAATGAATATACCATCATTCTGATCATACTCTCTCTTTCTGGTCTATAGTTGTGCTTCTGTTTGAGTTCTTAGTTCTTGGGTGAATTCTTCTCTTAGGAAAATTCTTACATGGTATTAGAGCTTGGAGATTTTTCATCACATAGTCATTCGAGACCTTTGTTGCTTCAACACCTTAGCCCAAATCTAGAGTACTGCATAAATTGGCAATGTCTAGAGCCAGATCTAACCTCACCATTGCTTCCAAAATGTTGATTCGATGAAAATAAACTATAAACTCAGCTACCTTGGCCCAAAGTCAACCGTGAGGCAAAAAAATTTTGCAAATCAGACCCCAGAGGCCCCGATTTGTAGTTCATGTATGGTCATTTGCAGATTTAATTTAATTTATTCAGATTTGCATTTTTAATTCTCTGCAATTTTTTTCCCTTTGGCCGGCCAGCAAGAAAAGAAATTTAGTAAACAAACTGGGCTATCAGATCTCAACCCTGTACTGCATAGAGAATATTCTAGTATTTAATTGGCGGGCATCATTTTCTGTTAAATTTCCTAAAGCAAGCACGACAAGGACAAGCCATGTATATATTTTCAACAAGTCACAACTTCTTGGCGGCCCACCAAAAATCAGTAGGGCTTCCCCACTGGCTTGCCAACCCTTAAACCTCCTGCAACCTTTTATTTTATTTTTAATATTCATGCAAGCTACTATATAAACAACACCCAAGACACACACCCACTCAATGTGGGGCAAATATATGTAAAACTGGCAGCCTTACCTTCAAATTCTGACAGTTAGCGAAAGAATATTCTGGCTTTGACATTAGCTTCTGGTAATGTTGTATTAGTTTCCTAGCAAAATAGTTTTTGTCACTATTGTTGGAATCTCCCACCCCACGCGTGTTAAGTTTTCTACCTTTTTTGGTGATTTCGGCTCGCAAAACTCATTTTTCGATGAGTTTTTGAAAATTGGCCCCGCACTTTAGGATTTCCCAACATCGTCCGCAGGAGATTCCCAGCTATGGTGTAGTTTCGTACACACATGACACGTGGCCCTTTGGCTTCATAGCATACAGATTCCACCCACGCCCAAGCAGATTCTGTTGATCGCTGTTATTTTTCAGGCACGCACATTGTGAAATCTAGTGAAAAGACTTTCCCGCCCCCATCGTGAGACTCCTGTAGACTTCAATTTTCATTCATGATGAAGGTTACCAGAGTCACAAAGTGTGGTTCTAGCACACTATTTTTGAAACTCTCACCCATAGACCCTCCTCATAGGGACACGTGGTAGCTTCAAGAACCTCCTCACAAGGACACATGGCAAGACCAAACCCTGCCACGTGGATTCATCCTATTGCACTCCAAAACTGCCATGTGCCATGTGGAATCTAGACTATTTTGCTACCATGTAGGACCCATATAGTACAAAACACCACATCACCCTATCATACTGCCACATCACTAGTTCAATCAGTGTGACACGTCAGCAAAGGGCTTTTTCATTGATGTCATCCAAGCATGAGAAAAAATTTGATGGTCGTCTAATCATCATTCCCAGGCCATTTTAAACTACATGACAATCGTTTAACCATCAAATTTAGGTTTAGATTTTTTCTTCCAGACCCCTCTCCAAATTATATTTTGATTTGGCAGCCTAACTTTGTGAGCCCAGAACTTGGTCATCTGGACTTTGATTCAAGTGTAATTTTTTTAAAATTTGGGTAGAATTTCCTAAACTTTCTAGTGGCAGTGTTCATTTCTAGTTTTGGTGCATGGATTTTTTAGAAATTGCATTTTTTGGTGACTATACTTAGTTAATCCTGCATTTTGCAACTTCAAATGCACCGTATGGGAACATCTGGTCACTTTTTCAAGTTTCATTTTTTTTTTTTGGGGGGGCGGGGGGGGGTGAGGGGGTGTCTTTTCATTGAGTGAAAAGGGGGGGGGGGTTTACTATGTTCTTGTGTCTCTCTTTTGTGCTCTTTTCATCTTCTACATCATGGGTTCATTTAAATGTCCACCTCTAACTGCATGCAACTATTCTACTTGGAAAGATATTGCATGGAGTAGATTAATGGGAAAAGGATATAGTCTTTATGTTGATGGTATAATTACCAAACCTACTGATGCTAAAGAACTCATTGAATGGAAATAACAAGACTCACTAGCTTCAAGAATTATTAGGAGTTGTGTACATAGAGATCTCTTCTTTCACATTGCAAGTTGTAAAGAATCCAAACCAGCTTTGGATAAAATTGAATCATTGTATGGTAAGGTGGATGAAGAAAAGGGATTTTAGATTGAGGATGATCTACTTCTCTTGGATCCAAAGAATTCTGACACAATTCAAGATTACATCAACAAAGCCAATGAGTATAGGGCACTACTCAAAGATTGTGGAAATTTCATGAAGGATCAAAAGTTGATTCATCACATCCTGAAGAGGCTATCTTCAGAGTATGCTTTGTTTGTTTCAAGTTTTAATACTCACGGGTTGACCATGGGAACTTCTTACTAGAAACCTGCATTTGATGCATTTGCAAAAATGTTGATTGTTGAACAATCTCACTTGATTGATTTGGGACTTCTCAAGTCATCAAGGACCAAAGCCTTGGTGGCTAGTGATGAGCACCAATCAAGTCAAAGAGAGAAAAGCAACAATAAGAAGTGGTATTGGAAGCATAAATCACAATTTGAGACACAACAATCCTCCTCACAGCAAGGCAATTCTTCTTCCAACAAGAAGGGAAGTAATGAAAAGAAGGAAAAACTTTTTTGTGCATATTTCAAAAAGCCAAATCATGATGAGCATCATTGCAAGACTAAAAGAATCGATGAGTTAGAAAACTTACTCAGGAAGAACAAGATTCAAGTGTCAGGTACTTCCAAGGATTCAACTCCAACCTCTTCAAAGGGTAATGGGCAAGCACTTATGGCAAATACAAGTTCTTCTTTAGAATGGATACTTGACTTTGGTACCTCTTACCATATGGGTTCTTCAAAGGGAGACTTTTCTTCATTGGAGCAGTCAAAGGTACCACACATCTTTATGGGAGATGATACTAAAATGGAAGTTGAAGGAAAAGGACATGTAGAAATGGAAAATGGGAAATTTAGAGATGTTCTCTACATTCCAAATCTTAGCTCCAATCTCCTCTCAGTTTACCAAATCACTCATCTTAGAGATGGTCATAAAGTTGAGCTCCTTCCAGATTCAATGATGGTGCACAATCTAAAAGATGGTTCATTGGTTGTAGTGGGGAAAGTTAGTCATGAAAAGAAGCTTTATTCCTTCTCCCACTTTGTGCCTAAGTCTCCTAATCAAGCCTTGTTGACTCACTCTTCTTCACACATCAACTTATGGCATGAGCAGTTTAGTCATCTTGTCTTCCACCATTTTTAGCAACTTTTCTCAAAACACATGGTCAAAGGTCTACCTAACATCAACTTTTCTAAGGGAGATTTTTCATCATGTTCAATGGATATGCATCTCAAGGAGAAGTATGATAAAGGCAAGTCTTCCAAAGCACCATTTGTTCTCCAGTTAGTTCACATGGTTTTAGCAGGTCCCTTTGCAATGACTTCAGTCAGCCAAGGCTGCTACATCCTTACTTTTGTTGATGACTTTTTAAGATTCACTTGGGTCTACTTCCTTCATCACAAGAATGAAGTGGTTCATAAGCTTCAAGCCTTCAAGACTAATGTTGAACATAAATCAAGGAAAGCCATCAAAGTTTTATGAGTGGACAATGAGAATAGATATGTGGACCAAAGACTTAGGGACTTTTGCAAGCTTGAGGGAATTGATCTTCAGAATCCACCAGCATTTAGACCACACAAGACAAATTTTGTAGCTATGAGGATTAGGACTCTCAAATCCATGGCAAGTTGCATGATAAAAGCCAACTCTCTTGATAATACACTTGAAGTTGAAGCCATTAGCAATGCTACTAACATACTTAATAGGTCTCCTCATAATGTTTAGATGGTAAGACTCCTTTTGAGGCATGGTGCAGAAGAAAACTAGTTGTAAGTCACCTTAGAGTCTTCAGTTGTCTCGCATGGGCAAACCTATCTTTTGAGGGATGCAAGGCACTAGCACCTAGGCCTTGTACTTTCATAGGATATGAAGGTAGTACTACGGCTTACATACTTATGGATCTAAAGACTCATGAGATCTTTTTGGAGAAGGATGTTCACTTTGAGGAAATTTCACCCAGCTTATCCTCTAGTCCTCTCTCCACTTCATGCATAGTGGAAATTGATAGTGACAATAGCGATAGTGCTTCAATAGATTCAAACACATGGGGTTCTATTGACAGTTGCAGTGAGAGGTCACATCTTCAATATAGTCCACATGCTTATATTGCCATAGTAAAATGTCGAGCACAACATGGTACACATCATCTTCTAGCTCTAGCTTCAATTAATGATTACATGGTAGACATTACAGGTTTGTTTGTCGAGTCACACACCATTGACTTGGGAGATAGCCTTGAGGACTTACATCTTCTCTTTGATGAAGGTGATCCTTTTACAGTTGTTGTGAGGGCTCACTCTGACTCTCATGTCCATTCTCTACATGATCAATCTTTACAAGTTGGCATGATTGTGGGTACTTATGAACAATAGTTGTCAGAGGTCTCTTTGTTAGTTGAGGAGATAGATGGTCCATTGGAATAGGTTCAATAGACATCCTTGCCAAATTTTCATTTGTTCTTTTTAGCACTGTTGGAAGGGGCGAACACGAGCATCAGCATAGGGATACTTAAGTAGGTTTTAGGGCCACCATACATCTTCAAGATTATACCTTTGCCATTATTTCTTCCAAAGGGGAGGAACGTCATTCTGCATTCTTGGACCAACTTCTTCCTTGGAGTGACTTTCACTAATAGGCATTCTTCAATTAGGGGGGTCGAGGGGAGGACTACCTTGTCTCTCTTCCTCTTATTTCTTATGGGGGAGACTTTTTCCTCTTATGAGGTTTAGTTCTTCTCATTCTTCACTTATGTATATAATGGATGTATGTCATAATTTTGGGGGGGTGGTCTTGATTACTCCATCCATCCATGCATCCCTATTTATCTCTCTTTTGGGGAGGGTTTTTCCCATGAGATTTTCACTCTTTCTTTGCTTTATGAGAGATTGCATTTTCATTATGTACATAGGTACCTAACATGGCCTAGTAGCTAGGACCCATCTTGCACTTCATCCTAGTTTTCATAAGCTTAAGGGCATTCCCCTAAGTTGCACTTAAGGGGGGGTGTTGGTGTAAATACGTATTTACTATTTACACTCACTTAAGTTTACTTAGGTTAATGCATTATTTTATTATTTTGCATTATTTTATCATTTTATTTTGTGAGACACTTAGTAGTTTGTGCACCTTTTTGAGTTTTCATGTTGAAAGCATAGAAGTATGCAACACTATCTTAGCACATGGTGTCTATAACACTGATTTTCTTGGCACACCCTTGTAGGCTTATCCTCTCATCACCACACTTACTTTCGTGCTTAATGGAGGATAACCCATATCTAATGGACATGTACTTGGTTGTATGACTTATCATGATGCTAATTCTATGGCATTCTAGATGTATCTCAAAGGCCTTTATATACAGGCACTCCTAGAGTACTTGCACATTGCATATTGAATGAATATATTGTCATTTTGATCATACTCTCTCTTTTTGGTCTACAGTTATGCTTGTGTTTGAGTTCTTAGTTCCTGGGTGAATTTTTTAGTTATGAAAATTCTTACAAGCATGAACCAAACATCTATTTCAAGCAAGGAAAGTAGTCTCACCCGAGTGCATAGTATGACCCAAGAATCTAGTGTTACCCAAGTGCCAGAGTAATACCCAAGTACACCATATTGCTCAAGCATCAGCATATCACTCAAGTACACAATTTGACCCAAGCATTAGCATTAGCCAACTTAAAGATATAATTTAATTATTCAAAAGCTACATTTTCATTTGAAGCTGACTTGAAATGAAAATATTGATTGAATAACTATATAAGAAAAATGTAATGTTTTGTCAGTGGGTGTGTATGAAAAAAAAATATGAATATGGAATAAATAGAAGATGGAATGAAATGGAAGTCAAGGAAGTATGACCTATATTTGATTGATTAGCAGTTAAGTCTTGTCGCTTCCAAGCAGTATAAAAGGGTAGACTAGAGACACATCTATCACAATAAGGTGATTACAAACTTCAACATAGAAGATATGTGTCAACAAATAAATTTGCAAACAAAGGATCATCTTGTTGATTACATCCTAATAGGTTGATGCAGGAGCATCATGGGCGTAAGAGAAATCTTGCATCAACCAAAAATATTTAATTTTAGTTCTTTGAGTAAGGGTTTTCTTAATGTAGATTTATATTCTATGGAGGCTTGCTACTTAGTAAGTCAATCATACAAGCTCAACATGTCCTAATTTCAAAGGTGGATGCTCATCTTGGATATATCATCCTACCAGGTGAGGTTTAGTGTCATATCATGCATATTCATGGATTTATTGTAATTTTTTGGTTTGCAATTTTGGTATATAAATCAGGCTCACCATTGAAGGCCTAAAAGTTCATGTACGAGGCCCAAAAACTCAATGGATGGGCACTTGCATTTAATTTGGTCATGTAGCTAAGAAGTTTAGGTTTCTAAAAAGTGGTTAGAATAGCCAATCAGAGAAACGGTTTGAGAGTTGTGGCCTTCCAAAGTTGGGTCAACCAAAACCTCCAAAATAAATGTCAAAAATGTATTTGGTTGACTCTATATGTATTTTTAGGGTCTGGTGGCCTTAGGTATTATGTTTGAATGTCTAGAACCTTCCCGGGTGGCATAAAATTACCTATTTAAGAAATCCCTATATATTGTCTAGGATAGCTTTGGGTGATAGTTCAGAGCTTTTTCTTGCAGATTACTGTAATGAAGGCACTCATGTGGGTTAGTATATTGCAATTTTGGATTATGTAATTTCATTTTTGTGGTGATAATAAGAAGCCCATAGTTTGTTCTTGCAAACTATTGTTATTTCTTTGTTTTTGTTATGTGGTTAAGCTATTAAGTGGAGCTCCCTTCATCAAGTGGTATCAAAGCCAAGTTTCCTGAGTGTGTGGACAAATTTTTGACTATGAGGAAGTGTGCACCAGCACCATGGTTTGGGCTGAGCATGTAGATAGATCGCCGATTGTGAGGCAATTTCCACTAGGGTTTTAGTGGAAGTGCGAAAATGCCTCCACAAAGAGAGGATGGTGGAAGATGGGGGTTTTAGAGCCCTCCAAAGATAGATGCAAGCATTAGAAGAAAAAATTCACAAAGGAATAAACCTTTCTATAAGATATGAAAGCAAGAATGAGGGTGAAGAAGAAGAATAATAAAATTCCAAAGTAAAGGTAGTTTTGAACCGAGAAGAAGACTTTCCAAGACCATCTCGAAGATTGGAAAAAGACGTAAGTTTGAGGTTCTGACATTTTTGGGAAATCTTAACCCAAAGGAATTGGTCAATTGGATCAATAAATTGGAGGAATAATTTGAGTATGAAGATGTTGAGGATACTGATATAGTCAAGTTTGTGAAGGAAAAGTGGAAGGGGCATGGGAAGATCAGGTGGCAAGAGATTCAATTGGAGCAAAATAGAAGAGGGAAGGACAAAACCACTAGATGGATCAGATGATAGCTAAATTGAAGTGACAATTCATCCTTGTAGATTATGAGATTGATCTACTAAAGAAAATGCAAGGGTTAAAGCAAGCAAGAAGATCTATTCAGGAGTATACCAAGGAGTTCTACCAAGTTATCATAAGAACCAGTCATGCGAAAGTTGATTGGGAGAACATTTCCTATTATATTAATGGGTTAAGGCCAAGCATTCATGAGGAGTTGAGTTTAGTTTGAGTAACCAGAGTTGAGGAGGCATACCAATTTTCCCTAAGAGTTAAGGAAAAGATGAGAAAAATGCTTGATAACAAGAATAGTAGAAGAGGTCATGGTGGAAGATTTGGTGGATGATCTTATGGAGGCCGAAATAAGCATCAAAAGAACAAGGACAAGGTGATTAGTAGTAGTTAGAACTAGTGGTAGAACAATTCCAATCACTTCCATGATCAAAACAATAGAGATCAAAGAGGAAGAGGCAAAGGACAAGGATTTGGAAGAGGAGGCTTTCGTGGGAAATGTTTTCACTACAAAGAAGAAGGGCATAGAGCATTTGAGTATTCCCAGTGCCAAGGAAGGATAGATTAGAGAGAAAAAGTCTAGGCTAGAGTTGTACATGTTGATGAAGATGTCAAATAATCACATTTTGAAGATGTTGAAAGGGGAGAAGTCCAAGTTAACAGAAGAGTCCTGCTGATTGGTGAGAATGAACCTGATCAAAGAAGGAGTTTATTTTGCATAAGGTGCAGGTGTGAAGATATTTGTTGTGATGTGATAATTGATGGTGGAAGTACTAACAATCTAGTTTCAAAAATGACAGTCATAAAGTTGAGGCTGAAGAGAAAAAAAAACCATGTCCATATTGTATTTCTTGGGTGCAAGATGACCACAAGGTCATGGTCAATGAGTAATGCTCAATGAAGTTCAAGATTGGAAGCTAACAGGTGAGGTTTTGTGTGATATTATATCTATGGACGTATGCCATATGTTGTTGGGTAGGCCATGGTGGTTTGATAGGCATGTTGTACATGATGGGTGAGCAAAAATACTTATAATATGTCAAAGGATAGAGTGAAACATAAGTTGAAATCATTGAAGGAGAAAGAAGAAAAGATAAGTAGTGTTGTTAGAATATGTTTTGTTGGTGGAAAAGAGTTTCTCAAAGGTATGAAGCATGAGTATATGTGTTTTTTTGTAATCCCAAAAGATGGTAAAGAAGAATTTGATGAAGTACCTACAGAAGTTACAAATTTTTCAGAAGAGTTTCTTGATATTGTGTCAAATAATGTACCTGATGGATTATCCCCGGTGAGGAAGATCAGTCACCAGATGAATTTGATTCTAGGAGCCAATTTTCCAAACAAAGAAACACATAGAATGACACCAACATAAAGTGAAGAGTTGAACAGACAAGTTCATGAGTTGTTTCAGAAAGGGTTGATTCAAGAGAGTTTGAGTCCATGTTTTGTACTAGTAATATTAGCACCAAAGAAGAATGGAGAATGGAGGATGTGCACAGATTCTTGCACTATCAACAAGATCATAATTAAGTATAGATTTCCATTGCCAAGGATGGATGATATTATGGACTGTTTGAGTGGAGCTCTATATTTGATAAAGATAGATCTAAAGAGTGGATACCATCAAATTCACACCAGAGAAAGTAATGGGTGGAAGACTGCCTTCAAGACAAAGGAAGGATTGTATGAGTGGTTAGTCATGTCTTTTGGGCTAACCAATGCACCAAGAACTTTCATGAGGCTCATGAATGAGGTAGTAAATGAGTTTTTGGGTAAGTTTTTCATTGTTTACTTAGATGATATATTTCTCTTTAGTAAGATATCAGAGGAGCATTTGATGAATATTCAAAATGTATTTGATAAGTTGAGGGACGAGAAGTTGTTGATAAACTTGAAGAAGTGCAATTTTTTGAAGGAGTTGGTGTACCTGGGCTTTTTAGTCTTAGCAAAAGGTTTGAAAATGGACCCTGAGAAAGTTAAGGATATCCTTGAATGGTCGACTCCAAAGAGTGCTACAAAGGTAAGATCTTTCATAGACTGACTAGTTTTTACAAAAAGTTCATAAGAGGTTTTAGCAATATGTTAGAAATAATAAAATCAAAATGAACTAAAATTAAAGAATTGTAAATTAATCCAAGAGAGTTTGTGATGAACATAATTACCATCATTTATAAGAGCTTCCCAAGATCAACGCAAAAGAGGAGACAAGGATTTGAAAGGGGAAAGCAAAGAAAACCCCTTGTGAATTATATGACTGAGGCAAATGCCTAAGAATGAAGAAAGAGAGAGAAGGAGATAATAGGGAGCCATAATGCTCATTACATGAACTACATTGTGATTGTGTGTTTTTAATGAGAGAGAAGCATCTCTTATAAAGAGATGAGAAGATGAGTTATTTGTAACTCCCAAGTGAATGATTGCCACATTCATAAGTGTGTGCATAACAAGTGTCATAATCCTCTTAAGGAGGAATAACTATTTTCCTTAATAAAGGAATTACAAAATAGACTTGTCCTCACATGTGGACTAGAGGACAAACAACATAAGGGATACCTTGGTTTATCCCATTTAATAAATACAACCAAGGAAAGATTACCAATTCTAACACAGTATTTGTGGACCCTTGATTGAAACATTAGAGGAGATAGGAAAGAATTTAAGTGGACCATACGAGTAGATAAGATCTATAATCTATTGAAATAGAAAGTTACATAGTAGCTTGTTTTAGCACGTCCAAATTTTAACAAGGTCTTTCAAGTAGATTGTGTTGCTAGTGGTGCTGCAATAGGAGTTGTTTTCAGCCAAAAAGGTAGACTTGTTGCTTATTTTAGTGAGAAGTTGAATGATGCCAAAAGAAAATATTTTATTTATGATCAAGAATTTTATACTATAGTTTAGGCATTGAAGAAGTGGAGACACTATCTTCTTCCTAAAGATTTTATTTTCTATACTAATCATCAAAATTTACAACATTTGAATAGTCGAGGAAAATTGAACCAAACGCATTTGAAATGGGTTGAGTTTTTGCATAGTTATACATTTGTTTTGAAACATAGGAGTGGGAAGTCTAACAAAGTTGTAGATGCTCTTAGTAGAAGAAGAAATTTACTGATAGAGATATAGATTGAGGTGGTTGGGTTCAAGGAACTCAATAATTTGTATCTATATGATCCTAATTTTGGTGAAGCATGGAAGGATTGAATGGAACTTGTTACACTTAATAGAATCAATTGGTTGGATTTCATAATCCAAGATGGTATCTTGCTCAAAGGAAGCCAATTTTTCATTCCAAGAAGTTAATGAGAGAGAATCTCATCAAGGAGAAGCATAGTGGAGGATTTCCTAGACACTTTGGGAGAGATAAGACCATTTCTTTTGTATTGAAAATTATTAATGGCCACAGTTGTAGCAAGATGTGAAAAGTGTGTACAAAGTTGTCGAGTATGTTAGATGGAAAAAGGAGTGAAGCAGAATATGAGGTTGTATCAACTATTACATGTACCAAAGAAGTCATGGGAGGATGCCAACATGGACTTCATTCTTGGATTACCAAGGACTTAGTGAGTGCATGATTTAATTTTTGTGGTGCTTGACAGGTTTTCAAAGATGGCAAGTTTCATTCCCTATAAAAAGACTAGTGATGTTGTTCATGTGGCAAAGTTGTTTTTTAGAGAATTGGTGAGACTACATGGTCTACCAAAGAGTATAGTTTCATATCAAGATACCAAATTTTTTGGATATTTTTAGCATACATTATGGAAGAAATTGAAGATAGATTTGAACTTCAGTTCATCACATCATCCTTAGACAGAAGTTGTGAAACACAGTTTGGGAAACTTGTTGAGATCTTTGGTTGGTGATAAACCAAAAGGATGGGATCTTATTTTACCATAAGAAGAATTTTCATACAATAATTATGTTAATAAGAGTACTAGTAAATTACCATTCCAGATTGTATATGGGAGTAGTCCCAAAAATATTTCTAAATTAAGGCAATTGGATAAAGGAGAACTAAGTAGTGTTGAAGCTGGAGAATTTGCTAAACATTTGAAGAATATCCATAACAAGGTGAGGAAGCACATTATAAAGATCAATACATAGTAAAGTTAAGGTAGATGTCAAAAGGAAGTATAAAAAATTTCAAATTGGTGATGAAGTCATGGTTCATTTGAGAAAGGGGCATTTTCTAGTGGGTACATATAATAAGCTGAAAATGAACAAGTTTGGACCATGCAAGATAATGAAAAGACATGATTTTTGAAATGCCTATAAAGTGGAGTTGCCTACTAAATTGAATATTTCACCAATTTTTAACATTTTAGAATTGATAGAGTATTATGAAGGAGGTGACGAGGATGAAGTTGTAGAAGCACAGTGGAGTGTTCCACTAGCTAGTTTGACTACAAAGGAGATTAAGGAGATACTAGATAGTCATGTTGCCAAAAGTACAAAGAAAAAAACTAATAAAAAATACCCAATCAAATGGAAAGAGAGGCCAGTAGAAGATTCATCATGGCTAGCAAGGGAGGAGGTTAACCATCTTGGTTTTCCTTTAAATACATGAGATGGATGGATTCACTTCTCAAATTACCCCAGGTGTTTGATGTAAGAGAAATCCTGCATTAGCCAAAGCTATATCATTTTATTTTTTTGAATAAGGGTTGTCTTAATAAAGATTTTTTGCACTTGCTACTTAGTAAGTCAATCATACAAGCTCAGAATGTCCTAATTTTAGAGGTGAGTGCTTATCTTGGATATATCATCCTACCACTTGATGCTTAGTGTCATATCATGTGTATTCATGGATTTATTATGGATTTTTTTTTTCAATTTTGGTATATAAACTTCGGGCTCACTGTTGAAGGCCTAATCATGCCTAGATGAGGCCTAAAAACTCGATAGATGGGTGCTCACATTAATTTATGCATGTAGTTCACAAGTTGATTTTTGTAAAAAATGGTTATAATAGCCAATTGGAGCAATGTTTTGAGAGTTATGGCCTTCCAAAGTTGGGCAAACCAAAACTTCCAAAACAAATGTAAAAAATCTATTTGGATGACTCTATATGTATTTTTAGGGTCTGTCGGTCCTAGATATTCAGTTTGAATGTCTAGAACCTTTCCAAGCAGCATAAAATTGCCTATTTAAGAAATACCTAGACATTGTCTAGGAAAATTCTAGGTGATAGTTCATAGCTTTGTCTTGCATATTACTATAATGAAGGTGCCCATGTGGATTAGGATATTGTAATTATGGATTTTGTAATTTTGCATTTGCAAAGATAATAAGAAGCCCATATTTTGTTCTCATAAACTATTTTTATTTCTTTGTTTCTATTATGTGGTTAAGGTATTAAGGGGAGCCCCCTTCATCATGGATGCATCAAATAAATCCTCTAACAAAGTGGACCTAGCAGTGCTTTTTACTCCTAATAAAG
Organism: Cupressus sempervirens; assembly: GCA_028749045.1. Classification (NCBI taxonomy): domain Eukaryota; kingdom Viridiplantae; phylum Streptophyta; class Pinopsida; order Cupressales; family Cupressaceae; genus Cupressus; species Cupressus sempervirens. The sequence goes on along the minus strand of CM053783.1, from coordinate 30,053,429 downwards.
TAGATCACTGAAAGTGATCAATTGTAAGCCCTAACATGCCAACTTTATTACTGTAGTACTGAAGCATTGTGGGTGTCATCCTCACCCTAGTTTTACCATCACCTTGGAGGGTTTAATGGTTACCAAATATTGTGTCAAATTTTTATGGTGTTGATTTGTATATTTCTTTATGTTTCATGCATGACTAGATTAGATAATCCAATAAAGAAAGACAAAAGCGATCAAAGTGTAAAGTTGAAGTGGTTCCTGATTCCCAACACTCCCTCCGCCCCCCCTCAGTAAACTATCTATCATTACATTTCCATAAAATAATGTTCCATTTCTACTAAAGTCATATTCTATCTTTCAACAATTCCATTTTTGTTGAGGAGTAAATGTAATAGTCATTTCACTCTTGATCCCATGATACTCACAAAATGATTTGAACTTTTTGTTAAGATACTCTCCACCATTATCAGTTATTATTTGCTTGATCTTATTCCCACTTTCATTTTCCATAAGAGCTTAAACATTTCAAATTTTTTAAATACTTCATCCTTTTGCTTCAAGAAACAAACCCAAAGTTTCCTTGAAATATCATCAATAAATGTTAAAATACATCTAGCTTCTCCCTTTAGGTTGGATTCATAAGACCACACAAATCACTATGGACAAGTTCTAGACTCTTTCTTGCCATCCATCTAGACCTCTCAAAATTATCTCTATGTTGTTTACCAATCATGCATCCTTCACACTGATGAAGGGTACTCCCTTTAATACCATAAACACATAACAGAAACAAAGAAACAATAGCAAATGCAAGAAAAAAAATATGGACTTCTTATTTGCACCACAAATGTGAAATTATAGAATTCATAAGTACAACATGCTAACCCACATGGGTGCCTTCATTATAGTAATCTACAAGACTAAGCTATGAACTACCACCCAGAGCTATCCTAGACAATGTTTGGGTCTTTCTTAAATAGGCAATTTTAGGCCACCTGCAAAGGTTCTAGATGATCAAACTTAATACCTAGGGAAAATAGACCCTTAACAATACATATAGAGTTAGCTAAATACATTTTTGACAAATTATTTTAGATATTTAGGTAGCCCAACTTTGGGAGATCATAACTCTCAAATTGTTGCTCTGATTGGCTATTATAACCACTTTTCAAAAATGTCAACTCTTGATCTATAGGCTCAAAATTGTGCAAGCACCCTTCCATTGAGTTTTTGGACCTCATCTAAGCACTCTAAGGCCTCCAATGGTGAGCCTGAATATTTTTCTACAAATTTTTCCACCAAAAATCTGCAATAAATTTTTTGGTACTTAAGCTGGAGCAATGAGATTTTTATGGTAGGCTTATAACTCTAAAATGAACCATCATGTAGAAAATGAAAACATTCTAAGCTCATATGAAAAACTTACTAAAAATAGCAAGTTCCCATAAATAGTAACCACCATGTCTACTAGTCCTTATTAAAATAGAAAAGACTGAAAATAAAATATTTTAGGGTGATGCAAGATTGCTCTTACACTCAAGATGCTCCTACATCAAACACCTAGGGTAATTTGAGAAGTGATGTCTCAGGTGTTCAGAGGAAAACCAAGTTGGTTAACCTCCTCCTTTACTAGCCATGATGAATCCTCTACTGACCTCCCTTTCCATTTGACCAAATATTCCTCATAAGTTTTGTTCCTGGTACTTTTTCCAATATGAATGTCCAGTATCTCCTCAATCTCCTTTGTAGCCGAACTAGTTGTTGGAATACTCCACTACATTTCTACAACTTCATCTCCATCACCTCCTTCATAATACTATATCAAATTTGAACTATTAAATACTCATGAAATATTCAATTTAGTAGGCAACTCCACTTCATAAGCATTTCCAGAATCATGCCTTTCCACTATCTTGCCCAGTCCAAACTTCTTCATCTTCAGCTTATTATATGTACCCACTAGAAAATGCTCATTTCTCAAATGAACCATGACTTCATGTCTAACTTGAAATTCCTTATACCTCCTTTTCACATCTACCTTAGCCTTGTATTGTATATTCATCTTTATGATGTGTTTCCTCACTTTCTCATGGATGTTATTCAAATGCTCAGCAAATTCTTCTACTTCAACATTATTTATCTCTCCTTCATCTAACTACCTCAATTCAAAAGTATTTCTAGGACTACTTTGATATACAATCTGGAATGGTGATTTACCAATACTCCTATTGACATAATTATTATATGCAATTTTTGCCTGTGATAAAATCATATCCCATTCTCATTGCTTGTCTCCAACCAAACATCTCAACAAATTTCCCAAGCTGTGATTCACAACTTCTATCTGTCCATTAGTTTGTGAATGATGGGTTGAACTAAACTTCAAATTTTTCTTCAACTTCTTCCATAGTGTACACCAGAAATACCCAAAAAATTTAGTATCTCAAGCTGAAACTATACTCTTTGGTAGACCATGTAGTCTCACCACTTCTCTAAAAAATAATTCTGCTACATGAACAACATCACTAGTCTTCTTGCAAGGAATAAAATGTGTCATCTTTTAAAACCTATCAATGACCAAAAAAATAGAATCATACTTGTGCTATGTCCTTAGTAATCCAAGACCAAATCCATGCCAACATCCTCCCATAGCTTCTCTGGTACAAGTAATGGCTAATACAACTATATATTCTGCTTCACTCCTTTTGCCATCTGACATCTTTGTACAAACTTCTTCACACCTTGCTGCAACTGTGGCCAGTACTAATTCTCATCAACCAAAGTTATGGTTTTATCTCTGCCAAAATGTCGAACCAATCCTCCACTACGCTTATCCTTGATGAGATACTCTTTCATTGATCTTCTAGGAATGCACAACTGGCTTCTTTTGAATAACATACTATCCTAAATAAAATCCAACCACTTTTTCATGTCAAGTGTAACAGGTTTTGTACAAGCCTTCCACACTTTACCAAAATTAGGATCATCTAGATACAAAGTACTAAGTTCTTTGAACCCAACCACCTCTATCTATATTTCTATCAGCAAAAGTTGTTTTCTACTAGGAGCATCTACAACTTTGTTAGACTTCCTAGTACTATGTTTCAAAACAAATTTATAACTCTGCAAAAACTCAACCCATTTTAAATGCCTTTGGTTCAATTTTATTTGACTATTCAAATATTGTAAAGCTTGATGATCAGTATACAAAATAAACTTTTTAGGAAGAAGATAGTGTCTCCACTTGTTCAATACTTGAACTATAGCATAAAATTCTTGATCATAAATAGAATAATTTCCTTTTGCATCATTTAACTTCTCACTAAAATAAGCAATAGGTTTATCTTCTTGGCTCATAATAGGTCCTATTGCAGTACCACTAGCATTATAGTCTACTTGAAACACCTTGTTAAAATCAGGAAGTGCTAAAATAGGTTGCTCAATAACTTTCTATTTTAACATATAGAAATTTTTATCTAGTCCTACAGTCCGCTTAAATTCTTTCCTATGCCCTCTCATTGTTTCAATCAGGGGTCCACAAATACTATTAAAACCTCTTATGAACTTTCTATAAAAACTAGCCAGTCCATGAAAAGATCTTAGCTATATTGCACTCTTTGGAGTAGGCCATTCAAGGATAGCCTTCACTTTCTCTAGATCTATTTTTAGACCTTTTGCTGACACTATAAATCCCAGGTACAACAACTCCTTTACGAAACTGCACTTCTTTAGGTTTATCAACATCTTTTCTTTCCTCAACTTATCAAACACCTTTCAAATATGGATCAAATGCTCCTCCAATGTCTTGCTAAAGATCAAAATATCATCTAAGTAAATAATGAAAAAATTACCCAGAAACTCCTTCAGTACCTCATTCATGAGCCACATGAAAGTGCTCGGTGTATTGCTTAGCCCAAAAGGCATGACTAACCACTCATATAGTCCTTTAGTTTTGAAAGTAGTCTTCCATTCATCACCTTCTTTGATATGAATCTGATGGTACCCACTCTTCAGATCTATCTTTGTGGAATACTTAGCCCCACCCGAATAGTCCATAATATCATCCATCCTTGGCAATGGAAATCTATATTTGATTGTGATCTTGTTTATAGAGCATGAATCTATGCACATCCTCCATTCTCCATTCTTCTTTAGTGCTAGTACTATTGGTACAACACATGGACTTAGACTCTCTCAAATCAATCCCTTCTATAACAACTCATGGACATGTCTATTCAACTATTCACTTTCTTTTGGTGTCATTCTATGTGCTGCCTTGTTTGGAAAATTGGCTCCTAGAACCAAATCCATCTGGTGATTGATCTTTCTCACTGGGGGGAATCCATTAGGTACATTATCTGATAAAATATCAAAAAACTCTCCCAACATATTTGTAACTTCTGCAAGCACCTCCTTTAATTCTTCTTTACTATCTTTTGGAATTATAGAAAAACACATATGCTCATACTTCATATCTTTGAGAAACTATTTTCCATCAACAAAACATATTCTAGCAACACTACGTACCTTTTCTTCTTTATCCTTCATCGACTTCAAATTATGTTTCGCTCCATCCTTGGTCAAAGTGTAGGTATTTTCTCACCTATCATGTACAACATGTCTATCAAACTGCCACGACCTACCTAGCAACATATGACATATGTCCATAGGTATGATATCACATAGTACCTCATCCTGGTAGCTTCCAATCTTGAACTTCACTAAGCACTGCACATTGACCATGACCTTGTGGTGATCTTGCACCCAAGAAATATGGTATGGATGTGGGTGTTTATGTCTCTTCATCTTCAACTTGGTGACCATCATTTCTAACACCAAATTTTTAGTACTTCCACCATCAATGATCACATCGCAATACTTATCTTCACATCTACACCTTGTGTGAAACAAACTCCTTCTTTAGTAAGGTTCATTCTCACTACTCAATAAGAATTAACTAGGACTTCTCCTCTTTCAACATCTTTACAATGTGATGATTTGACATCTTCATCAACATGTGCAACTTTGGCCTAGCCTTCTATTCTTTAATATGTCCTTCCTTGGTGTTAGATACATTCAAATGCTCTATACTGTGAGGCCTCACCCGATCCGTCATAGTACCAATGAGATAATTGCATTATGGTGATTTTAATCCTATGTATTTATACACTTTTGAGACTGTAGGGTTATGTCATTTAGATATCTACATTTTGATGATCCGCAATTACTTCTACATATTATGACCTAATTGATGCATTTAATGATTCTATTCATGTTTTAAGCTATGGACATTGCTTTAATAGAAATTGAGTGGTAGAAATGCTTGTAATGTGAGAATGTAATGTTTAAAGTGGAAATTAGAGTTAAAAGATAAATTTTTTTATGCATTGAGACCTAACCCGCATACCTAGGGATTTAATAGTTGTGGATTCAACATCTTGTCACAATGATAAAAATAGACTATGAAGTTATTCAGAATATTAAATTGACCATGTTATGATAAGTAAAGTTTGATGTTATAGTATTTTGAGCATTTTACATGGAAATTATTAGAAAAAGCAATTTAATTAAAAAGAATGAAGTATGGAACTCAAATGTCGAATGTGATATGTAAGTTTTGATATTTTAATATTTTGAAGGTTATATTTGAAATGATTAAGAAAGGGAAAGTTAATTTGAAATGATGAAATATATTCAAGTCTAATGAGATAATGATTATTTCACTTATGTACTTATTGTTTACATGATTCTCTTGGACTACTGATGCTTGAGTTTAGTGTGCAGGAATTCAACCATGGGTTTAAAGGGGAATTAAGGCTCAAACTACTACAAACATGACATAGCAGAGGTTGAATCAGTGGAAAAGATTCAAACCTCATTGTAATGTGTTTTATTTCATATATGTGAATTGTATATGTGTGTAATAGCTTAGTTCATGTATTATTGGAGTTAAGTCACTTTTAATGTAATGTGTTGTTTTGTGTGTGTCATTTGACACTTGTGTTGTCCATGTGGAGATTCCATGTCATTCAAGGTTTGGCAAGAAGTAACCTAACCTAAACCTAACCCCAATGTAGTACCCAAGTTAACCTCACATAGAAAAAAAATGCCATGAGGAGTCTCAATCAAAGGAAATTCGAATTTGGACTTGGCTAGAGTTCTGAGGGGTCATTAGGTGGTCCCAAAGTGTCTTTTATGTGAAAATAAGCTTTCCATGTGATAGTATAACATGTTAGGTACCTAATTTTGACCATGATAGTGACTAGATAGCCTAGAGGGCCCCTCTATCCATGCATTCTTCCACCAATTCGAAAATGGACTTGTCACATGTGTCCCCTTCCATGTTTCCACTAAACCAAATATAGAAAAATCAGAAGAGACAAGTTTGTAAGAAGTAGTGGCTTAGTGTTTTTTCTATTATAAGTTAGTGGGAAGGCTTTATTAGAGGGTCTTGGCCAAACTAGTGGGGTGTCTACCCACTCTCTAATTTTAGAGATGGTTAGGTTGTGGAGGGAGATTAAGGGAGCTCTTCTACAACTATCCTTACCCTAGCTTGGACCAAGGTTGGTAACTTAAACATGTTCTTTTATTCCTTTTCTTTAGTATGGATAAGAAGATCTGCAAGTTTGAAAAGTTATCAATGGAGTATGCATTGCATTGTCAATCTTGTGTTATGAGCTTGTCATTGTGTTGGGAAGAAGTGAATGTGTTTTGTGCTTTTGGAGATCCTTTCTTGGTTTTGTTTTGTTGTTCTTCATTTGTTTTGTTGTTGTTCCTTGTTTGAATGTGAGTGTTGATTGTGATTATGGGTGTGAAGGCTTCACTCACCCTTGGGAGGGCAGAGAAGCCTTGGGTGAAGGGCATAAGTTGGGCTTGACATTGTGTTGCATAAAAATGTAACTAAGGAAATAACACTAAGCAACTAATGCACATTCCTACATTATCATGCAAAATCTGAAAATATGAAAGAAGACATGTAAATGAACAACAAAATAGCACTATCCAAACCTCATGAAACCATCAAGTCTATATGATTTCATTGCTCATGGGATGTGGTTGCTCACAAGTCCAGCAGCATAACAATAAGGTAGATAGTGCTTCTTGAAAATGAGGAGAGGGCTCTCCTTTTATAGGAAAAGGGATGCAATGGACGACTAAGATTGAATGCAAGATGGATGGCTAGGATCTCTCAGGATCAATGAGGTGTCCATGAGGTGGAGGCCAAGTAGACTCCATGTGGATTAGGGTTTTGACCATTCAAAGGAGGGAAGATGCTCACACATGTGTGAGCAACCTTTGATGTGACATGTCTATGACAGGTGTAAGAGGGGTGTAAGATCATGTTTCCTCACACATGTGTGAGACACCTTTGAAATTGATGGGTCAATGACATGTGTAAGAGGGTTGGAGGCTCAAGGTTTCTCACACATGTGTGAGACACCTTGGTTCACATGTGAAGGGGGACAAGGTTGTAAGTGTGTAAGAGTCACATGTCACATGTGACTAGGGTTTGCTAATCCTTTTATTAGGATTGTGCAAATGATTAGTGATGTGATGAGATGAGGAACTAAGATTAAGTAGTGGGAAAGTGGATTGACCTAGGTTAGAAGGATGGGTTAGGTTAGGGAAGTCAGGTTAGGTGAGGGTTAAAGTTAGGAGCCATCTGCTCAAATAGGATTAAATTTAATATTTAATTCCAAGAGGGATTAGGCAAGGATTAGTTAAGTAAACAAAGTACTTAATTAAAGGGGATGGATTAACATGCAAGGGGAATAGGTTAGGATTTAAATAAACCTTAGTTTATTTAAATCAAGGAAAGGTGAACATAATTAAATAAATGTAAAATTTATTTAATTAAAGGTAAGGGAATTAAATAAATAATAAATATTTATTTAATTGGTCAAGACACGTGATTTGGACAATTTTAGGTGTCTACAGACATTGTAGGTGAGAAAGAAAATCTTTTTTTTACCTCATGATGAGGTTGTTATTATCATGGAGCATGGGCTCCATCATGGCTATGAATCTTGTTGTTTGGGAGGTACAAGGAGGTTTGGTGGATGAGGAGAAGATGGTTGTTTTGAAGGCCTTGAGAGGCAATGCAGTGGCAATTTTTTGTTTATGTTGTGGTGGCCTTGAGAGGCAAAATACATTGGCAATATGATATTTATGATGTTAGAATTTCTCCTCCTTGAAGAGCCCACCTTCACCCAACATTTTATGATTCCAATGGTAAATCATTGTGCAAGCCATGGAAGGGAGTTGATTGTGTTTTGTGTTGTGTCTTCATGCAAAATTTTGTGATGTATGTGTGTAACCTGGTTCGAGCCTTGTTCCCCTAGCGCGGGGGTGGTCTCTTTGGAGGCCTATGGTTGGGTGGAAATCACCCATGGTCCTTGTTGTTTTTTTGTGATGCATTTATAGATTTTTTGTCAAGGGAGAAATGGAAAAGAGCTTGGAATGATAATCTTGTTGAACTCTTGCTTGAAAGAGAAAAGAAAAGTTGACATTGTGCATTTCATTGTAAGGAGAAACCTAGATCTTATTTGTTTCATTGAAGTATTATTTCATATTAGAAATGTAAAGCTTGTGAAAGTATAGCTTGGGTCATTATGTTAAGATGAGAATTCATATGTAATGACATGAAGAGATGAATGTATTTGATGACATAATTGCATTACAAGTTAATCCATTTCAATAGGTAGTTTAATGTATAATCCTCCTAGAAAATGTTAGGTATTGTTGAGTAATGTTCATTCTTGAGTCATAGATGGAAAATGCACTCAGTTATGATTGCTCTACAAAAAAAAAAAAGCTCCATTGTGTAGATAAGTTGGTCAGGTAAATTCATCTAAAGTTTTTTTATATAAGGAATTGATCTAACAGATGTGTTTAAAATGGATCTTATTTAAATTTAATGGATAAGATAGATGTAGTCTTGAAATTTTCATGTATAAATAAACTTAGGATGCAAGCTTATGCTTCCATGTTTGCAAGTAATCTTAACAGCATTGTTAACTTTAGTATATTCATATGCATGGTAGGTAATGATATTAAGCTAATTATCAAATTATGATTTAAATGGAAAGAAAATTAAATCTAATAGCTTGATGATGAAACTCACCACTAGAACTCTAAACCTAAATTTGCACATTTTCTCTCTAGAAAATGTATGGAAGGAAGAAATAAAGTTTTGCCAAGAATACAGAGCAATAAAATATTACGAGGATATCCTTGAAGCTATTAGAGAGCAACCTATAAACATGGAGGGTATATCTTAGGGTGATAAACTAATAATAATAAAAGAATCAAGCTTTAAAAAAACATATATTTACCCACTACATAACAAGGCGCTCATCTTCCTAGGAGTAAGTAAAGTTCAAAAGGGTTAAAAAAAAACAAACCTAGTCATAGTTCTGACAAAATTCAGAAAGCATACTCTTGCTTTGGACGCCTAAACACACTTGAAAAGAAATATGGTAAGGCACATATAACCAACACTCCACACCTAGCGAGGAGATAGGAGTTTAGGGAAACGTGAGGTATAGGTGGGTGATGGGAACGCATGTCAGTAATGGGTTTTGGGATCACACTTGTAAATTGATTTTAAGAAACTAGTGCATTGGGAAAGGTCAATGGGACCTATGACTATTCACCATTAGTGAGAAGATAGAGTGGGCACATGGTGCCACAACATAGGAATTCAATGTGGAAAGGGGCAGACTTTGGGAATAGAGATTATTTGGGATGTTGGTATGTGTAGGTGATTATTAAGGGTAGCTAATATAGTGGTAGGTAGTAGTAATTTTTTTGTGTTAAGAGTGTATTTTTTTAAAATGGGAATGTATTTATTTTAATTAGGGTGGTTAGGATTTTAATTAAATGAATAAAAAAATGATAGTTAGCAATGTTAAATCTTAAATTTTGTGTCCTTTTTATGACATGACATACTAAATTAAAAATTATTTAAATACATCAACTTATTCTTTCATTGGGGATATTGGTACTATTGAATAATTAATTAATTAATAGGGAATTAATTGAAAACAAAATCAAATAACTAAATAAATAATTAACCTTACATTTTAACCATTAAAATTCCTCTTAGAAACATGCATACAAATCAGCAATAAAAATATAGGCATCATGATGCCATGAAAAAAAATAATTAAAAAGGGGGGTAAAAGAGAGTGCATGCATGAACAAGCATGGCTCTCTGATTTAGATGTTCAATACCTAAAACCCCACTTTCAACTGCATCAAGAAACAAAAGGGAAGCCATAATGATTTAAGATCCTATTTAAAAGAAAAAAAGAAGAACAAAACAAAAAAATAAGGGTTGCCTCCTCCACTTTCTAGCACTCCATAAAATCTGCAACACAAGGCAAACCAAATAAGAAAGAACATACAAGAAAAAATATATATATCAGGCTAGCTATTAAGCAAATAAAACAAGATGAGAAGAGAAATAAGAAACTTTCAAAAAAAAAGAAATTGAAAAAGAAACCTAATAAGGTTGTAGGTTTTCTATATCTTAATGAAGATTTATGAAATAGAGTTTCCCTCCACACTTTTTTTTTCTTGAAGATCATTGAGAATGCTTTTAGAATGTTTCTAACAAGTTTTCTCCCAAAAGGTCACTTAAAATATAGAAACTTCTAAAAAATAGTAAGATGGGGTGATATTGAAGGGAAATATTAAATTTTAAAATTTGGGTTAAATAGTTACAAATTAGCAAGTAATATTAAGTGGGTTGGTTTTCTATAAGTTATAAATTTTAAAAGGTAATCTTAATTATTATAAGGTAATGATGTTTCTATTAACTAGAAGATTAAATATTGAAGTTAGAATTTGAGAGAGGTGTGTTGATTAATAATCATGATATAATAACCATTGTAATGCTTTGATAAAACAAGTAAGATTAATCTAATTTTAAATATAATAATAATAATAATAATAAAATTATTATGTCATAATGTCACAAATTCAAAGTTTTAACTTAAAGGTTTTAAACTATCAAATTATGTGAGATAATATTAAGATTTGTTCCTTTTAAAGAGGATTTTAATTTTATTTAAAATCCTAACTAGATTGTGAATTTTATATATTTTTTTAGAATTATGAATGATGACTTAAGTTTTGTTTATTTTTTTTGTAATTATATCAAGGAAGTGTCTAAGTCTAATATGTGGGTGCATGTTAGTTTTAAATGATAAATCTAAGGTTAAGCTAAAATTCTTTAAAATAGGTTAAAATAATTTGGTCACCATTCATTAGAACGTTCATAACAAGTAGAGATTTATATATCTTACTATTAAGTTCACCTGACACCAAAAAAAAAAATTTGGTTGAGTTTTATCTTGTAAAATTTGGGCATGACATATACCCATCTTCTCTGTAGTGAAAATATTTCTTATAGAATCCTCCTCTTTCAAATCCTTGTCCTCTACCTCTTCGTCTCTGATCTCTATTGTTCTAATCATGGAAATGATTGAAATTGTTTCCCTTTAATTTTGACTACTTTGTCCAGCCTCATCCTTTTTCTTTTGATCATCATTATGGCCACTATAAGATCGTCTGCCAGATCTTCTGCCGCAACCTCTTCGACTATTCTTGTTGTCAAACTTCTTGTTTAGTTTCTCCTCAACTCTTAGGGCAAACTGGTATGCCTCCTCAATATTGTTCATTCGAACCAGACTCAACTTATCCTAAATACTCGGCCTTAACCCATTAAGATAATGGGCTACTTTCTCCTTATCAGCTTCTACATGGCCAGTTCAAATGAAAATTCGGTAGAACTCCTTGGTATACTCTTCAATAGATTTTCTTGCTTGCTTCAATGCTTGCATTTTCTTCAATAGATCAAGCTCATAATCCACGAGAATGAATTTTCACTTTAGTTTAGCTATCATTCATTCCCATCTGGTGATTTTGTCCTTTCCCTTTCTATTTTGTCCAACTGAACCTCCTACCACCAGATCTTTGCATGTCCCTTTAGTTTCACCTTTGCAAACTTGACCCTATCAAGAACATCAATATATTTGTACTTAAAGTACTCCTCCAATTCATTGATCCAATTGATTAGCTCCTCGAGGTTAAGATTTTCCAAAAATGTGGGAACTTCAAACTTAGATCTTTTTCCAATCTTGGAGATGGGCCTAAAAAGCCTTTCTTCCTTTGGATTTAGAAATGCCTTTATTTTGGCATTTTTGTCTACTTCATCCTCATCCTTGCTTTCATCTCTTATAGGAAGATTTATTCCCCTGGGTATTTTTTCTTGCAATGCTTGCATTTGTCTTTGGAGGGCTTGAAAACCCTTAGGTGTAACATCTACAACTCTTCTGCCATGCTCTCTTCATGGAGGCATTTTTGTGCTTCCATTGAAATCGTAGTGCAAACTGCCTCACAATCAGTGATCTGTCTACACACTCAGCCCAAACCATGATCCTGGTGTGAGCTACCTCATAGTCAATGATCTATCCACACACTCAAGAACTCTAGCTCTAATACCACTTGATGAAGGGTGCTCCCATTAATACCATAAACACATAACAAAAATAAAGAAATAATAGCAAATGCAAGAACAAAATATGGACTTCTTATTTGTGCCACAAATGTAGAATTACAGAATTCATAAGTATGATATGCTAACCCACATGGGTGCCTTCACTACAATAATCTACAAGACTAAGCTACAAACTACCACCTAGAGCTATCCTAGACAATGTTCAAGACTTTCTTAAATAGGCAAGTTTATGTCACCCAGGAAGGTTCTAGATGCTCAAATTTAATACCTAAGGCTAAGAAACCCTAACAATACATATAGAGTCAACTAAATACATTTTTGACAAATTATTTTAGATATTTCAATAGTGCAATTTCGAAAGGTCATAACTCTCAAATCATTGCTCTGATTAGCTATTATAACCACTTTTTGAAAATTCCAACTCTTGATCTATAGGCTTGAAATGGTGCAACCACCCTTACACCAAGTTTTTGGACCTCATCCAAGCACTCTAAGGCCTTCAACAGTGAGCCTGAAGATTTTTCTACAAATTTTTCCACCAAAAATCTGCAATAACTTCTCTCATACTTAACTTGGAGCAATGATATTTTTATGGTAGGCTTGTAACTCTAAAATGAACCTTCTTGTAGAAAATGAGAACATTATGAGCTCATATGACAAACTTACTAAAAATAGAAAGTTGAAATAAATAGTAACCACCCTATCTACTAGTCCTTATTAAAATAGAAAAGACTGAAAATAAAATATTTTTGGTTGATGCAAGATCACTCTTAGACCTAGGATGCTCCTGCATCACATACACATTTGTGTTTAATTTTAGCCAGGGGAATCCTTCAACCATTTTCATCTTTAAAAGCATAACCAAACTTTGATAATTTAAATGACCGTATTTTTTATGACATAACTTACTTAAGGATTATATTGTAGTGATATAAGCCTTCTTATTAATACTTGTTATAAATTTGTATATTTCATCATTAAATTGGTATCAATGTATAGAGCATGACAAAACACTCCTGACACAACTTGAAGTGTGTAAAAAGGAGTCTGTTTGATCAAGATATGTTTGGTCAAATAGGAAAACCTAAAAGTTGACCAAAGAGGTGAAAATTTAACCATCTCAAATGTGGTCAACATTGGGTTTCAAATTGAAGAGTTCATCAAGAGTTTTTAGACTCATTTTGAATGGATAAAATCTGAATTAGTTTGCAAAAGTTATGGCCAAATAAAGTTTTTCAATAAAAAAAATGACCAAGTGGCTAATGATGATGTCATCATGACATGATAAGTATTCATGTAGAGTGGACATATAGTATTGTGATAAGTGGATAGGTAACCTTTTTCCATGTGACACTCTTCAACGTCATTTTTGGTATCAATTTTGGTTTGGAAAAATGAATTTAAGAGGTTCAAACTTAGAACATCATGATCCCTATTTTCCCTCTGCCATTTTACCAAAACGCATGAAAAACCCTATAAAGTGGGGATGGGTGGTTTAAAAACATAAACTTCCAGTTGTAATGGTATGGTCAACCACTTAGCTACCCTCAAACTTTGAGATATGAGTGTGTCATTTCTCATTTTGTTAAAATAAATCATGAGATTAGTAAAAGGAAAAAAAAGAATGCGGTAATGAATAATTCTAAAATCTTAATAGATTATTTTTAAGCTTTAATCTATTAATGATTGCTATGTTTTTAATATTTTTATTAGGTAAGGGCCAATTTTAGTGAATACAATGGTTATTTGGTTATTTTCCAAATATGGAAAAATAATTTTAGAAAAAGGGATTTATTTTCTTGAAAAGGCAATTAGACTTGGTGAAGTCTTTGTAGTTCTTAGTGAAGAGAATTTGGTTGAATGCCCTAGAAATTTAAGTGGTGTCATATAATGAGATAAAAACTTAGAATTTTCTCGAGAGTATTATTTACAACTTTGTGTCATTATTGTAAAGGCTTGATGCATATTGTATTCATGTACTCTTGTTGAGAGTGAGTTACAATTGTATTGCTTAGCATTATAAAAAGTGACAAAGGAGCCAGGCACAAACATGTTGCTAGTGAATTCCTATCCTCGTAGTGTGGAAGTAGGAAGCACATTATAACTTCATGGAAGACCATGGTGATCTAAGATTTTTGCATCATAATAATGGCATCGATCTTGCAAGTTTGCAGATCTTGAGACATAGCTAGAGTCTAGTGAACTCTGAAATAAAATCCTTTGTCTCTTGTTCTTTCTGATGCATTTTTTTTTCTACTTAGTTATTCTTTGCATTTCTAAGTATTATTTGCTTAGTTCACAAGCAATTTCACTATCTATTTTTATATTAAGTATGTATCCTAGTGAATCTTAAAATTGTAAGTGATTCATAACAAGGAGTTTACAAGTCACTCAACTTCTCTAGCTACTATTTTGTATCCATCATCAACATTCTTGATTAAAAACTTATCTGAATAAAATTCCACCTTATATCCATTTTGAGTTATTTGACTCACTGAAAGAAGATTTTTGGTCAACCTTGGTATAAAATTCACATTAGTTATTTTTAAATTTTTACCATCATTTACTTTCATTTTAATTGTACCTATTCCTTCTATGTCATGTGAACTATCATCACAAGAAATATTTTTGCACATTTTGTTTCTTCTAAAGAGCTAAAGATGTTTTTTGTTGTGAGTCATATGTTGGCTAGCTCCCGAATCAATATACCATGCATTATGAATCACCTTGAGTAGCTAAAGAAGTTATCATGATATGATGATCACCTTCTTCTTGAAACAAATTTGATTTCCTTCTTTGATTAAATCTCATTTGCCATTTCCTAAAACATTGATCACTTTTATGCCCTTCTTTTCCACACTTGTAACATTTGATAATATTTTATCCTTTAAAATTATTGTTATTATTTTTCTATTCATTTTGTGGCCTTTGATCAATTTTCCTATTTTTATTATCTCTTTGTTGAGTCCATTGCCTTTGATTATTTCTATATCAATTCCCTTGATTAGTTCTTTTATTTTGATATGATCTTTGTTGATTATAACTCTTGGATTGTTTTCTAGCTATAAATGCTCGACTCTTCTTAGTCTCACTTGTAAACTTTATAAACTTTTCTTCTTCATTTAACAAAGAAGAATATACTTCTTCTAGTTTTATATTCTCAAATTTGGTTAGTTCCAAAGTACAAATGAAATTATTATATCCTCTAGAAGTCTTTCAATTAAAAATTATATGGTTTCATCATCTTCATATACTCAACCTTCATCATTGCAAGATGATTTCTTAAAATTTTCAATTTAGAAATATAATCATTCATGTTATCTCCTGATTTTAGTTTTAAATGAGTTAATTGCCTCTTAATATCCATTACTTTTAACTTACTTATTCTTTCATACATTTTTTGCAAATTTTCTCATATTTCCTTTTTTTTAAGAATTTGAATGGGAGGCCTAATCCCTGGACTAATTTTTCATAAAAGTATAGCATGTGCATTCATATCCTTTTTATTCCATTTATCATGTTGACTTTGCTTTGTAGGTTTTGCTTTTGTGGCTACTTCCCATAAACCTTTCATTTGTAAAACTAAATCTATCTCACATTTCCAATTAGCATATTTGAGCCATCTAATTTTTCACTAACGACAATATTAGACATCTCACTGATAGCCATATTAATAAAACAATAAAAATCCTAATCTCAAATACACAAAGACACAATCTCCAAGTCTTTAGAAAATATAGTGTCTTGATGATGACCTTCTTATGAGCTAAACAAACAAGGACTTAAAAATTCATGCCTTACAAATTTTAATGAAGTTTCATCAAAATTTTCACCTTCGTCAGAAATATCACTTTCCATTTTTTTTTTAAACAATTAAAAAAACCACTTATTACTAGGTTTAACACAAATCCTTTCAATATAAATGAAGAAGTATGACTTTGAAACACACTTGATCTATACCAGATAATCCTTAAGCACGCAATAACTTCTATCTTCTAAAAAGAAAGGCAATTCTCAAAGAGGGGAATTTTTAAATCTTACTTTCCTTAGCAAGCACATGAGCACTCTATTCCTTCATATTTTGGTTACAAATAATAAATCCAATTTCTCAAATATCTCTTGAACCTTTAATATTTCTCACATACTAGTACAAACTTTAAAAAAATGCTTCATGCAATAATCTCAACACATACCTTGAATTTAGATATTTGCTCTTATAGATTCTGATCAATCTTCAGCAACAATACATAGTCAACTTCAACTTAATAGAGATCCTTCAATAGTTCAACACTCCACACATGAAGAAATATTCATCAAGTTCTTCAACAATCTCCCTGAAATAATCTCATAGTAATGTTCTCACCTTCACACTTCAAGCTAGAAATCACCATCACTTATTCATGGCTTAGATACCATTAAAAAAAAAAAAGAAATACAATAAGCACGACTTAATAAAGAAAACTTGAGTATTTCAATAACAGGCTCAAGAGACTATATTTTACCTTATTAGGCTATTTACTATGGGATTCTCGACTATGAATTATCTCATCCAAGTCAGAATCCCTTGTTCAAGTATCAAGTAACACGATGTTCGATCTAGAAATAATGTCTACACTATGAATATGGACACCAAGATGCTTCTTTTTCCAAGAGTGCATTCTACCATAGAGCTACTACCACCTTCATGCTGTGGCAAATTGGCGCAAACCCTAATAGATGCTCAAATGGCAGAATTTAAATTTTGATGTAGTGGAGGGCATGACACAAAGGCAGTAGGGAGTGGTAACTGTTGTGGTTTGGATAAATGGATAAACACCACAAATTTACCACCACCAATTGTAACTCCATCTCAATAGGTTAGTTTCTAACCTTGACATTTGTGTTTTGTTCAACCAATGTACTGACCATCTACCTAAAAATTGTCTTGTCATAGAGGGGAAGATAGTGATAACTTTAAGAAACCCCTCCAAAAAAAGCCTAAAATGCTGGTGAATCCAATATTTTGTGGGTAGGAAAAATTTAATGTCAAGGGTGATTTTTTGTTCCATATGGGGAAATAAAATATTATATGTTGGCAATTTTTGTCTTGCCCTAGCAAAAATCATTTTAAATGTGGCGAATTAATTTTTGTTGGCCGATGGATAAATAAATTATGGCTATTTTTCCCTTGTGAAAAATGAATTAATAATGTCAGAGGCAAATTACTTATTTTGTAGAAAAATGAATAATAATGGTCTTGGCTAATCTTCAGTGGTAAGCTGAAAAGTTGTTTAATCTGAAAGTGAAATTTGTACATGTATTGGCTAGTGACTATACTGACTATTAAGTAGTCACTTCAAGTATCAACTTGTGTATTATCTTAGGTGTGTTATTAATAATTTTGTAACATCGTTATGTCAGTGTCACTATTACCAAGTTGGCTACCATCACTTTCGTATTGTTAATAGTAAATACAATAGTTTTATTGATCATTGATTAGTTGGAGATCAATGATAGAAGATGCATCTTGGGGCCACTTGCTTGAAAAGACCTAGAGTCACATGTAATTCTCCAAAATGGAGACACATCGAAAGGTTTGCATGGAAATCATTACTCAATGTTATGCACTATCAACTATTTGACATTAATGCTAGTACATTTTGACGTTTCACACACTTGAAAATTAATAGGAATACAAAAAAATAAGATATAAAAGATTGTGAATCCCATTAAATAGCCTCTTCAATTCCTCTTTCATTATCATTTCTCATATTCTTCAACCTGAATTCAGTTTGTAGTTGCAGTTTGTAGAGTTTATTGAATCTTAGTCATGGATACACCAATTTGCCTCAAATGCACTATAATGGATCTACAAAAGTCCTTTCTAGGCATGATTCCTAACGATGTCCTTGACATGGTTTGTAAGGTAGATGCCCAAAGTCCTTTTATCTGCCATGCTATATTCATGGTACTACTCGGTCATGAATTCTTGAGAAATGATAAGAGGTACCGTGTGTCCACAGATATTACCTCTTGCTTCCTCACGTCTCTTCTCAACCTTGGAGGTAGTTTAATAGACATGTTGATGCTTTTGTGTAACGTTTTTAAGGAAATATTTTTAGAAGATGATGTCAAAATTCTTGTATTGGCTGAGTAGATACTGGGGCCGGGCATTGGCATCTCTTTTGCAAATGTAGCAGACAAGTGCTGGGAGGAAGGCATAGGGTGCATTATACATAAGCATCCTTTCTTGTTCGACATGAACGAATGGCAATTGACTCGCCATTGAAAGTGGGCAAGGCTCAGAAGGGATTTCCTACGAAAATGGTTATTGTTGGACAATGTCAGCAAGATCAACTTCACATGGCTAGACGAGTTTAGTGACATCATCTTCTCTAATAGATTCCTCCCATACGAACTTAAAGACCTTTCTGATTAAAGGCTTCAAGCCCTCGGCCCCTCAGCCCGCTCATGCTTCCAGCCTCCCTAGTTCTCAAGTTCCCTGTTCCCTATTTTCGAATATTGTTTCCTTACCCATTACCCTTAGGGAAAAAACATGTTTTAAATATATCTATATTTTTCTTTGGATTGGACCTTGCCCACTTTTGTAAATTACAAAATAGTAAAACCAAGCTGATTTAATCAGCTATCTTGAATATCTATGCTATGAATCAGTGCTATGTACATTGTACAATTTAAAATATTATCAATGAAAATAATAGTTTTTGGCTTCTCAAATCATTGTTCTTGTTAGTCTACAACTTTGTAAGTTTATTTTTTGCATCTTGATTCTCAATGCACTATTAAAATGTTACTGTTAGTCTGCGACTTTGTTAAAAATAGTTAACTATTAATAATCAACTATTTTTGCTTAATCTAATTGGTTAAAACAAATGGAGCTTCAAGGAAAACTAAAGATTAATAGATTATAACTTTAACAAAGTTAAATATAATTTTGATAATGTATGTGTCAAATTTTTATTTCATACCTATCTTGTCACCTATTCTTAACTTTTTTTCATTATGAAATCTTTTAAATGATGAAGAATAGTTTATAAACAATTATCACAATTTTCAATATATGTTAAATTTTAATAATTTGTAGATATTTTAACTATATTATATTTTAATTTTGAAACTAAATAATAAATATGAATAAAAATATAGCATTTACAATTATATTTCTAAATTGTAAAAAAATTATTTACATTAAACTATTATTATTATTATTATTTCGTGATATCTTGCACCAAATTTATTTTATAAAATTTAATATATCGTCATTGAATTTCTCACATCATCTTTACAATAAAAATCTTATGATAGAAGAAAATCAATTCTATAATAGAAAAGAAAATTATTTATTTATATATATTAAAACTATTATAATAATTTATTTTTTGAGTGGTAATAGGTTTGATTTTATTAATATTATAATAATAATTACACCATGATTATAAGGTCCTTAATTCTTTTTAAGGGACCATCTTTTACAAAAAGATAGATCACTTATACATTCTAAAAATAAAAAACCTCTGCTAGGCTAATTTCCTTGAAAGCCATCACTCCTTTCTAAAAAAGATCTCTCCTAGGTCATTGTCTGAATAATCTTCGAAGCTCCCAAAAAACACAATCATTGATTCATTTTTCTATGGCATCCTTGTTTTGTAGTAACCTATTCATCTTCAAAATTGTAATTTCAGAGCTAAAATGGCCTATGTTGCAAACACTTCCTTCCTTTAGACCTCCTGCTCACCAAAAACATCATATCATTGTCGCTTTAAAATCACAACGTTTTGTTGTCTTCTTCCAATGTCTTCCATCAAAACCCTGGGTGTCATTGTCCTTTCAAAATTTAACATCACCCTTCTACTCTTCATGCATAGCGAACATTCCTTGCTTATCGTTTTCCTTTAGGGAAATTTTGTGTAATAGTAGCCACCTTCTTTTATTCCTTGTGGGCCAAGATTTCATATTTGAGCTCATGTCATGCATGTCAATGCTCATTTGTGTAAGCTTCTTGATCTATCTACCCATGCGACTAGTTTACAAAGGAAAAAATCTATTTTTCAACACCTTCTTCCTCATTTGCATATCCTTCACTAAAATCAAACACCCATCCTAGATGTGCCCATTCCAGTAACACATTCAAATTTGGAATTAGAGCTTCCTCAAAAAGCTCCCTCATTACCCATGCCACAATTTGCTCATGCTCTCCAACATGCAAACCCCATGCCATTATCATTGCTACTATATCCACTTGAACCTTCCAACGATGGTCAACTTCATGAAAAAATGACCCTAATGTCTCCTGCTTAGCTTGAATCACTGTCTCTAAAGGACATTTCACCATTTTCTTCAACCGGTGATCCACCACACTCCCAAACAACACTTTTTATTGCTTTGAAGTTTTAAAAGTGAAGGTTGGCTCCATTAGACCTACATCAAAATGTCGTCAATATGAAAACTTATGGATTCAAATAATGTTTCCTACGAATACTTCTTTATTTTAAAGATTCTGCCCGAAATCCTAACCGTTGCATAAAAGAAGGATCGACGGCCCGAGATGAATTTTAGGTCAATTTAGCGAATGCTTTTCCATGTGGCTAGATTCATCTAAAATCATGACATGTGTCTGATCATTGCCAATCAGAAGACTCAGTTAATATTATTAATAATTATGTTTATAAACAATTATCACACTTATCAATATATGTTAATAATTTATAGATAATTAAACTATATTACATTTTTATTTGAAACTAACTAATAAATATGAATAAAAATATAACATTTGTGATTATATTTTTAAATTTTATTTAAATTAAACTATTTTTATTATAATTTATTAATAATTATTAGTACTTGCTAGTAGCTACTAGGCTTAGGGCTAAGAGCTAAATATTTCATTTTCAATGTGATTCATTAACATTAATATTATTTTTTTTTAATGTAAGTGCATTGGTCTATATTTTATATTGTAATAATGTATTTTTTTATAACTTATAATATGCTTTTTGTCATTCAATTAAAAATAATATTACTTATATTATATAATCATTTAAGATTTATTATTATAAAAATATTATTATTTTTATTTATAATTATTTATTATATAATAGAACATATAATATACTTATTTATAATATAATTATAACCATATGATATATATGTAATAGAACATATATATCAATGATTATATAATTTATTTATGAATAAAATTTAAATTTAAATTAACATCATTACAAAAATATATAATTATATTACATTTTTATTAATTAAAATATTTTATATATTATAATAAATTTATTAAATTTAAATTAGATTTATATAAAAACTAAAGGCAAGTACTAGTGGCACTTGTTCCATATCTTGCACCAATTTTATTTTATAAAATTTAATATATCTTCATTGAATATTAATAATTAAATTAACTTGAAATCGGGACATGTGTACTACAAAATTCTATCCAAAAATTAAAATCCTGACTATTGATTAAAAGAAAGATCGATGGCCTGAGATGAATTTTGGGCTGATTTGGAGAATGCATTCCCAAGTGCCTAGATTCATCTAGAATTATGACACGTGTCCTTCACAAGTGTCACGATTGATGGACACGTGTCACAATTCTGGATGACTCTTGACAACAGCAATATCACTCCACAAATTCACTCGAAAATCATATCAAATCATTGATAATTAAGTTCTATTTTTATTAATTTATTTATTTAAAATGAGCAAATTTATTCAAATGTATATCAATGTAATTAATTTCTTCTTTTTTAAAATTTTTATTATTGTTATGTACATTACTAAATTATTGAGTCTTGAGTCTTTATATCATTTACATGTACATTGTACATACTGTTAATAAAGTACTTAAAACTATTAATTACTTAATACTTTCTTTTTAACTATTAACCCTACCTTGTATGTTCATTATTTTTAGAGTCTGATACAATAAGGTTTTCAAATTTCAAAATTTTTCAGACTGGCAAAATTCCATTTTGTGTTCTAAAGACTGAAAGTGTGAAACTTGAGTATCAGATGACAACACCAATTATCCAATCTTGATTTTAAGTATTTAATTTTTTAGAACTTTTTTCATTGCAATTTGCAAGTATAGAAATCTTGATTTTAATTGTCTTAGGTTTACACTTTACAATTATTTTAAATAGGGCCTAAAGAAGAATTTTGTGTAATAACCAATAGCAAGCATGGGAAAAAAAAAGTCAAAAATCTCTCGTATGAGTGCAACCATAAAGTTTTAAAAATGCATTATTGAACTCAGGCAAGTGCTACAAACCCCAAGTTTCATCGATGAATGTCATGATATTTTTGATCCTGTTATCCATGGAGATTTAGGAATCATGGAAATTAGACATTCATTATTTAATAAGTGGAAAGATCCATGGAAGGGGAGAAATTATTACAAATACAACAATAATATTCGTGCAAATACAAATAAACTAGCTGCTTTGGTTACTGGATTAGAAAACTTCGTTGCACCTAAAGTATTCTCTTGCCCTGAAATTATAATGCTATGTGCTTAGAATTATGATGAAAATAGAAATGTAATTGTAAACCAAAACACTTAGGAGGAAATTTTATCCCTAGGGTTTAAACCAAAAAGCTCTAACGAGAGCATTGACTTGGATAAACTAGCACAGGCTTATGACAAACTAGAAAGAGTTTTCCAAGATTCATTTATTAAGGGTTTAATAAACTTTGAGTCCTCTACTAGTGTTACATTGGACATAGACCATAAGCCTCATAGATATTTTTGTGCCATGGGTTCAGAATACTATTTCTTTGTTATCATTTTGTCTAGGATTGGATAGTAACAAGGAAGTGGGGGCCAATGTTCTTGAAATAATTTATAATATCCATTGTCGAGGTCAGTTAGTTGAGAAGGTAGATGTAAGATATAATTTTGTTCAACGCATTGTTGAATCTATGCAAAAATAATTACTGATGATTAAAAAAAGTACAACTACATGCAAGACGAAGACATTTAGGTTCACAAGTTACTTGTGCCTCTTTTTAGCAAAGCATCACCCAATATTTGAGACAAAGAAAAACAAGCTTGATATTAAGGTATATAAGTTTGATAAGAAAACCCAGAAGAAATCAAAGACTTCAAGTCCAGCATATGAGTGGACACATAAGATGAGGATGACTATTGCAAATAAAAACTACAACCATTTTGTAGACTTCTTTTTGGCACCTATTTATCAAAAAATCATAGACACTTCGATGCCTAGATTTCCTGTGCCTTGTAAAGATTGCATTCAACTGGAAAGTCAGATTCAATTGGCTGACTGGTTCTTCATGGAAGAGTACACTGTCTTAAGGTTTTACAGTTCAGCAGTTGAATCTTGTAAACTTCCAATGCATGTTACAGAAAGGGTTTTTGCACTGGAATATGCACGATAGATGGAGAGCGTAGATGAACTTTTCAATGGACAACAAAAGAAAATGATATTTCCTTCATTTCCTTTCACAATTGGAGGCCTCACATTTGAGAGAAAGGCTTTCAAAGTGGCAAATGAATTGGTAACTTTTTTGGCTTTGATTTTATCAGTCACTAGAATTATGATCCACTGAACATAATAAAAAAGAGACTTATTTCCAATGGGAACTTTGCGAGAAAATATCAACATCAGGAGATGTCATTAATAGAAAAGTTTAAAAACAAGGATTCATGGGATGAGGTTAAGAAAGAAATGGAGAAAAATGCAATAGAGAATAATATTTCAATGCAAGAATTATCATCCCAAATTACAACATTGCACAAATCAGAGCTTTTGACATACTTAAATTTCTACAAGAAAATATCTAAACCTTTTCAAAGGTCTATGCCAAAAGAAATTAAAGAGGCATGCGCAGCTGAAATGTGGTGTCAAACCAAGATGACTAATTTTTGAAAATTAAGGCAACATTTGGGTAAACCAATGACATCAATTGGTTTTGATGAAATTTAGGAGGATGAAATTTTCAGCAATTATTGGAATAAAGAGCATCCTACTATATTATATGATTTTGGTAGTGACAATGATAATGAAAGGCAGAAGGACCTTGAGTCTAATGCCAACATTCAAGGTATTCAAGATTCTGGGTCAACTAGAGGTAGAGATATTGTTACACTTCAAATGAGTGATTCTATTAAAAAAATGTATAGTAAAGGAGTAACTATGATTTTAAAAATGGGTTATGCAGGTATAGGGCCCATTGGTGCAAGTGGTGAAGGGACTTGAAAGCCAGTTCTAGTACTAGACCCACCCAAAAGAGGATGTAATCCAATCATTAGACTCTCTGAGATTGAAGATGATTCATCTAGAAAGGGCAAAAAATATTATACCTCTACTTCTGAAGGTTATTTGTTAAATCTTTGAATCCAGTTGTAGTTGATCCCACTAGCACTAGCACTGGCACTAGCATGGATGAACCTTGTGCAAAAAATCAAAAAGTTATGAAAATTACACCACCATCAATGTCAACAGTTACTTCACCAATGTATGCACCAGTGGCTTTTGTACAAGACCCAGAAAATAGTCCTAAAATGCTAGGATTTGGAATGGGCCATCTTTAGTGTGTTGGAAATCCTCAAAATACAATTGTAGGTGGAGTAAGTTTAACTGGAGTTGGCGAAGCATAGAATGATACAACTGATAATTCATCTTTCAGACACTCAATTGTGTCAGCAAACCTAGATTTTAGTTTGAATGAGTTTGCATCAAAGTTTGAACAAACAAGTGAAAGAAATAGGCAAATTATGAAGACTTTGAAAAGTGATGCAATTGTTGAATGTTAGGGATCTACTAACAAAATATTTCTAACATATGATCCAAATAATGAAATGATGAACTTCATGACTATTATTCCCTTGGGTAGAGATAATAATCCACCACAAAATGTAATAAATCCTAATGATATACAAGTTATCAGTCTTCAAATGGATTTGTCAAAAGTGAAAAATATTGACAAAATCAATATATCAAAAGAGAGCAATAAAATGGTCTACTCTACACTTCTAAAAGTGGAGAGGGAAAACAAAAGGCTTACAAAGAAAATATAAAAGTTACAGGTAGACCTTGATAATGTGAAGGTGAAGGAGAAAGTAGTGGACAATAGGTTCAAAGAATTGCAAAACAAGATAAAGAAATCTTCTCCTACAGAGGCAATTGTCCAGCAAGAAAAGATGAATGAACAAGTGCAAAAATTGACTAAAGAATTAGATGAGTGCCAAAAAAGACTTCAGCATGAACAAGTCTCTACTGCACAGTTGTTCAAGTCTGTAGAGAGTAGTGCATAGGTCAACAATAAATTGAAAACTAACCTCGACTATGTTGTCAAGGAAAATAATATTTTGAAGACTAAATTGGAGAATGAAAAGAAACATTCAGAGTCTAGGGCAAAGATGGTTTTTAATTTGCAAAAGGAATTGGGGAATGAGAAGAAAAAAGAGTTTTCTAGTGTAAATGCAATCTATAATTTGAATAAGCAATTGGAGAATATGAAACAAAAAGAGGAGTTAACTGCAAAAACTATTAATGATTTGAAGAAGGAATTGGAGAATGCGAAGAAAACAGAGTCTAGTGCTATTGTAAGCACTAACACAATCCACCACATGAGGAGGGAATTGGAGAATGCAAAGAAAAAAGAGGAGTCAACTGCGAAGAAAATTCTCAATTTGAGAAAGGAATTGGAGAATGTGAAGAAAGAGGAGTCTACTCAAAGACTCCATAATTTGAAGAAGGAATTGGACAATGCAAAGAAAAAGGAGGAGTCCACTACAAAGACAATCCATGATTTGAAAAGGGAACTCAAGGATGAGAAGAAAAAAGAGGTAACTACTGTGAATACAATCCAAGATTTGAAAAAGAAATTGTAGGATAAGAGGAAGAGAGCAACTAATTGGCAATGGCAACTAGAGGAAATACAAAAAAAGAGTGAAAATGAGATGTCTGAAATGAAGAAAAAGATGGAGAATGTAATGACAGAAAATAGAATGACCTCTTCCAAAGAACATCATGTGAAGGAAACTATAATAAATATGGTTGAGCTTATCAAACAAGAAAATTGGGACAAAATAATGAAGAACAGTGATAGTTTGTTTGAATGGCTTGATTTAAATAGCAATCTCAAACTTGTCTTTGAAAATGTAAAAAGTGATATTGTGGGTAAAAAAAAATCTTCACCAATTCCTTAAAAAATCTTTCTAACCAAATTTTGAATAAGATAAAGAGATCTAGTGATAGGGATTTGGAAAACCATGGAATAAACAACTGCTTGGATCTCTTTGTAATGACCATTGAATTCGATCATCATTGTGAACAAGTAACAAAAATAGGTGAATCTCTCAAATCTACTTCCAAAGAATTGATGAAGATGAATAACATCATACTAAACTTGTTGACTGCTAGATTACCAAATCTAGCTAACTCAGATGGTAGATTCATTGGGAAAAAAATTACATGAAAAGGTTGTAGGATAGCATGAATTCTAATTTAGGCAACTTGCCTGAGGAAACCATGCCAGAAAGAATTGCAAGTTGCATCAAACCATTGTCAACAATGAATGAATTTATAGATAAATTCTTTGATTCATGTAAAAATATCTCTTAGAAATATTTATTGTTATGAGGTTGCAACTATTTAGCTACAACCTCAAATAAATGGAGCTTCCAAATGATGCAGAATGGAGCACCCTAAAGAAATTCTTTGAAGCTGGATCATCCTCTCAAACTGAAGTTGTTACTGTTACTATCATTGGCAGTCATGACTCATAGCTGATAGCACTAAGAAGTAAAAACATAGTAAGTGATAGAACTATAATTTTTTTGTTACTTATTGCTCTTTAATTTCAAATTTGGATTTAATTTCAACTTTGTTTAATGTTAATTGTTACAAGAATCAAGAGCCAGCATATCAGGATAGTTGGGTAGCTAGGAACTAGCATACTATTACTACACAAAGCAGATTGCAAAAATTCCCCTAGTCCTACTACTTGAAAAAATTGTACAATTGGCAATATGGCAAATTGGCAATGTGATTGTAGAGTACCAAAGTAACAAGAATCAGAATTAGCAAGCTTGAATTGAATTATGAATCAAATCGTCGAATCGTGTGAATCACCATGATTCTTAAAACTATGTTGTATACACATAATGTATTATGTAGTAATAATCTAATTATATATACAATTACAAACTGACCTACAACTATTGTTGCTCCCTTGTATCTGCAAAAGGGAATTTAGGGTCAATGGTCATTTCAATTTGACATCGAGTCATTTGCAAAGGGTTGTAATTGTTTGTAATTGTTAAATGTATTATTTTATAGGTTGATTTATAATTATAAATTATAATACAATTTTTTTAAAATAGAGCTTATTATGTTAAATGCATTATGTTACAATTTCTAAAAGAAACTAGAATCAATGAAAATCTCAACATTTAAAAAGAATACAATCAATGAAAATTTCAACATGTAAGTTTGTAACATCAACATATTCAAAAAAAGAATTTAAGCATCTATAAAAGGATAGTGAATGAAGGCTATGAATTTACTTCTACAAACATAATTAATTAGTAGATAGAGTCTTAGATTAGAGCTACTACTACTAGCCTACTATTTGACTCATGCAGAAGTTAGAACATGAGGTTGAGAAACTGCTATAGTTGCCAATCCACCTAGACCGGGTCAGCATCACTATCATCAAATTCTTCCTCATTTATTACATATAACATTTCATTGTTTTTTGTGTTTTCTTCAGATTCACTATCAACATCAGTATGCATGCCAAGGTCAACATCATCTTCATTGCTTCCAATATCAAGACATGAACCATTGCCACCACCACTGCCAACTACCACTTGGGTCTAAAATGTTGGCAATCCCTCTTCTTTGACATTGGTTTCTCCAAATGTTGAGAGCCCTATCATAAGGAAAAATTTCTACCTCATACCTAGAATTATAGAGCCTCAAACAATTATCCAAATTTTTGTCTAATTTGTTTCTAACCTTTGACTTCAGGAAGCCCAAAGTACTGAAAACTCTCTCATCCTCCACTGAACCCAATATCATTGTCAAAAATAATTGGTAAGCTTAAAATATTCTAGTATTAACTCTCTCAACCAATTTCTCTCACCAAGGTTTTTCCAAAGCTTTGTTACCACTCCCTCTTCATTTGGGTTCTCTATAAGATCATATTGTTCCCTCATTATGTTTGCAAAAGAATATGATTGATCTCCCTGTTGAGATTCATCTAAAATTCTATTTATAGTTACTCCATTGATTACTTTAGGTTTGCAAAGATTTTGAATCAAAGTCATCATCCTTCTTCAAAAATCAATCGAATAGTTTAGAGACCAATATTGTGGAAAAACAATTGACACTGCTTTAAGTAGTTCCTCTAGGAGGAATTTGAATCTAATATCTGATGAAAGATTGTAGCAACTTGCTTGACAGATTCAAGCACAGAGTCTTTGATCTTTTTAAGTCTTCACTTGTAACACATAAATCTTTGGTTCTGGTTCAACTTTGCTTCCTACTTCATTGGGGTTGGAGTCTAGGTTGACATGGGCATAGTACTACATTGGTATGTCAACTCCACGTACCCTAGCATAAACCTCATCATTTGCACCAATACGTAAAATATTTTGAGGATTGTTCAAATCTATGATTCCTATCCACTTTGCAAACTTTGATTCATCTAATGGTAGTAATCGATACAAAGTATCTAGGCTATTACATGTCATTGTATGCAGCTTATTATATTCTGTAATGTACATAGCTCTTTGTTGAACCTTTTTTATAATATTTCTCATGTCCTATAGCATGGGGAGAACAACTGCTAGAGTTAAGAGTATCTTAATATTAGTTAGACTTGAATATAGTTGAGGGGATCTATCTTGCACAGAGTGGATTAGTCCATTTAATGAAGGATATTCAAAGATTACTTGATGTGCTAGCCCATCCAAGGATATCCATCTAGTATCATTGTCTTTAGGAAGCTTCTTCCCATTAGTAAGTCCTTGAGCAAAGTGTTGAAATTTTTGGACTCATTTTGGACTTCGAAAAAAGTATTGGTAAATCTCTTTGATTAAAGATTCCACTTTACTTACACAACCAAAATTTTTGACAATTCCAAAAGCTATATTCATTCAATGGGCCATGCAATGAATGGGAATAGCATAGGGTTCCAAATCATTCTTGATCTTTTTGCAAAGATTGCCTTTATGACCTTGCATAACTGAAGCTCCATCTGCTCCAACACACACCAAATTTTTGGCAATCTCCATTTTATCCAAATATCCACATTCAATTAGAGTACTCTTTAATAGCCAATAGTGGCATGTTGTGATGGTTAAGTGTTTGAGTTGTTATCCTTGCCATCAAGGTTCAAATCTCACGAGGATGAGGTCCTCAGTTTGTGGCCTCACTGGTTCATAGGTCCAGGTCAAAGTGTTTACACCTTCTTCTTTTTTGTAAAAGAGTAATCTTTAATAAATCATATAAATTTTTAGCTATTGTACTACAATTCAATTTAGCAACAGATAGTAGAAAGGGTTGACGAAAAAGATTGTTTATAGTATAAACATGCATGCACACCCAAGAAGTATTATCAATTGTTGTAACTTCATCTAGAGACAATGCAATGAAATTTGAATGTTTTATTTTTTCCTTCAAATCTTCTTTTTCAACTTGTGCAAGACATCTAGCCCATTCCCACCCTTTGTTTACTGACCAGTGACTATTTGGATAATTTCAAAGTTTGAAAAAGTGTAATAAGGTAGTAATTGAAAGGTAGTCTATCATAGGAAATCCTCTACTCAAAATATAAAAGACCACACTTAATTGAACTAATTTTCCCATATTTTGCACTTCCATTTCTTTCCCAATGAAATCTTCAATGGAACCTTTCACTACAGAATGCTTCTCCCGTATTTGCTAGTGTAACTCATATATTTCAACATTCCTGATATGCAGATAGTTGTCCTTTGTTTTCCAAGTTAGCATAGATTTTTCAACTCCATCTATAGTTTCTTTTTTGTAAACTTTACCCACATGCTTTTCTATGGTATCAAGTTTAAGCTACAACCTCTTCTCCTTCTTTGTTATCTATGTGCAAATATTACATCTACATTCTATAGAAGGCTCACCCTTAATTGGATTGGGCATTGGTTCAATGAACTAGTATTTTTCCATCCATTCTAATTGAAAACTCCTTTTGGACAAATCCTAGTGAGATCGATCTTTCTTTGATTCCAATTTTCTTTTCCCCTTTTGTGCATGAATATGATTTATGGAATCACTTTTAGTTTTCTCACCCGGCTAGTCTGAGACTAAATCCAATGCTATAATATCAGTTTCTAACTCCCTACTCAGGGGAAGTTTCTCCAAATCATGTTCAAGTTCATTCTCAATTGAGATATCAAGTTCACCAACTTGAACTTCAATACAGTCTAAGTCTCCAACTTGTGATGAATCTCCTTTTTCAAAAAGCACTAGAGATCTAACTTGTGAATCTTGCAGGCTACCAACATTTCCACCACCAAAATATGCTACTATGCTTCTACATTTTGGTAATGGTGGCCTCTCTTGGCTTTCAAGGATCCTACCGGAACCCCTATTACCCCTCTTATTTGACATTACAAACTAATAAAGACTACAAAAAATAAATCAACTTAGTTGTTAAACAAAAGACTCAAATAGTGATGACTCAAAGACCTGTGAACAGTGACAGTAGACTACTTAGACTACATATAATAACAATAATATGATTCATTCTCCAAAAAATGGTACTACTACTATGGTACTATAGTCTAGAGTACTACCCAATATAATTTGTAAACCTATAGGCTCTGGCTATCTTAGCATCTAAGATGTCCAATCACCAGTGGTAAAACTAAAAACAACCAGTACCATTGTACCAATATAGTAGTACGATAGTATGGTAGTACCACTATCAACATAAAAAACTAATTAAAAATCGCTTGCCTTTTATGAAAACCAGGGTCACCACGAGTTAATGGGCAATGCACTCAGCACTCTAAAACTTTGGCAGCAATAAGAAATGCTAGTCTCTAGACCAAAAAATAGTGAATTGTGTAGAATAATAATATCTTATAGTCCAATCTAGATTGGCAAATTATGTGGGATTGACAAGCAGGAATGTCAAAGCTAGGTGAAGTGCACCTTCCTATGCAAGCCCATAGTATGAAACAGTTGGCTAAACAGGTCGACACATGTCTAGAAAATGGTAGGCTATGCCCAACCCAAGGGAAAATTATTCGGTTGTTGTAATGGCGAAATAACGTGGGCCAATAAGAAACAAACATGCAAAAGTTGGCAAAATGTTTAAAATAAATGTATCCAAAATGTATATTGCATTGGCAATTGGACCATATTTTTTACCAATCATCTGATAACTAATGGGTGACTACCATGGGTGTTGAACCCAAATTTGATAAATATTCGGTGACACGGTTGGCCTATGTTGCATGTGTTATTCGCCAAATGATGATCGAACCATGAGACGGGATTTCCAAATGGTGAAGATTTGCCACTAAAGTAATCTCTAGGGGAAGATAGAAAATAATCTAATTCCATCACAAGAACATTGATATCATCAAATACTAATGTAATTTCTTGTCCAAGTCAAGGAACCTCCACTAGCCTAATAACTATAGGGAAACTATTTTGTCACGAGATGATTTGGGAAATTTCTATGGCTTTCATTTGATGTTTCATCTAGTGTTACATGGAATCCAACTATTGCTACCATATTTAATATGATCACACCAAGTGTATGTTTGCATGCTTGGCAGGTATATGATCTCTTATCGCATTCTTTCTGTGTGTGGTATAAATTGACCATTCTTTGTCAATAGAATCATACCAGAGGAAAGATTTATTTATGCATTTAGCATATGGTACAAACATGAAAAATTAGTTCACATAGAAGCAATACAAATTCTTCTAGGAGCAATGGGCTGGGGGGATCCTCTCAAAGCAATTTTATATACCATCAACATCTTCATAGAGTGTGTTCTTAGCTAGTCTCAACCCCAAATTATGATTTTATGCATTCAGAATTCTGAATTTTGTGCTTCTAATTTTCAACAAGAAATTATGTGGTGACATTAGTGTACCCTCTATAAGTGCAAGATTATATCTCAAGCCTTCTAGGTTGTGTTCTCTTTCTGTTGAGTTAAGCTAAATGCTAAATTGAATCAAATTGTAGCAATTTCATCATTTATATGTGTACGGTTACCAATTTGGGGATTTTTCTAAATGTGACATACTTTTCTACTTTGACAGATATGCATCCATTAGAGTTATTGAAACTTTGTCTCAGCTTGATGATCAACAATGGTTGACTTACTGGGTTTTGTATTCATCCATTTGATGTTTCATCTGGTGTTCTATGGCATCTATCAAACCAAGGTTCAAATTTTAATTAGAATCAACCTTCGATATCTTTAAAAAGCATCATCAAACCCCAAATATAGATATGCATCCATTAGGGCTATAGAAACCTTGTCTCGACTTAACAATAAGAAATAGCTGACTTACTAGGTTTTCTATTCATTTATTTGATGTTTCATCTGGAGATTTGTGGCATCCATCGAACCAAGGTTGAAATTTCAATCAAACTCAACCTTCAGTAGCTTTAGAAAGCATCATCAAGCCCCAAATATAGAAGTGGACATCTTTTCTCCTTCCTAGTGAGTTAAAACTTCATAGCTCTTCTTCTCAGCAAGAGCTTCCTTCTAAAATTTGCTCTATTTTTGGGAATGAAACTCACAAAGGTGACCCTTCACCCAAATTTTAGATTGACCTTAAACATGATCTCCTACTTATTAATGATGTCAAATCTTAAAACATGGATTTTTCATAGGGGATGGTTAATCCCATTTGATGATCAAACCCATACTCTTCCTCTACTTTCTCTGGAAATGTGTTGGATGCACAATGATTTTAGTAACATGTGGGAATAATAAATTGACTTCTTTCGCTACCCACATATATTGCACAATGCCCTTTTCGGACATCTAGTAGAAGAGAAAAGTATGATCTACTCATCATCTAATCCTCAAATGAAAAATACCTTAGATTTTGGTGAAGACCATATCTAATTGCTTTATGGGCTTTCACAAACCTACAAAAGGCCCTGATAATATGCTTAAGAAGCAAAATTGGTGGATTTCCCTTGCTTCTTACAATTGTAGAGCTTGAAACTAATCAATGGTTTTTTATCTACTTAATCATAGATAGATTGAAAGATGTAGAATACTTTTGTGACAAGAGGAAGGATGTCACAAAGCAATTGACACTGTAGTGAGGGAGAATGGATTATGGTCCTTTTAGCTCTCATAATGCAAGCCTAAACCATGTTCCATATCTTCAAATTCTATAGAAACTTGGAGACAAGAATTAAGTGTTGTATTTTTTGAATGACCAAATTATTCATGATTCTAATAGCTATAATTTTACCTATTAGCTTTATTATTTTTCGATCAACCAATAATGATTGAACATGAAAATGTTTATGAAATCAGCATTAAATTGAACATGCCAATACTAATATTGGTTAGATTAACATTTAATTATATATTATCACCATTAGATAGTATTTTACAATACATTATTTCCAAAATTATGCTGACCTTGAGCAACTTGGTGTTGTAAATATAAGAGGAGTAATTTAGAGGGGAGAGGTGAATTAGTTACCACTAAAATAAATTCCATATCTCTTAGATGTCAACATAGAATATAAACTTCACTGAAAAATATTGTTGCTCGGCAAACACATAGGCACTTAGTTAATACTGATAATATGTTTTAACTCGATAACCACTGAAATAAAAATTGTAACCTAGCAAATGCTTGACATGCAAATCTTAAGATATTATTTGTGATTAACCTTAATTAACTTAATTACATACACATGAAAGAAATAATATGAACACAAGTGACACCAAGATTTAATGCGGAAACTCAATTTGGAAAAAACCACCAATTGTAACTAGTTACTAATTTTCACTCCTTTGAAGTGATCCCTGTTAGGAGACAAGGATATTAAATGTTACAAAACACACTGCTAGGTGTGACCTTGTTAGAGGATTTATTACCCTATTAAGAATGACCTTGTTAGAGGTTTTAGACACTTCAATCTAGAAATGCCACCTTGTTAGAGGATTTACAAATAGTTGTTAAGCCAACTCTGTTAAGAGATTTAGATCACTACTACAATGGTTAAAGAGTAACAATGAGATGACCTAATTTTTTATGCAATTGAATATCTGATTACACATCTCAATTCTGGCTTGAATACTTGATCCTTCCTAATTGAATGTATCTTTGTAGCTCCTCCAAGATATTCTTCCTATCCTTCTAGTTTGCTTCCTCTAAGAATCTTCTATTCTTCCATACAATTACTCATATTCAATCCTCAACTTGACCTTATATGTATATCTTAAGCATTGTTAAGTCATCTTGAATACAGCTTAGAATAATTAATATTCATCTCCTTAGTCGGCTAGAACCAACAAAAAAATCCAATAAACTCTATGCCAGAACAAGAAAATCCTTCATTAACCAACCCTGCTCAGTAGGTACTAACTCACAAATGATTTTCCTATGTTAACCAAGTGAACTTAGTTAAAATTGCATCTTCACAATTTTCCTTTGGTAACCAAGTGAGCTCAGTTAACACTAGTTCCATCCAACTTTCCTTTGTTACTTGAGTGAGCTCAGTTAACACTCAACTTCTATGAACTTCTCTTCAACACCCAAGTGAACTTGGTAGACATTGTCTTCTAAACTTGACAAACATCAGGATGCTCGGTAGACATAGGAAAATATCTTCAATTCCTAAGTGAGCTCGGCATACACTGACAGATAAAGATATGACATTTGTATAACATCAAAGAAAATAGATAATTAACCAATTATTTTCAACAATCTCCCTCGTTGGCATTGATTAAAACATGATATGTCATAATATAATAAAATTTTACAGCAAAATAAAGTAATGAGAATATCCTTAGTTTCATTCTAATTCTCATCAATGAGAACTCCCTCTATGTGTGTGAACTCCCTCTGCCTTTAGTTTCTCCCTCTGTCAACAAACTCTATCTTCAACATTTTCTTCTGATAGAAAACTCTCCTTCTTTGATATCAGACCACGTTCTGCTTCTTTGGCATCTCTAAAAATTCTCCCTCATCATAGAACTCTCCCTCTTTATAAATTTTTTTTTGAATATGATAGCAAACTCTCCCTCTTTAATAGCTTATGCCAAAGAAAATATTCAGTGAATAGAAATGTACCTCAATATTGCATCAACTTGACTAATTTTCAACATGCACTAGTTGATGCATCACTAAACTTCATTTAGTGACCTTCAGATAGGGGAATAGCCCCTAACTTACCTCTTAGATACAAAAATACATCCTTAGGTAATGGCTTAGTGAATATGTCTGCAATTTGTTCTTTGGTATTCACATATTCCAATCTTACCTCTTTATCTTGCATCAATTCTCTTAGAAAATGATATTTTATTGCAATGTACTTGGTCTTGGTATGAATCATAGGATTCTCTGATATATTAATTGCATTGATGTTATCACAGAATATAACCATTGGATCTTTGATTTCTACCTTCATACCTACCAATAGTTTCTTGAACCAAACAATATTGGAACAATTAACTATTGTTGCAACGTACTCTACTTTTGTTGTATACTGAGAAATATAATTCTTCTTCTTGCTTGTCCAAGACACTAGTCTTTTACCAAGAAAGAACACTACACCACCGATGATCTTTCTATCATTAATACTTCCTACCCAATCAGCATCTGTAAAGGCTTTTAAATCTAAAGTCCCTCCTTTCTTCTACCTATTGACAATTGGCTATATATAGTGATATAACTATTGTCGTTAATGGCAACATATGATGTACATGTTGTAGAAAACCTTAGAAATTAAGATACTTAGCTTTTGGTACTCAAAAAATTATCTAAGTATGAAACTGGTTTACAACAGTGTATTTTTTAATGTATAGCTTTTTTATATGATGTTATTTGTGAGAGAGAGATCAAATGGAAATAGCATACATGTTGATGATGATGTAACCTTGTACATTAGTACAAACTATATGAAAATGAGATATTCACAATTTAATAGTGAACAGAATGGTGGAATTAAAGGCAAAGGAATTATTTTGTTTACAAAATAATTATTTGACCAGTTAGGGCTGGCATCCTAGATGTTTACTCTAAGTTGGAAAAGTATATTGTGGTCCTTGCCAACCCAGTAGAAATTTGTGAAGAGGCATGGTATTTATGAAAAGACATCCTGTGAAGTGATATGTGAATTATGTGATTGAATGTGAAGTAATGTTATATGTGATTGCAAAGTTTTGTATCATATGCAGAAGTGATCTTATGATTTGAGATTGAGCTGAGGTCAGAGATCAGTTGGAAAGAAGGTACAGTATCTATATACTTTAGGATTAATTACTTGTTTGAGCAGTGAGTTTTTCTTGTAATTGGAAGTGCATGTTTGGCAGTGAGCTCTTCTTACATCCATTGTACTACAACTCCTAACAGGGTTGGAATCTCCTAATAAGGATTCAAAGTCTCATAATAGGGACTCCTATGTACTGAAAAATTTTATAGACTCCTAATAGGGTGTATCCTCTAACAAGGAACATTTATATTAGTACATCATCTAGTGGGTATTATCCCCACCAAGGTTTTCCCTTGGCTAGGGTTTCCTAGTTAACAAAATATGGTGTTGTGAATTCTCTTTATGCATGGTTATTATTACTATTCAACATTACCTATTTATTTTCTTATGCATGGTTAAAAGTAATAAATAATATCTAGTTGGTGACAAAAGTTTGTAGAATACTGATTCACTCCCCCCACCCTTTCAGTATTCCCTATTTCTAACAGTTCGTATTAGAGCACAGCTACTCAGAAGAGGCTTAACAGCTTGAGTAAGACCCCTATGGATATGGATCAGTTGATGAAGAACCTTGAAGAGGCACTTGAACAAATTGATCTCCTTACTGAAGAAAAACATAAGCTGAAAGATAGATATGCAAACTCCAAAGTATACATTGGACAACTGAAGGACAAGATTGAACATCTCAAATCCAAGCCTGAAACTACTAAATTTGAAAGTTGTGATGATGAATACTCAAAATTGAAAATTAAGTACAAGACCTTGAAGCATGAATTAAAGATTACCAATCTAAAGTTGAGTTTGAAGAATGATCCTAGCAATGTTGAATCTGATTTGAAGACTTAATTTAGATCTTAGAACAAATCTAGTGAAGAAGACATCTAAATTTGAAACATTTAAAGAAGATCATGAAGAACTTCATAAGTACAATACTATTGTGAAAGGTGAACTAACTCAGTGCAAGCTATAGCTTGAAAAGCTTTATACTAGTAGAGAAAAGCTTGATGAATCAATATCAATACAAAGACCTACCTATGATAAGACTTGTCTTGGTGATCTATTTAACATGTCTACGAAGAAACTTGAAAGTGGATCTGATCTAAAAGAAAAAGATAAATCTGATGATAAGATTGAATCCAGTCAATCTTCTCATAAATTCAAAGAATTTCAACAAGATAAGGAAAATATGAAATTGGATGAACCTAAACAAGTGGAATCTCCTAAGGAAACTAGGTATGAATTTTGAGGTAAGTATTTTTCATCTAATGGAATTGGTCATATGAAAAGAGATTGTACAAATAAGTCATTTAATCATGTTGTTACATACCAAATTTTGCCCTAATTTTTTTTATCGTAACTGTTGGTTTAATGAATTATTTCTTTTTATGATCCTGTAAAATGAGTTAGTTATTTATATGTGTTGTACTAACTATTGATGATATGGTTGGTAATGAATTATTTCTTTTCATGATCATGTTAAATGAGTTAGTTATTTATATACATTGTACTAATTGTTGATTAGCAGTTGTTTGATTTAAATTAGCAATTAATATGTTTTATTTTGAATTACTATGGAAAAAGTATTTACACAGGTGATTGTAGGAGAAGATTGAAGAGAGGGGAAGCATTACTAAACGGGTTCATCATAATGGGATGTTCATTTGATTCAGTCTTCAGGATCGGTAGGTATGACCTTAGACTTCCTTGGAAGGGATACGATGACTTGTCCACAAGTTACATTATGGGACCCACATGAGCTACTAAGGAAACAATATAGGAAAAACCTAAAATATAATACATACCTCAAGAGATTTGTTTAATAATTTTTATCATATCATTATAATAAATACTTACATATGAACACATAAATATAACACCAATAAATTAAAGTAACATAATCTAATGATGTCACCTCATCAATATACTTATGTGAATGTATATAAGAATGTATTATAATAATAACAAAATGAAAATATAACTCTTCAACTCCTCCTTTTTATTTATTTATTTTTCCCTCTTTATTTTCTTCATTTTTCAAATCAAATTAATGTTTGGGAATTTGATTGAACTTCTTGAAAACTTATAGAAGTCAAGGAGCCATGGCTAGCCTTTAAGAGAAGTTGTGAATCAACCAAGATGACATCTCTCTTCCATAGTCTGCTATGTTTTCCATTCAAGCTGAGTGTATTCATTCCCAACTGAAAACATTCTTTCCAACTACACAACCAATATTACTCTATTCTTCCCTTACTCTGCCAACATTTTGCAACCTGTGAATCAAATCTTAAACTGGAAAGCAAGAGAAATAGCCAACAAGAGTTCTAGCCAAGAACGGAAGGAGCCACATCTAGAAAAACCTCAAACTCAATCTTAGGTCATGAATGCATGCATTCGTGTTTCATAATTCCTTTCTTTTCTAAGTATAAGTCCAACTGCATCTAGCTTTACAAGGCTAGGATTGAGATTGATATAATACATACCTTCGTATTTCATAATTCTTCTTTTTCTAATTAGAAGTCTAACTATAGCAAACTATACATTTTATTAATACAAAATACCTTGCTGATGGTCACTTGAATTTCATAGAGTTCATTGAAGATCTTCTTAGTTTTATCTCTATGATTGTAACATCATTTATGAAATTGAATGGTAGTTGTAGATACTGAAATGATTATATGAATCAACATCAATAACCATCCTATCATAATTCCAAAACAAAGATCAAAATACTCGTAGATTCTCTAACACCTAGGATTCACCAGTGATGAAGCCATTGAAATGGTGAAGAGGTGTAAATCATAACAGAATGCTCATAATCTTATAGACACCAAGGAATTCACTGGCAAAGAAGTCATGAAAAGGTGAAGAGGTGTAAATAAAATAGAATAATCAAAATCTTTCAAGAATCTAGGATTTGTTGGCAAAGAAGCCATTGAAATAGTGAAGAGGTGGAGTTAACCTACAAGAACCAAGAATTAAATCAGATATGAATAACTACATAATGAAACACTTAATAGCTCATGTTGTCTCTGTAATAGAATCTGTTGTCAAGTCAAGTGGTGGTGATTGGGTCATTGAATCCAAATGGAAATCCTTGGCCAAGGTAGTTTATAGACATATGTGCCAATTCTAAGATCACTTAATGTCTGTAGATGTCAGTTATATAGGTATAGCTGATTGGGCACTCAAACCACCTGGTAACTAGGATGGCTAGACTAAAGAACATCACAAGCCCAATCTCAAGGTAGGAAGGGTCATTCTAATATGTTAGGATGTGTGGGGATAAGTATGGTCTAAAGTTGGGAGGTTAAGCCTATGTCAATGCTTCTTGTCTCACCAATGCCAAAGCTTGCACAACTAGATAAAGGATCCTCCATTATTACTGTATGTTTTTCACTCTTTTACTTGTTAATCATTTAGCATAAATATTAGATAGTCTTTTTATTTCAATTAGGGTAGTTAATTGCCATCTAAATTTGAATAAAATATATGTATACTTTCAATTAAGCATGATTTCAAATAGTTGTTGCTTTATTTTTTAGTTAAATATGTTATTAGTTAGGAATGGTTAAATTATTTACAATGAATATGATTCTTGTTATATCAGCTAAACATGAAAATATAGTTGGATTAGTAATAGTCATTTAACTGAATATTAATACAATTATTTCCTATTATTTTTAAAAGAATTCTTTGTCATGTTAAATGGAATTAGTTATTTTGTAAATGTTAGAAGATATAGATCTTAATATGTCTTTGATTTGGTTATGAAAATTTGTTTGTTACATATGGTATTAGAGCACTGGGTTTGACACTAAACCTAGGGCACACTACCTTCTATGTAAACCTAAAAGTTCTAGAATGACTACAAAGGGTCCAAGTACGTAAAACACCCATAAGAAGGCTTGACATTCCATTTTTCCTTATTTAATTAAAAACATGCCTAAATACAACTATACATGCTGCTCCATGCCCTAAGACAATGAAACTCTAAACCAGGAATTACAACGGATGAAGAAAGTAAGAGTCAAATGGACTCCTACTAGTAAAGCAACATATAGGAACCACTTGATTCAAAACTAGAATGCTCGATAGAGAAACTCTATTTTATAGTCCCACAGATCCTAGATGGTGTGAGATATGTACCAATCTGAGCCAAAATTAAGTGTTGTAAAGCAAGATTAAATATTTTCATGTAAACATCCTCAATAGAGAAAAATTTTGTAAATAAGGTTGCTCTAAGTGTAGCAACAAAGTATTAAGTTAATTTAAAAATTTATTTCATGTGTTTCATGCATTCATAAGCTCTTTATTTTGTTTAAATTCGTAAACATGTATGAATTCAATAAGTTGACACAAATTTGTAAAATTAACAGGTGAAATCAATAAACAAATAAAATGAAAAACAATGAGGACATTGTAGATCAAGGCATAATTTGTGAAAACACTCAATATTCTAATGCCTTGTTACTTCAGATCTTGCAAGAAATGCAACTAAAGTTGGAAAACATGGAAAGAAGAATGAATGAAATGGCAACCCAAGTCGGGTAGAATCATGAGAAAACTCAATCATCACCTCCTCCTAGAGTAGAGACAGAAGTCTTCAAGCATAACAAGAAAACCTCCTCACCCAAACAATCAGAAAAATAAAAGAAACAAGGAATAGTGGCTGATCTGTCAGTAGATATTAAGAAAATCAAACCACCCAAGTTTTCCATTTCTGAGTCTTGGGAAGAAGTAGAAGCTTGGTTAACTAAAATGGAATAATATTTTGAAATTAGAAATTTGTTTGAAACCTCAAATGTTATTTGGAGAATATATCATTTTACTGGAGAAGTTGCAACCTGGTGGGGAAACACCAAAGTTGAACAAAACATAAAAACCACTGAGATCACTTGGGAAAGGTTTGTAACCATTTTTAGGAACTGTTCGCTGCCCAAAGCCTTTTATGATCAAAAACTTTTAGACTTCCAAAACTTGAAGCAAGGAATGTTAGTACATAAGTACTGGGAGAAATTTGCCCGACTGTTAAAGTATGTACCACTATATTAGTAGGATACCAATTTGAAAATAAGGAAATTCATTATGGGTTAAAACAATATAATAGGTGGAGCAGTTGATGTTCTCACTCCTCAAACCATGGAGGAAGCTCAAGAGAAGGCTATTCGATAAGAGCACAACATCAAGAAGGATAATTCCATTCGAGACAATAAAGGAAAACAACATAGAATTCAGAGGGTGCTAATTTTGGACCTCATAAAAGACAATTTAAGGACTTCAAGTACAACAAACCAGAGTCAAA
This sequence comes from Cupressus sempervirens, assembly GCA_028749045.1. NCBI lineage: Eukaryota > Viridiplantae > Streptophyta > Pinopsida > Cupressales > Cupressaceae > Cupressus > Cupressus sempervirens. The sequence goes on along the minus strand of CM053783.1, from coordinate 30,011,154 downwards.
GGAAAATGGGGTTAAGGATATTAAAAGTAATTTCAATGCAAATAAGAATAATGAGAGGAAGGGACCACTTTAAGGATGCTTCACTTGTGGAGGAGATCATTACACCATTAAATGCCCCAACAAACCTAATGCCAATCAACCAAAACAACCACCTCTTCCACAACAATAGCAAGTTTTTTAGTGGAGGATTCATGTAGCCCTAGATAATAGGCAAGAAAAATAACAAATAGGTCCAATTGAAACTATGGGTAAGATCTATAGAAACCCTATCTCCATTTTAATTGATTTTGGAGGTTTTGAATATTTTCTATCACCTAGACTATTAAGTAGGTTTCCAAAAAGATCTAGCTTTATGTCAAAACCATGGATGATCGAATATAAAAACCAATCAAGGGCTAAGGTAGAGTAGTGCCTATTTGAAGCTCAAGTTGACTTTCCAAAATTTTCAATAGAATTGAACTTATATGTAGCACCTCTTGGGTCTTATGACACTATAATAGGAATCAATTGGCTCTGTGAACATAAGACCAAGGTGGATTGTCTTGCCAAAATCGTAAACTATGTGGATGACTGAGGTAGACCAACAAGCATTACAGGGGTTAAACATGAAATTAAATCAAAATAGGATTTTGCAATGTAACTTAATAAATATGGGAGAAAAGGCTGTGAGATTTTTGTAGTCAAGGTTGAGGACATGAGAGAACTCAAAACCACCACTTGTGGAGATGACTGTATTTATGAGGATGGGGAAATTAGAGAAAAGTTAAAGGAATCTTTTGAGGAAAAATATCCTTACTTAAAGAACTATCAAGATCTGTTTCCTAAAGAACTACCTGGGTTACCCCTTCCTAAGCCTTTGATTTCACCATAGATTTGATACCGAAAGTAGAACCCATATCTCAAGCATCATATAGGATGACTACCACAAAATTAATGGAGCTACAGATCCAACTACATTACATGTCAGATAAGAAATTGATCTGACCCAATGCCTCACCATGGGAAGCCCTAGTGTTGTTTGTTAGGAAGAAGGATGGAACCATGAGATTATGCATAGATTATAGAATACTCAATAAAGTTACCATCAAAAACCAGTACCCACTACCTAGAATAGATGTTCTCTTTGATCAAATGAAAGGTGCAACAATGTTTTCAAAATTCGATTTGAGGTTAGGTTACCACTATCTTTGTATAAAAGACAAAGATATAAACAAAACTACATTCAAAACTAGGTATAAGCATTACAAATTTATAGTACTGCCATTCAGATTAACCAATTCCCTAGAAGCTTTTATGAACTTAATGAATAGCATATTTCAAGACTGCTTGGACAAGTTTGTGTTGGTCTTTATAGATGATATTTGAATCTATTCTAAGAATGAGGAAGAACATCAAAAGCATTTGGAAATAGTTTTACAAATATTAAGAGAACATAAATTGTATGAAAAATTATCTAAGTGCACTTTTGATCAAAAGGATATTTAGTATTTAGGGCACATTATATCAACTCAGGGCATCATCATAGATCCATCAGAAATAAAAGCAATTAAGGAATGGCCTATACCTAGAAACATGTCAGAAGATAGAAGCTTTATGAGATTAGCAGGATTTTATAGAAAATTTGTCAAAAATTTCTCAAGTATAGCTTATCAAATCACCTCCCTTCAGAGGAAAGGAAAGAAATCCATCTAGATAGAGAAATTTCAATCAGTCTTTGAGTATTTTAAAGAAAAACTAACTACAACACCCATATTAAACTTACCTGATCCACAAAAGTAGTTCATAGTTATAACACATGCATCTAGAGAAGGATTAAGAGGTGTACTAATGTAGGATGAATAGGTTATTACTTATGAATCTATGAAATTGAAGAATTATGAACAAAATTACACACCCCATGATCTTGAATTAGCAACTATTGTGCATGCCTTGCAAATGTGGAGATATTACTTAATTAGAAAACCTTTTGAACTTTGATCCGACCATCACAGTTTGAAATATATTTTCACCCAATAAATCTAAATGCTAAAATTTTTAGTAGACTAAAATTTTGACATAAGTTATATTAAAGGCAAGGAAAACAAAGTGGCAGATGCTCTAAGTAGAAGAAGGCACATCTGTGCAATGGTTACTATGAACTTTAGATTAAAAGACTAGATTTTACAACACTTAGAACATGATGAGTTTTATGCAGAAATTAGCCTAGCTTTTATCAGGGACCCACAGGATTATAAGTATTCGGAGTTTAGTTTAGAATAGGATAGATTACTAAGATATCAAGGTAGGATCTATGTACCTAACAATCCTGAACTCTGAAGACTATTTTTGGGAGAATTCCATTCATCCCCATATTCAGGACACTTGGGAGTAACAAAAATGCTATATGATATAAAACCCCTATATTTTTGGAAAGGGATGAAAAGGGAGATAAAAGAGTTTGTTGTAGGTTGTTTGGAATGCCAGAGAGTAAAAGCAGAACATCGATACCTAGTAGGTCTTTTGCACCCTAATGAGGTACCCAAATGGAAATGGCAGATAATTTCCATGGACTTTGTGCAAGGATTACCTTTGACATAGAATTGACATAATACCATATTGGTCATAGTTGATAGATTGACAAAAATTTCTCATTGTATACCAAGGAATTTAATAGATGGAGCACCATAGATTGCTCATAAATTCATAAAAGAAATCTTTAGATTGAATGGAATTCTAAAAAAGATTATTCTAGATAGGGATGCTAGGATAACTTCTACATTCTAGTAGACATTATTTTCAGCACTGGGCACTAAATTAAAAATTAGTTCATCCTATCATCCTGAGATAGATTGTCAAACAGAAAGAGTGAATCAAGTATTAGAAGATCTTCTGAGAGTTTACTATATGGACTGACAATACTAGTGGAAAATATACTTACCCTTGGTAGAATTTGCATATAACAATTCCTATCAGTCCACCATTAGAATGGCCATAAATGTAGAAATCATGTGAGTTGGAATTAGTTGGATGATAGAATCATTGTTGGACTTGAAATTCTTAAAGAAATGGAAGAACAAATAATCCAGATTCGTCAAAGATTAAAGGAAGCTAATGATAGATAGAAAAGTTATGCAGATGCCAAAAGAACACCTAGAAAATTCTTAGTAGGGGAAAAGGTATTATTAAGAGTTAAACCTCAGAAGCATACCATCAAGTTTGGTAAGAATGTTAAATTAGCCCTAAGGTATATGGGACCCTTTGAAATATTGGAAGTTGTGAACCTAGTAGCTTACAGAATTGCTTTACCACTAGCCCTTTCCAAGATGCATGACCTCTTCCATGTGTCATATCTTAAAAAGTACATTACCCACCATGATCATATGATCAACTGGAAATTATTACAAGTGTAAGAACTAGGGGTGGTAGAGGTAGGACCACTCAGAATACTTGAGGTGTGTTAGCTATGCTTACAAAATTGAGAGGTGACTCAATGCAAGGTTCAATGGGACCAGTATATAGAGGAGAATGCCATTTGGGAGGATTATGACAAAATTTCCCAAAAATACCCTCATCTTTTCATTGGAAGTGGAAATTAAATATTTCTTTTCTTCCTGTATAAATTTATTTTTTTAAGTTTTGTTGTTATGTTCATCGAGGATGATGAAAAATATAAGGGGGAGGGTATCTTACATCCCAAATTTTCTAATTTTTTTGATCATAACTATTGGTTTAATGAATTATTTATTTTCATGATCCTATGAAATGAGTTAGTTATTTATATATGTTGTACTAACTATTAATGGTATGGTTGGTAATGAATTATTTCTTTTCATGATCATGTGAAATGAGTTAGTTATTTATATAAGTTGTACTAATTATTGATTAGCAATTGTTTGATTTAAATTAGCAATTAATATGTTTTTATTTTGAATTACTATAGAATTATTATTATGGAAAAAGTATTTTCATGGTTGATTGTAGGAGAAGATTGAAGAGAGGGGAAGTATTGCTAAACGGGTTCATCAGAATGGCATGTTCATTTGGTTCAGTCATCAGAATCGGCAGGTATGACCTTAGACTTCCTTGGAAGCGATATGATGACTTGTCCACAGGTTACATTATGGGACCCACATGAGCTACTAAGGAAATAATATAGGGAAAAAATAAAATAAACTAAATTAAAATATAATACATACCTCAAGAATTTTTTTTAATAATTTTTATCATATCATTATAATAAATACTTACATACGAACACATAAATATAAAAATTAAATGGCACAATAAGTTAAAGTAACATAATCTAATGATATCAGCTCATCGATATACTTATGTGAACGTATATAAGAATGTATTAATAATAAAATGAAATCTTAAGTCTTCAACTCCTCCTTTTTCTTTATTTCTTTTCCCTCTTCATTTTCTCCATTTTTCAAATTGAATTAATGTTTGGGAATTTGATTGAACTTCTTGAAAACTGATAGAAGGTTAGGAATCACAGCTAGCCTTTAAGAGAAGTCATAAATCAACCAAGATGGTATCTCTCTTCCATGTTCTGCTATATTTTCCATTCAAGCCAAGTGTATTCATTCCTAGCTGAAAACATTCTTTCTGACTACATAACCAATATTACTCTATTCTTCCCTTACTCTGCCAGCATTTCGCAACCCACAAATCAAGTCTCAAACCAGTAAGCAAGAGAAATAGCCAACAGGAGTTTCAACCAAGGATGGAAGGAATCACATCTAGAAAAACCTAAAGCTCAATCTTAGGTCATGAATACATGCATTCATGTTTCATAATTCCTTTCTTTTCTAAGTATAATGTTGACTACATATAGCTTTACAAGGCTAGGACTGAGATTAATACAATATATACCTTCATATTTCATAATTCTTCTTTTTCTAAGTAGAAGTATGACTAAAGTCAACTATACATTGTTTTAATACAAAATACCTTGTTGATGGGCTCTTGCATTTCATAGAGTTCATTGAAAATCTTCTTAGTTTTATCTCTATGATTGTAACATCATTTATGAAATTGAATGGTAGTTGTAGAAACTTAAATGATTATATGAATCAACATCAATAACCATGCTATCATAATTTTTGAAACAAAGATCAGAATACTCTTAGATTCTCTAACACCTAGGATTCACCAGTGATGAAGCCATTGAAATGGTGAAGAGGTGTAAATAATAATAGAATGATCATAATCTTACAAACATCAAGGAAATCACTGAAAAAGAAGCCATGAAAAGGTGAAGAGGTGTAAATAAAATAGAATGATCAAAATATTTTAGGCACCTAGGATTCATCGGCAAAGAAGCCATTGAAATGGTGAAGAGGTGGAGTTAACCTGCAAGAACCAAGAATGAAATTAGATATGAATAACTAAGTAATGAAACACTTAATAGCTCATGTTGTCCCTATAATGGAATTTGTTGTCAAGTCAAGTGGCAGTGATCAAGTCATTGAACCCAAATGGAAATCCTTGGCCAAGGTAGTTTATAGGCATATATGCCAATTCTAAGATCTCTTGATGTCCATAGACATCAGTTATATAGGTATAATTGATTGGGCACTCAAACCACCTAGTAACTTAGATGGCTAGATTGAAGAATTGTTAAGTATTAGAATTTGCACTGAGTATTGCACTGGAAAAGTTTAATAATTCTGACCTAACATGGGAATCACTTCTACATGTGACATGTAATAGAAGTGAGACTTTTGGGTTCTAGGCTGGCTCCTATTGAGTATTCGGTGACATTTCCATGATCCTAATTTAAACTTACAGGAAAAAGGAGAGAAATTACTTGAAATAAACCTAAAACCTACAGTTAAACTAAAAAATGGGTGATACACCAAAAAGTGAATAATGAAAATTCACATACACTTGACAAAGAAGAATTATACAGCTACTTGAAGTACAAGAAAAATACTTCTTTTTGTAAAGATCTGCATAAGTAATTTGTAATAAGGTTTGAAGAATGAATTAGCAAAAGAAGGAATACAAATGCCTCTCTTTAACCAATTTCACTTTTAAAAACACAAATTACAACCTGCAAATATACTTACTTTCTTACAACTAGGTGCTGGAATGAGAGAAAATGACAAGGAACGATAACAGTTCACAAATTGTTCTATCAAATTATTTTGACACCACACACAAAATTTTAGAAAGAAAGAAGGTTCAAAAATTGATGCAAAATAGCATACATCTAACTATTGTCACTTGTATTGAACTTCCAAAATGAATTACAAATTTCTACAAATAAAGTTAAGGACTCAGAAAATAGTCACAAAATCTTCTCTGCATAATTATTAGTCCTTCCAAATGAGTTCAAAAACTCCCTAAATAAAAACCCAGCACTTGGGTTGAATGCAGAAAGATAGCTAGAAATGAGGGCTTAGAAACTTCTAAAAATAAAGTCACATAACTCCTTAGACTCCACTCGATCATTAGTAACCCTATGACTCACATAAAACTGCCTCAAAACTAACTTGGCAAAGTCAAATTTGACCCCAGATTCCTATATCCCTTCCACATGTTTCCAAACTAAATTCTCACTTAAAGACCATGACATATGAATATAATGACTCATTTCCTTTTTGCATTAGAAATAGAAAAATATTAAATGATTCATAATCATATCATTTAAATATTTTTCTTTTATAATGATTTACATATGCAAAAAGAATTAAACAACCTACACATAGATTCTAAACAAAGGAACCCCCCGCCCACCCCCACTACACAATACAAACATAAATATTTCAAAAAGGGATTAAAATCCCATGAAAAAATACCCACGGACTTCAAAAAATATACAATATGGAAAAGGGCATAATATATGGGGTATGAAAAGGGCATAATATATGGTGAATACCCCTAAAAGGCTTTCATTTCACATTTGCATTCGAAAGTGAAGAGTCTGTGGTGAAGGAAGATGTAGGGTTTGATGGCCGCCGCTATTTTATTTGTTGGAACTCTGAGTTTTTTGGCTTTCATTTTGTTGTCAAGCTTGGAGGTAGATTTTACCAATTTTTTCTTTTCTTCCATTGATATATTTTTTGAGGGTTTTGGAGTTTTTTTTTGCTCAAACTTAAAAACTAAGATTTGTTGGTATTTTTTACTATTTTTTGTAGCCACCATTGTCAAGCTTGCTAATTGGAGGTATGAATTACTGATATCTTCTCCTTTTTGGGTTTTCTATACATGTCACCTTCTCCTCAAAGGGATCATCTTGAACAGTATACATTGATCTTCCATGTTTTTCAAGCTGATGAGACTTTGAAACATACGTTGTTATGAATGTGATTGTTATTCAGGTTTTTGTTTTTATTTGATCCTCTTTTTCAGTAGCATGATCCTTGACTATTACTTATGGCTATAAGGTTTTACTATATTAATCATTGTATTATTTTCTATAGCATGTATTCTTTGCATATACTAAGGATTTTCATTTGCTACTACTACTATATCCCCCATTACATTTGCTTCAAATGTGTGCAATGCATTGTTGTCCATAGTACATGAATATATGGAAGAATATGAACCCAATTCTTCTTCTTGTCGATCTTCCTCGTGAGTAGAACCCTCCCCACTTTTCTTTCTCCTTCCATACATTCTATTCCATTCAACTGATGTTTTTCTGATTAGAATGGTTTGTGATTCTACCTATGACAAGAATAAGCAGCTTTCCACTTCACCTGCCTCACCAAGCGATTTGAATGTGTACTTCTTACAACCACCTTAGAAAAGTACAGATCATCCTCCCCTAGAGTACTTTGGATAAAAATTTTCATTTTATTTATGAATTATGTGCTTTTTCATTGAAGAAACTAAACCATCATGTTGATAATCTCTTAACAGATACTACTTCATATCATCATCAATGCAACTATTCCCTCCAGCACTATAGTGTGACACCTTGTATGTGCTAGTATTACAAAGTAAACTCGAGATGGGAGCCACAATATTTTTAACTTTAGCATATGGTGATCCTATTTGAAATTTTTTAATATCAACATTCTTAGGAATAATTCATCCCTAAATTGGTTGTTCTCCATGCCTAGTTCATAGACTAAGATCAAGATGCACTAGTGCTATTCCACTTCCACTGTCAGTTATTTATGCTTTCAAAAGTAACTTCTAAAGTATCATTGTGTTAGGAAAATTCACAAAACTATGTTACAAAAGCTCAAATCTTTCTAAAGAAGTCATCCTCTAAAATCCAAACACATTCTCCCCTGCATTCTTTAGTTCAGGAATTGCTGGCAAATCGACCCCTTTTCAAGTTCTTTAACAAGAAGATGACACATTCTTTTGCAATGGTATTTGATGCATGTAACAAGAAGAGGCATTTCTGCAACCCTTCATTCATGAATCCTCACTATGGCTACAAAAATAAGTTCATCTCCTTTTTCCAAAATCATTGTATAGAAACATTGAAAGTTCAACAAATCTCGATCACATCTTACAACATCTCTCACTGTCTACTTCATATAAGAACAATATTTCTCAAATATTGTCCCAAAGAACTTCATGTACATTATCTAGTGATTCTTCAATATGGAAATCGCAAGAGGTATACTCTAAAAAAGACTTTTGAGCTTTTGTATATGTCTTTAGAATAGCTGGGAAACCCATAGAGTCTACTGATGCTGAAATAACAATTTCCTGACTGTTGGTACTCTAATGTTTTTTTAAGTGGTGGAAACTTCTGGCATAATTTCTCATACACTAAATCAACTTCTTGCCTTGAACATTCAAAATGTAACTATGATTTGGCATATTCAAGTGAAGATTTTATGTCTATTGCATGCTTCAAGCAATTGGCTACTGTGACACACAAGGATATTTCCATAGCTTGTGTTAAGGAAATCTTTTAAGTAGGATAATGAAATTTGTTCATTATATGGGAATGAAACTACTCTACCATTTTCATAACTTCATCCTTGGATACCACCAAAATCATCCTCTGTAGGCCCTTAATAACTTTTACAGAGGCCCTCAATAAACAAAGGGCCCAGATGAGCTTTTGGAAGGAGAGAACGCTTAGCTAGAAAAATTATTATAGTCTTCCCATACTTGCTTCAGCGCAGAAGTATTTTGCCCATATGTTGCAAGCTTTATTAATTCAATATAAGTAATCTTTAACCTTCTAATGCATCCAAATTACACTCTTTACACTTGTCAAGTATGTATTTTTGTGCACTATCTCATTAATTTTGTTCTCAATCTTCAGCATATTTTTGCTTCTACTTGAAATTAGTTGTTTCACCTTGCTACAATATTTTCATCATATTTTGAAACAACCCCCTGAGTGCTGAATTATCCTATTCTATGATATTTTAAGGATTATTCCATGAGGTTCGATCACGGGCTCGTGACACTCATAAACTACCTTTCGGTGATCTGCATCTATTCCTTATGAAATTAATATACTTGTCTCTAATGATAATGAAAGGTTTCATATCTGAAATAATATGTCCCTTTGACATTATATTCTTCTACTTTTTTATCATTTGAGCATTACTATTTTTTATATGTATTTAGAATAGGAAAGATATTGTATGTGTGAGTATAGTACATAGTTGCAGATAATTAGTCATTGTTTAGATCTTTTAAGATCTAACCCCACTTTTTCCCATGCAGGAGAATGAAGACCTAGAGTTATCAAATCAAAGGTTGGACCACGAGTAGCATTGAAGATCACATAACCAATCAAACACTAAAAAGGAAATGACTGGTTACCTCTAACTCTACCTTTTGGTGCTATGTTTTTCTTATTCTCAATATGTATAAAAGGTAGTAGTTAGACTTGCAGCTTGTGTGAGATTTGTTTTCATTCCTAACATTTTCATATTCATTTCATACTTTGTAAAAATGAAAATTGTACGTATCAATTGATGATTTATACAATGAACATTGTATCTCCTTTTGCTCATGATTTTTTAATATGATTGCAAAATGATGAAAATGTAAATGAATAAAAAATGAATATTTCCTTCTATAATGTTACTTGAAGTAAAATTTAGCATGTGTAGAATTTAGTAACAAGAACATCCCAAGCCTGATCTCAAGGTAGGGAGGGCCATTCTAATATGTTAGAATGTGTGGGGATAAGTATCGTCTAAGGTTGGGAGGTTAAGCCTATGTCAATGCTTCTCCTCTCACCAATGCCAAAGCTTGCACACCTAGATAAAGGATCCTTCATTATTACTATATGTTTTTCACTCTTTTACTTGTTAATCATTTATCATGAATATTAGATAGTCTTTTTATTATAATTAGGGTAGTTAATTACCATCTAAATTTGAATAAAAATATGTATACTTTCAGTTAAGCATGATTTTAGATAGTCATTGCTTTATTTTTCAGTTGAATATGTTATCAATTAGGAATGGTTAAATTATTTACAATGAATATGTTTCTTGTTATATTAGCTAAACATGAAGATATAGTTGTATTAGTAATAGTCATTTAACCAAATATTAATATAGCTATTTCTTATTATTGCTAAAAGAATTCTTTGTCATGTGAAATGGAATCAGTTGCTTTGTAAACGTTAGAAGATATAGATCAAGATGTCTTTGATTTGGTTATGAAAATTCGTTTGTTACACATGTTAAAAAATTTTACTATCATAATTGTCATGGTATTGGTCATAACACAACTAATTGTAGGAAACCTAAATATGATAATGATAGAAGAAATGGTAGAATGTTTGGAAATACTAACCTTACAAATAGAAGAAGATCTGATGGAGGATATCAAGAGAAAGTATACCTTATGAAGAAAGAAACCAAATCATGCATTATAAGTGTAACAGCTTTGGACACATATCCCAAAATTGTCAAGCATATATTGATTAGTAGAACCCCAATATGTCAATTATGCAATAGCTTCAGACATACAACAAAGTACTATAGAATGGACAGAAGCAACAATGGAAGAAACTTTAGAAATAATAGAAGGAATCATGAAAGAAACTTTGGAAATAGAAGAAAAATGAAAGAAACTTCAAAAATAGAAGCAACAATGTAAGAAACTTCATAAATGATAGAAGGAATCATGAAAATAACTCCAGAACTAAGAAAGACAATGAAGAACAAAAAATGTAGTTAGTGAACTTTGAGAAGAACTTGATGAGGAATTTGTAAAGGGATTAAATATTTATAAGGAAAAGTTATATGATGTTGAGACAGGAAGATTGAAGTCAACAATCGATTTTGATTCAACCGAGTTGAATTAAAGTTGTTCATAGCACTAGAATTGGAAACTTCATTTAGAGATTGAGCTATGGATAGTGAGGTTGAGAGAAGATGTATCTAGATGATTTTATATTGTAGCTAAGATCACTTGCAATTTGGATCTTATTGAAAGAAGTTACAAAAGAAATAAGAGTTACTGTTATAGCAGAGAAAGTTTATTATGTGACAGAAGATGGAATCTATGTTTTCATAGACAATTTTGTGGAGTGAAGTTTTGTGGAATAGTGTCATGATGAAAGGAAGCTATGGTGAACCTTGGATAGCATTTGAAGATCTAATAGATGATCTTGAGTAGATATTTAATTTCAAAATGAAATTAACAAGTTTTTTTAATTTGGAAAAGTATGCAATTAATGCAAGTTTTAGCTAGATAGATAGAGTACAAACTTGATTATTTCCACATTGCAGTTATCTTAGAAGCTTAGAGCACTCAAAAGTGAATTGACAAAGTTATTTCGAGCAAAACCCTACATTGAAAAAGGTATTTCATAATTTTTGACATAGACATTCTTCAATAAAATTCTATTTGGTGTAAACATGGATATGTATGTAGTTCAGAATGTTGAGAATGTTGAGAGACCCAAATTGAAGGTTATTCCTATGAAAACCTTAGAGGAAACCCCTAAGTTGGCTTTATCAATCACTCTGAATAGTGTAGTTTACCTGAAAGACGTAAGAAGCTACTTGTCTACTAAACTTGAAAATATTGGAGGTGAATTTATGAACAAAGATATGGAAATTTTTTTCAATCACAATGTGACTACTAAGCCTAGATATGAGCATCTGAAGGATTTAGATTTAGTCAGATATTACTTTTATAGAAAAATTGATACCAAAGAGTGGACTTAGATTATATTAAGTAGAATGCATAATGGAAGGATTTGGATGGGAGAAGATGTAGTTGACATTTCAATCGACCTTATTCATGAGGTTATTGGTCTTAGAAAACAAAGAAGTGTATCTATTGGTGAGAAATTAGTTAAGAAAAAGGTTGAAAGTTATATTAAGGCAATTTATAATGGTAATGCAATGGTGATCAGCACCATCAAACAACATGATGTGATATTCTTGAGTAGAATCATTACATATTCTATTTGTACAAGTTCTAAGAGTGATGAGTTGTCAGCAAGATTTATTTATCCAGCCTACAAGATTTTGTGGAGAAGGAACAAGTAAATTTAAGTGATATTCTAAGAGTACAACTCCCAGAGAATTTTGAAAAGATTAAAAGAACTAAGAATGATGTATTTAGATTCTAGTCTCTGATTTATCATATTTTCTTTCATGTACATAAGATATTTCCATTTTTATCAGTCATAGAGATTATGAGGAGTGAGAGATACACTATGGATAAGATATCAGATGTATGCAGAAGGCATCCTACAGAGAAAATCTTGGATAGTGGTAATTTAATCATGAGGACATTTCAGAATGAGATGAAATAGAGATTCATGATTGTACCTGCAATTGTTGAAAGATTTAAGAATGATATATGTTTTATGGTGGATATAGACCTAACCTATATTGAAGTAGTAGAACCTTGGGAAACATTTCTTGAGCCCTTAGGTTATGAGTTAAGTGATAATGTAGCTATTGGTTATATTGATTTAATGTTGAAATCTGAAATAGATAAAGCATCTTATAGAATTGGAACATATGAGGAGATAACTAAGTCAGCTTACCAAGCATCATTAGAGAAAGCATCTCATAAGAAGGTTGCAACTATAATTAAGAAAGCACTATTTGAGGCCAGTATGTCAAAGAAGAATCATAGGCAGTCAGACAAACAATCTTTGGATTAAAAAAAAATGGTGAACAAGATGTAATGTGTGTGACACCTCTATCAGTTGGCCAAGAATCTGGTGTATCCATTGCAAAAACTCCTACAAAACAGAGCATCCCATATGTTGTAGTATTAGTAAAGCAACCAAGTGGATCTAAAAGGTAGTCAAAGAGAGTTAAGCATCAAGCTACTAGACCAGAGAAAAGAAAGAAGACATTATTGACAATTGAAGATTCTAGTGATGAAGAAGAAGTAGAGGAACAAGAAGACAAACAGCCAAAGAAGGTTATTGTTTCTAAGCAACCAACAGGTAAAACAAGGCAACCCTGGAAACCAAAGATAGAGAAGATTAACGTAGCCATTGTTAATGAAGGAAACTTTGTGTAGATGAATAAGTTTTATGATTTATATAGTGATATTGAGAAAGAACATATTGATATCTCTACTGTGAGATATATGATTCTTAATAACTTGAAACTTGAAGACATTAAAGGTTTTGTCAATTAGGAAGTCTATGATAGACTTATAGTAAAGAAGGTACCAGTTCAAGAAGAAGATATGGAACTTTAGAAATTGATGATAAGAATTATGTGTATACAAGAAAACCTAACCTGTCAGGAGCATGCATAAACAAGAAAATTTAGTTGCACATGTATGTCAAAGATTTAAATGAGATTGAAATACAACTATCTATACTTGAATTTTACAACTTGATGCAACCAAAATGAAAAGTTCTCATGCAATGTAATGCCCCGCCAAGGGATCCAAAGAATTAACCTAGAATTTCACTAAGTCTGGTAACATTTTTTTTTTTTTTTTTTAAAATTACATGAAAGTAAATACCACATATAACTTATTCACAATAACAGAAGCAATAGCAATGTCCATCTAGAGAGTAAACATAATATGCACAACAGATTACATTCTTTAAGATCCCTTAACGTTGAATTACATTCTAGTATTACAACCACATGAAATAATAATGATAAGTCCAATGTTCTTATATTACATTTCCAAATGCTCAATCATCCACTGTACATGTCACAGGGTATGAAGGCTTAAAAGAATATACATGTGTGAAATATAGTACATTATCCTATTCTAATCCATGATACATCAAAGTAAAGATAATCACATGGTACACACGATACATCACCATAAAAGTCATATACATCCATCATAAAGATCAAACAAAATAAACTAAGTGCATGGTTCCTCCCAACCGTTAATAGCATCATTAGACCATCGTGGGCCCTAGCCATCCCTCCGTGCGTAACATCCCAAATCACCGAAGAGATCATCGGTATTAACATAGTAGGAATATCACTCCTAATAAATACAACATCATATGTAGAAGGTAATCTAACATGCAAATATAAGCATAGGATAACATCATCTAACATATGCTAATCATCAATGAAAGGATACATATCCACCATCACGAAGGATGCATCAGCCATGATGTCTCAATGAGTCTCAAATGATAAGAGTGGAAAATACACTACCACTCGACCGCGTGGTACCTAAGTGGTCCACTCCCACCGTGCTGAGGAGATAATCTCAAGTCCCAAATAGGCTATCAAATCACATAGCACAAGTCTCTAAAGTCCAGGAATCCTGAAAGTATACTAACTCAAGGTTCCAAACACAAAACAGACATCTACTTCCCAGAGGCACACAATGACATGTAGGAACCTACTATGCAAGCGGGAAAGTGTCATCACATTTATCTCATACAAGTTACCCTGGTAGTTAGCTAAACTCCACGGGTCCATATAGATCTCATGCGGCCACTAGTATCCTTTCATACTGACAAGGCATACTATGGAATGCAAGGTCGCAACCATGCATTCTCTCTACTCCCATCCTAGCCTATACAAGCACTCAAGGCATGGGCAAAAACCAAAAACTCTTATCTTTTTAGGTTCATTCAGTTAGTATTAAGTGTGAATGTTATCACTTATTAATCCAACTTACGATGAGTTACCCTGGCAGCCTCTTAGGGCCCCGGTCCCCGTTGCAAGCCACTTCCCGACACTACATGCAGATATCCTACCCTAATGCTCATGGTATCATAATCATAAAGAAAATCCATAAAATCATCAAATAAGAATCATCAAATATCCATGATAAAATCATCAAATATGCATAAAAGCATCAAATCTCCATGAGCAACATCCATAGAAAATCATGACTACAACAGCTCTCTATTGGCAACTGAAGTATCACTGATAATCAAAGTATCCATTGGTTCTTAATAACCAAAATATATCTCAAAATAGACCATCATATCCATTGGTTCTCAACAAGCAACCAAGAATGTCTCAAAAAACATACTGATCGAAGACTCCAAAATGGTTGAGTCACACATGTCACAACATGACATCATTAAGAATAAATCCACATATTAGTCCCATCATGGTGACTAGAATATATCCAAGGATAACTGATCGATGACCAAAATAATGGTTAAGTCAAGGGTCTCAAACATAAGAATCTCAACTTTAACAATCAGTAATCACAACCAATACATAGAGCATTCCATCACATAATCATGGTTGGGTTTATAAAGATCAAGAAATAAAACATCATCATGACATCACAATCACATAACCCCCAAGCCTCTGGTAGACGTCCTATACCGGTCAACACTAGTCAACCCAAAATCCCAAAACATTAGCATAAGGAATACACAATGTAAACACATGTTTTGGTTTTGCTATGTTTTCAAATTTGAATTCAAAAGTCTCAGTTTACGTTTTCTCAAAATTAATATCAAGTGGAGAAATTTCACGTTTTACCTAACCCATGTATTTACTTGATAGATAAAAGTTCCTCCGTTAGATTCAATTTTCTAATTGATTCAATAATATTTTATTTATAAAAAACTTCATTTGAGAAATAACATTTCCAATAATCAAAACTTCGATTATATATATGCTAATAACTAATGTTTAATTAAATTAATTATTAATATCTCTACTAACTCACATCTTTTATTAATATAATAATTATTTGTTATAAATTACATATATACATATATACTTATATAAATATATATATAAATACATATATACATATATAATAATAACAAGAAAATGAAATATATAAAAATCAGAATATTGATAACTGATTTCATATAACATAAAATGTTTTATAAAAATCGAAATGTTAAAACAAATCGTATATTATTCAACTTCGATGTTGTGCGGTACATGTTACCTACTATCGCAGATCTGCCCGACAGCAGGTACAGAGTACCCCTGTCATCGCAGTCCCTGCGATGGCAGGCCCTCTGCGTACCCGCGGGGTGATACGGCTCTGCCGAATTCAAATTTTTTTTATATAATTTAAACGTTTTCAAAAACGCTTCCGCCCGTGCGGTGCGATTTGGTTTTTTAAATAATGTTTAACATTTTTTCAAAAACATTTTTGATTAATGATATTCGACTTTTAACACATAGGAATATATATATATATATATATATAATATATATATATATATATTATATATATATATATATATATTATATATATATATATATATATACATATGTATGTATATATATATATAAAGGTATATGTATGTATATATATATATATATATATATATATATATATATATATATAATTATAAATATCACAGTATATATATATATATAAATGATAATTTATGAATACAAGCTTTCTTTTTTAGAATTTCTCTATGAAACTTGGTTTTCAAAATTTCTAATAATTAATTCTAATGGGTTTGTCTATGAATTGCAACCCTAGCCCCGTGTCATTTTCAGATCTAAGCATATAGAATCCTCAAATAAATTTTAATTGCCCAAATTGAAAATGCATAATGAAGACATATGGAAGACACGAAGAAGACAGGGAAAGCAAGATGCGGAAATAGCATAAGTGAAATCACAAGAATCTACCCGAACTCTGATGCTATATCGCTCTCCCGCAGAACAAGCTCCCTTCTACAGAATTCTCGAGTCCTCCAATGCTCCAATTGTTCTCCACGCTATCCACACTATGTCTAAGCTTCTAAGGATGCCTGAATATAAAGAGCTCTTAGGAAACCTCTAGAATGCTTCTAGAAACAGCTGGAAGGTGTCACCAACTAAGCATGGGTCTTTTCCAACCTTTTTGATGAGTCATAGGGTTGTAGACACCATGTGCTTAATTGATGCACTAACCCCCGTGTTGTTGACACATGAAAAATGGAGAACTGTGTTAATTCCCAAGCAAGCTTATAACTCCAATTACTTTTTAAATAATTTCCATTTAAATATTTATAACTCCCATTTTAATTTAATAACTTTTATTTTAATTTTTATAACTTTTATTATTATTATTTGTTTATTAATTTATTAGTATTTTTATAATTATTATTTATTTTAATTTTCTAATTTTCTTTTAATTTAATTCTTTTCTCTCAATTAATTCTCCTTTAATTAATTATAATCAAAATATCAAAGATCATGATATTTAATTTTCTCAAATAATTAATTTATTAATTAAAACTATTTGTTGAGACTTAATTTAATAGAAAATTCACCATAGACCTTCAAGATAAAATATGAAAACCCATCATAGGACAATTCATACAAAATCAGTCTAAAGGATTAAAAATCATGAAATATGTCATCCGACACATTCAGTGGGTACTCAACTCTGATACTTGTCCTAACTCACTAGGACAAATGGTTTTAAGGTTTGGGATTTGGACTTGAGAATTTATCTCCCTTCTCTTATCATTGAGATAGTATAATAGGGTATGCTCATCTTGGCAATTCAGGGAAGTCGATACCCGGTACCTGTAACCTGCAGAAAAACTATGCATGTACATACAATATATATATAATGCTAAACTAAACAGGCAATGGCAGGAAGTGGTGCATCGTGTAGATCCTGACTAAGCAGGTGTCTACGACTCCCTTCCTTAACCACATCAGAAACGCCATACAATAAGAAAACACGCACACCATACACATGCAAGTATGGGGTAAGTATCCATAATAAAACACATGAGATAATAAACCATCTAACTAATCATCAACAATAACAATATAATGATCATCACACATACATGAAATGTAAAGTCTAAATGATCTCATCATATAACAACTGAATCCATAACATAATGTCTGATAGTCTCAAAACAATACCACTAATCCATTAACATAAAGCTAGTCTATCATAGTCTGATAATAATAGCAATAATATGTCCAGAAAAGACATGAACGAGGGTAGGCACTACATGCAACCTCAAAGCAGCTCAACAAGGGCACCCATAAGAAGCCTTGTTGGTGTGATTTAGATTGGAGGGATGTGGATGTGCTCTCCCAAAACACAACTATGAATGAATCCCTTGAAACTGATACAAATGAATGCAAGTATGCAAATGTGAAGCTACACTAAAATGTATGTGAATTGCCTTCAACCAATGGCTATAAGCAAGCCACCCTCAAAGGATTATGTGGATGTGAATGTGGATGAAATGCAATGAAGAAAGAAACCTAAAAATATCATACTACGATGAATCTAATGCAAAATCTAGAAATCTAAGAAATACAAATAACTACCAAAGGTTAGCTCTAAGCATAAAATCTCTATAAACTCAAAAGCTAAACTAGCATGATAATAATGCAAATGAGAGAGATGAAAAATGCTTGAGACAAGGGCTCTATTTATAGGTTTCAAAGAGGTCTTGTGGAGGTGGCATCTATGTGGCATCTACATAGGTGCCACAAGGGAGACACATGGATTAAAGGACAAAGCCATGCAAAAGTCAAAACTAGCCTTTATGATTGAGAGGCTCAAAGTTTGCTCACACGTGTGTGAGAAACCTTGGGGGAAGGAGTGGGGGACAAAGGTGTAAGAGGTGTAAATGAAGTGGAAGCTTTATTGAATCATGAACTTCTCACACATGTTTGAGCAAACACTTAGGAGCTAAAAGGTTTTTCAAAAAGCATTTAAGATAAATAAGTGGGATTATGTAGTGACTAGGCTTAGAAGGATGAGAGTGATGGGTGCAGACTAGCTTTTAGGATGGAATTACGATTAAATTAAATAGAATTCAACTTAATCATAGGATTAAAGAATTTAATAAAGTGGAGGGGATTAAATAAATTAGAATTTATTTAAAAGGGGATTTATGGAGCACTATGCATTAAATGAATTTCATACATTAGAGGGGAAGTATTTAACTTTAATTTTAATACATTAGGAAATGAACCTATTTAATTAAATAAGTAAAAGAATATGAAAAATAAATTAATTATAATGTCAAAAGAAATATTAAATAAATTAATATAGTGTTTGAGATGATTTTAAGCATCTACACTATGTGCAAGATTGAAGTTGAAGAATAAATAAAGAAATTGATGGGTAAACTAGCACCCTATCTATGGAACAAAATGACGCCAATTCTTTTAATGGATGGTGATAAGAATGTAATAAGAAGTGAAATTGTTGTATCTATCAATAAAATGATGATTGAGGTAGAGGCATTTCCTACCACTACAGAGAAAACTTTGGAAGTATCAATAAGTGGTGATACTATGCAAATTGATCAAACTAGTATTACAATTAGCATTGATGATGATCCTTTTGCAAGTTCTGATCAACCTTAGTCCCACTTCAAAGATATTTAGGATCAATTGAGACTGATTGAAGAAGAGAAAAGATAGTTAGTAGAAGAAAAGATAGTTAGTAGAAGAAAAGAAGAAGATTGAAGAAGCCAAGCTAAAATTGCTTGAAGAGGAGAAGAAGCTTGAAAAGAAGAAGAATAAAGGAGAGAAGAAGAAAAAGAGAAGAAATTGGAAGCAGAAAAGAAAGAAAAAGAAAGAGAGGAGAAGGAAGAGGAAGAGAGAAAATCAAAGAAGGCAGTAGAGAATAAACAAGAGGAAGATGAGATAAAAGCATTTAGCTCATCCACTTCTATATCTCTTGCCAACCTTACAAGTGATGATGACAATCAATCTAACTTGATATCATCTTTGAACAAGTTAATTGAAAAGAACAGAATAGTTAAGAGTTTACAAAGAGCATCATTGAAGGTGACTAATAGATTGCACAGCACCCTCACAGCCAAACATATGGAAGATGACCCTGAAAAGAGAGCTAAAGCATTTGTAAAATCATTTGATGATGAGTTCGCAAATTTTTTGAATGTTGTTGAGTCTAAGGCTGAAATTTCACATGATGTCAGTCTATTTAGCACCATTTGTCAAAACATTTGGAATGATTTGTTGAGTCTTGAAACTTGTATCAAGGAACTCTGAAGATGTTAATAAGTTGGAAAGGTATTGTACATCAAATGTAATTTATCTCATAAATTGACCAAATATTTGGATAGTAAGATTCAAGGTAAGCTTACTGAGTTGGAATTTTTAACCAGTCAGATACAACAACCCTCTTGCAAAGTAGACATCAAGAAACTAAAATTTGAAAAAGAGAAAATTTTGAGAAGACTATCAAAATTCAGAGAGTCTATTTCTCTAAAGGTATTAGTCATTAAGAGACACTTGGACAAATGTGTCAAAGTAAAGGACACTTATTCAAATTTCACCTACTCTGACCTTAATGCAGTTGAGATTGCATCATATGCCTTATGTGCAAAGCTCACTATTATCAAAGTAGAAAAGGACACATGGGAGAAAGCTATTAATATTCTAAAGGAAAATTGTAATGATTGCATGAAAATAATAGCAGCTTGAGGTAGCAAGACAAAAAAAATTGACAGTTCTGAAAGTTTTTTTGATAATAGATAAACAACATTTTTTGGCAGTTTTTGGACATTTCGACCTTTGTCATTGATGTCAAAGGGGGAGAAGTTGTAGAAGAAAATTTTAGTAAGTTATGTATGTAGTAATCATATTGAAAGGGGGAGAATTTTTACTATGAAGTATATATAATAGATGATAAGTATTGTAAGTTTTGTTACTTAGCCAATTTTCCTTACTTTGTTGTCACCAATGCCAAAGGGGGAGATTTTTGAAAATTGGATATATGTAATGATGTAACTATTCTCATTAATGGAAACACCTATACATGTAAAAAATCTTAGAAATAATGATACTTAGCTTATGCTACTCAAAAAATTGTCTAAGTGTGAAATTGGTTTACAGCAATGTATTGGTTTGATGTATAACTTGTTTATATGATGTTATCTATGAGAGAGAGGTCAGATGGAAATAGTATACATGTTGATGATGATGTGTATAAACTCAAACATCAGTGTGGACTATATAGAAATGAGATATTCATGATTTACCAGTGAATAGAATAGAAGAATTAAAGGCAAAGGAATTATTTTGTTTACAAAATAATTACGTAGCCAATTAGGGCCAACATCCTAGATGTTTACTCTAAGTTGGAAAAGTATATTGTGGTCCTAGATGACCTAGTAAAAAATTTTGACAAGGCACATTATTTATGCAAAGACATCTTGTGAAGTGATATGTGAATTATGTGATTGAATGCGAAGTAATTTTATATACGAATGTGAAGTTTTGTATCATATGTAGAAGTGATCTTGTGATCCAAGATTGAGCTGAGGTCAAAGATTAGCTAGAAAGAAGTTACAACATCTATATACTTGAGGATTAATTACTTTTTTGAGTAGTGAGCTCTTCTTGTAATTGGAAGTGCATGTTTGGGCAGTGAGCTCTTCCTGCATCCAGTGTACTACAACTCCTAACAGGGTTGGAATCTCCTAATAGGGATTCAAAGTCTCCTAACAAGGACTCCTGTCTAATTTGATTTTATAGACTCCTAACAGGGTCCATCCTCTAAAAGGAACATTTATATTAGTACATCATCTAGTGGATATCATCCCCACCAGGGTTTTCCCTTGGTCAAGGTTTCCCTAGTTAACAAAATATGGTGCTATGAGTTCTCTTTATGCATGGTTATTATTATTATTCTGCATTACTTGTTTACTTTCTTATGCATGGTTCAAAGTAAAAAATAATATCCAGTTGGTGAAAAAAAATTGTAGAATATTGATTCACCCCTCCCCCTCAATATTCCTTGTTTCTAATAGTACCATAATCCATAATCTTAATTACCCTTCAGATACCTCATGATTCTCTCGATTCACATCATATGATTTCCTTTAGGATTTGCTGAGAAACTTACCATCATACCAACTATTGATGCAATATTAGGCCTTGTATGCACTACATATTGTAATTTACCAATAATTAATATGTATGTAGTCTAATCTAATCTAATTTACCAATATCATACCATGCTCTAGGAGCTTGTTTCAAACTGTACAATGCCTTGTGTAATTTGCAGACCATGTTCTTCTTATCTGGATCAACAAAACCTTCAGGTTGTTCAATGTAAATCTCTTCATCCAGGATACCATTGAGGAATGTTGACTTGAAATCCATCTAATAAACTTTGAATCCTTTGTGAGCAGCATATGCTAGTAAGGTTCTGACTCCTTCCAATCTTGCAACAGGAACAAAAGTTTCTCCATAGTCTATTCCTTCTTCTTGAGCATATCCTTTGCATACTAGTCTAGATTTGTTTCTTGATACCTTACTATCTTCATCCAACTTGTTTTTAAATACCCACTTGGTTCCAATCATATTTTTATCTTTAGGCCTAGGTACAAGAGTCCATGTCTTATTTTTCTCTATTTGCTCTATTTCTTCATTCATAGCCTCAATCCAACTATCATTTTTCTAAAGCATCTTTGATATTTCTAGGTTCAAAATCAGCAAGTAAAAAAGTACCTTTCAACTTGCTTCTTGTCATGGTTCCTTCAGATTTATCTCCAATGATTTGATCTGTTGAATGATGTCTCCTGACATATTTAGCTAATACAGGTTCCTTGCCTTTTGAATGGATTTCATTATTATCCTCTTGCATTTCAACTTTAGGTTCCTATCTATTCTGGCTCGGTAGATATTTGCTCGGTAGATGCTAGCTCGGGTCCTTCAGACTCGATAGACACTTGCTAGGTAGACACTTTCTCGGTAGACACTAAATTTAACTTGGTTTGCTATGGCTTAGTTTGAACTTCCTCTCACTCGGTTACAGATGGCTCGGGAGTAGAAGATTCCTAATTCTCTTATGTAACTGGTACTATATCAGGTTCAATGAAGAAAACCCTTCTATAATCTTCTAGTTCCCTTTTGCTTTCTTCTTCAGTCCTTTCTGCAAACTCATCAACTTTCACATGTGCACTTTCTATGACTTTGTGAGTAGACAAGTTCAAACATCTATATGCCTTACTTTTGCATGAGTATCCAAAGAATATACCTTCATCACCTTTCACATCAAATTTTCCTTTTCTAGATTCTTTCAAAATGTAACATTTACTTCCAAATACTTTAAGGTAACTTACATTAGGTTTATAGCCATACCATAACTCATAGGGGGTTTTGAATGAGTCTTTCTTTAGCTGTACTCGGTTCAGGGTATAAACTACAGCACTGATAGCTTCTTTCCAGTATTTGATAGCAATGCTCTTTTCAATCATTAAAGTTCTTGCACAATCCATGATGGATCTATTCCTTCTTTCAGCTATTCCATTTTGTTGGGGTGTTCCAGAGGCTGATACCTGTCTTTTGATTCCTCTTTCAATGCAAAAGTTATTAAACTCATGTGAAATGAATTCTCCACCTCTATCTGACCTCAAGCATTTTAATCTTTTCCTTGTTTCCTTGTCTACTCTAGCCAAATACCATTTGAACTTTTCAAATGCTTCTAATTTGTTTCTTAGATACATGACTATCATCATTCATGAGTAATCATCAACAAAAAGAATGAAAAACTTTTCTCCAGTATAGCTTTCAATTCTAATAGGTCCACATAAATCAGTATGCACAATTTCTAATATATCTTCAGACTAATAGTTTTAACTTTTAAAACTAGTCTTTCCCATTTTTCCAATCTAACAATTTTTGCATAGACCAACCTCAGGTTTCTTTATGTTAAGAATGCCTCTTACTTTCTTGAATTTGCTTATCTTTACTAGATTATCAAATTTCACATGACACAACCTTTTATGCCATAACCAACTTTCTTCTACTTGAGCAATGAAACATTAACATTCACCTAGTTCAAGATAGAACAAGTTACCTTTAGTTTGAGTACCTAATTCAATCAGCTTTCCTTTGCCATCCAGTAGTCTTGCTTTACCATGCATGAATTCTACTTTGAATCCATTATTGAGTACCTATGCCACACTTAACAAATTATGCTTTACTCCTTCTACCCAATAAGTATTATCACATATAAGTTCCTTAGTTAGAGAGATTCTTCCTCTTCCTTTTATACAACAAGGTTCATTGTTACCAAATCTTACACTGCCACCATCGTAGTCTTCAAAGTATTCAAACTTAGTTTTGTCACTAGTCATGTGATGAGAACAACCACTATCTATGATACATGTATCATTTTTTCTCATATGAGAAATGAGTGTCATTTCCTCATCATTATCAGATTCATCTTTCACAGCAATGTAGATGATTTCATCTTCTTCTTCATCATTAGAATCATTAGAATCTTTAGCCATAAAACATGTTTTCTTACCTTTATCCTTGAATGATTTGAAATTTTTCTTGCCATTCCATTTGTGATCTTTCTTCTCATCTTTATTCTGCTTTTTTGGACACCTAGTAGCAATATGACCAACTTCTTCACATGAAAAATAGATTAGGGGTACTTTACCTTTGTATTTTCCTCTACCTCTAAAATATTTCCTTGCTAGAAGGGCTTCAATTACTTCAAGATCAATGTCTGAACTTTGGTTTGATTCATCTTCACTTTCTGACTAGGATGTCTTATTGCCTTTCTCCTTGAGTGAAAGTTTGGCTTCAAATGTTGATTCAATGTTCTTGGAAGCTAGAGCATAGTTATCAAAGTTGTCTAGTTCAAATGTAGTCAATCTTCCAACTATAGCCTCTAGATTTATCTTATGATTTTCTTCAAATCTTCTTTCTTGAATTACAAAAACTCTGATTGCATAAATGGGAAGTAGAGTTCTGAGAACTTTACTTATAACTATCTCTTCCTTGATATCTCCTCCAGATGCTTTGATTGCACTGACACATGCTTTGACTCTTTCAACATATTTTGCAATGGTTTCATCCTCTCTCATCCTCATTTGATCAAATTGTCCTCTCAGACTTTCTATTTTTGCTTTTCTAACATTATCATCACCTCCATAGATCTCTTTTAGCTTTTCCCACATTTCAAAAGAAGATTTGCAGTCCTTGATATCAACCAATTCTTAATAACTTAGAGCAGATGCTATATCTATCATCATAATGTTGTGGGTCTTCTTTTCAATAATATCATTGATAGATAGTGTACCAGTTGGTTCTGCATATTTTTCATCAAGGTATTTTAGTCATGTATCTCCAATAGAAGCTAGATGAAGTCTCATCAACCCTTGCCATGCTGAGAAGTTGTCCCTGTTAATTCTTGAAATTTCTCTCTTATAAGACATCCTGATCTTTAGCTTAGATCCTTAAAATCTTATCCTGTAAGCACCAAGAGCTCTGATACCAATTTTTGGCAATAGAGATGGAGTAACTGAGAGGGGAGGGGTGAATCAGCTACCACAAAAATAAATGCACAGATCCTTAGATGTCTTAAAATATAGTTGCTACTGATACTCGGTAACCACAAAAATAAATGTTGAAACTTGATAGATGTTCTATTTAACTTATTAAGCATTCAAATTGATTAACATGCATGCATAAAGAAATAACATGAACACAAGAGACACTAGATTTAACATGGAAACCCAATTTGGGAAAAACTACCAAGTAACTAGTTACCAATTTTCACTCTTCTGAAGTGAGCCCTGTTAGGAGCCAACCCTGTTAAAGGTTACAAAACACATTGTTAGGTGTGACCCTGTTAGAGGATTTAATCACCCTATTAGAAGTGGCCTTGTCAGAGGTCTTTAGAACAATTCAACTGAATTGTCACCTTGTTAGAGGATTTACAAAATGGTTGTTAAACCAACTCTGTTAAGAGATTTTGAATCACTGTTACAATGATTAGAAAGCAACAATGAAGTGATCTAAAATATATGCAACTTATCTTTGTTGAATACATATCTTTGTTCTACTTCACTAGATCCTCACTGATCGAATACAACTTTGCAGCTCCATAAGCATATCTAATCCTTCTTCAATATTTGCTCATATATTCAATATTCGCTCATTCCATATCTATATATTCACACTCTTATGCATCCAAACTCTTACTTCTTTTGAATTCACAATTTGACCTTTCATATATACCTTACAAATTGTCAAGTCATCTCAATTACAAGTTACAACAACTGAAAAACATTAAATCAGTCGGCTACAAACATTGCATAAAACAATTAAACTTGATTCTTTAGAACAATAAAGTTCTTCGCTGCCCGACCCAACTCGATGACCACTGCTCCAGAATAGTTTCCCCAGTGTTAACCAAGTGAGGCTCGGTAAACACTGCAAACCTTGCAACTTCCTTCGGAGATCGAGTTAACTCGGTAAACACTAACCTTCCTTCGCTTACCGAGTGAGCTTGATAAAAGCTAACTTTCTCTTCGATGGTCAAGTGAATTCGGTAGTTATTGACTTTCCCTTTGTTAACCTTGGGAGCTCGGTTAACATTAACTTTCTACTACAAAATCCTTTGATGCCCGAGTGAGCTCGGTAAGAGCTAACTTTCTATGTAATGTTCAGGAATGCTCAGTAGTCACTATAAATTGCTTTGCTGACCGTCTGAGCTTGGTAGACTCTGTCTGATGGCTGATATGACATTTGTGTAACATCAAAGACAATACACAATTAACAATTGTATCCAACAATCTCCCTCTTTGGCATTGATGGAAACACAACATGTCATAGCAGAATGAAATTTGAAAACAAGTCTTTCTCATAACAATTCTCCCTCTAAGATAGAAAACTCTCCCTCTGTGAAGGAATTACATGGAAAACTCTTTATTTTAAACAAATTTTAGAGAGATATGACAGTAAAATTCTCCCTCTTTGACAACACATGCCAAAGACAACTCAACTCAAATGAATTTCAGTATACCTTTAGTACTGATTCATATGCAATATTTCCTGGTTATGTTGCATCAACTGATAGATCTTCAACCTGGTATGAGTTGATGCATCACTAAAACTTTATTTTAGTGAACTTCAAATAGGGGAGTGACCCCTAATTTACCTCTTAGATACAGGAATGCATCCTTAGGTAATGGTTTTGTGAATATGTCAGCAATTTGTTCCTTTGTATGAACATATTCCAATCTTATCTCCTTAGATTGCACCAATTCTCTGACAAAATGATATTTTATTGCAATGCATCACTGGATTCTTAGATATGTTGATTGAACTTGTATTATCACAGAACATAACAACTGGTTCTTTGATTTCCATCTTCATGCCTTCCAACAACTATTTAAACCAAACAATATTAGAACAGTTTACTGCTGCAGCAACATACTCTGCCTCTGCTGTAGATTGAGATGTACAATTCTGCTTTTTGCTTGTCCAAGAAACCAACCTCTTTCTAAGAAAGAATGCACCTCCACTTGTACTTTTTTTGTCATCAAGGTTTCCTACCCAATCAGCATCAGTAAACACTTTCAAATCCAAATTACCTCCAAACTTATACCATAAACCATACTCTTCAGTTCTTTTCAAATATCTCATTATTCTTTTGATTGCCATAATGTGATTTTCTCTTGGTTTTTCTGAAAATCTTGCTACAATACCAACTACAAGGGCAATATCTAGCCTGGTATGAACTACATACTACAATTTTCCAATCATAGATCTATACAATGTTTGATCTACTTCTTTTGATTCATCTTCCTCGGTAAGTTTTAATCTAGTACACATAGGAGTCCCAACTGGTTTACAATCTTCCATTCCAAACTTTTTCAATATCTCCTTGATGTATTTTGATTGAGTGATGTAGATACCATTTTTATTCTATTGAATTTGAAGACCAACAAAGAATTTGATCTCACCAAATATAGACATTTCAAATTCCTTGTTCATTTGTTCTGAGAATTCTTTGCACAAATCATCATTCCCTATGAAAACAGTCTCATCTACAAATATTTATGCCAAGACAATCTTATTATTTGGTCCTTCCTTAATATACAAGCTACTGTTATCATTATTTCTTTGAAAACCAATCTGAATAAGATAGTTATGCAATCTTTCATACCATGCTCTAGGAGCTTGTTTTAGACCGTACAATATCTTGTGTAATTTGCATACCATGTTCTTCTTATCTGGATCAACAAAACCTTCAAGTTTTTCAATGTAAACCTCTTCATCCAGGATACCATTGAGGAATGCTAACTTGACATCCATCTGATAAACTTTGAATCCTTTGTGAGTAGCATATGCTAGTAAGCTTCTGACTCCTTCCAATCTTGCAACAGGAGAAAAAGTTTTTCCATAGTCTATTATTTTTTCTTGAGCATATCCTTTGCATAGTAGTCTAGCTTTGTTTCTTGATACCTTACCATCTTCATCCAACTTGTTTCTAAATACCCACTTGGTTCCAATCACATTTTTATCTTTAGGCCTAGGTACAAGAGTCCATGTCTTGTTTTTCTCTATTTGCTCTATTTTTTCATTCGTAGCCTCAATCCAACTATCATTTTCTAAAGCATCTTTGATATTTCTAGGTTCAAAATCAGCAAGTAAACAAGTACCTTTCAACTTGCTTCTTGTCATGGTTCCTTCAGATTTATCTCCAATGATTTGATCCGTTGAATGATGTCTCCTAACATATTTAGCTAATATAGGTTCCTTGCCTTTTGAATGGATTTCATTATTATCCTCTTGCATTTCAACTTCAGGTTTTGTCTATTCTGGCTCGGTAGATATTTGCTCGGTAGATGTTGGCTCGAGTCCTTCAGACTCGATAGACACTTGCTCGGTAGACACTAAATTTAACTCGATTAGTTGTGCTCGGTTTGAACTTCCTGTAACTCGATTACAGATGACTCGGGAGTAGAAGATTCCTGATTCTCTAATGTAACTGGTACAGTATCAGGTTCAATGAAAACAAACCTTCTATAATCTTCTAGTTCCCTTTATCTTTCTTCTTCAGTCCTTTCTGCAAACTCATCAACTTTCACATGTGCACTTTCTATGACTTTGTGAGTAGACAAGTTCAAACATCTATATGCCTTACTTTTGCATGAGTATCCAAAGAATATACCTTCATCACCTTTCACATCAAAATTTCCTTTTCTAGATTCTTTCAAAATGTAACATTTACTTCCAAATACTTTAAGGTAACTTACATTAGGTTTATAGCCATACCATAACTTATAAGGGGTTTTGAATGAGTCTTTCTTCAGATGTACTCGGTTCAAGGTATAAACTGCAGTGCTAATAGCTTCCTTCTAGTATTTGATAGCAATGCTCTTTTCAATCATTAAAGTTCTTACACAATCCATGATGGATCTATTCTTTCTTTTAGTTATTCCATTTTACTGGGGTGTTCCAAGGGCTGATACCTATTAAACTCATGTGAAATGAATTCTCCACCTCTGTCTGACCTCAAGCATTTTAATCTTTTCTCTATTTCCTTTTCTACTTTGGCCAAATACCATTTGAACTTTTCAAATGCTTCTAATTTATTTCTTAGATACATGACTATCATCATTCTTGAGTAATCATCAACAAAAAGAATGAAGAACTTTTCTCCAGTATAGCTTTCAATTCCAATGGGTTCACATAAATCAGTATGCACAATTTCTAATATATCTTCAGACTGATAGTTTTTACTTTTAAAACTAGTTATTCCCATTTTTCCAATTTGACAATTTTTGCATAGACCGACCTCAGGTTTCTTTATGTTAGGAATGCCTCTTACTTTCTTGAATTTTCTTATCTTTACTAGATTATCAAAGTTCACATGACACAACCTTTTATGCCATAACCAACTTTCTTCTACTTGAGCAATGAAACATGAACATTCACCTAGTTAAAAATAGAACAAGTTACCTTTAGTTTGAGTACCTAATTCAATCAGCTTTCCTTTGCCATCCAACAGTCTTGCTTTACCATGCATGAATTCTACTTTGAATCCATTATTGAGTACCTATGCCACACTTAACAAATTATGCTTTAGTCCTTCTACCCAATAGGTATTATCACATATAAGTTCCTTCGTTAGAGAGATTCTTCCTCTTCCTTTTATACAACAAGGTTCATTGTTACCAAATCTTACACTGCCACCATCGTAGTCTTCAAAGTATTCAAATTTAGTTTTGTCACCAATCACGTGATGAGAACAACCATTATCTATGATCCATGTATCATTTTTTCTCATATGAGAAATGAGTGTCATTTCCTCATCATTATCAGATTCATCTTTCACAGTAATGTAGATGATTTCATCTTCTTCTTCATCATTAGAATCATTAGAATCTTTATCCATAAAACATGTTTTCTTACCTTTATCCTTGAATGATTTGAAATTTTTCTTGCCATTCCATTTGTGATCTTTCTTCTCATCTTTATTCTACTTGTTTGGACACCTAACAGCAATATGACCAACTTCTTCACATGAAAAATAGATTAGGGGTACTTTACCTTTGTATTTTCCTCTGCCTCTAGAATATTTCCTTGCTAGAAGGGCTTCAATTACTTCAAGATCAATGTTTGAACTTTGGTTTGATTCATCTTCCCTTTTTGACTGAGATTTCTTATTGCCTTTCTCCTTGAGTGAAATTTTGGCTTCAAATGTTGATTCAATGTTCTTGGAAGCTGGAACATAGTTATCAAAGTTGTCTAGTTCAAATGTAGCCAATCTTCCAACTATAGCCTCTAGATTTATCTTATGATTTACTTCACATCTTCTTTCTTGAATTGCAAAAACTCTAATTGCATAAATGGGAAGTAGAGTTCTGAGAACTTTACTTATAACTGTCTCTTCCTTGATATCTCCTCCAGATGCTTTGATTGCACTGACACATTCTTTGACTCTTTCAACATATTTTGCAATGTTTTCATCCTCTCTCATCCTCATTTGATCAAATTGTTCTCTCGGACTTTCTGCTTTGGCTTTTCTAACATTATCATCTGCTCTATAGATCTCTTTCAGCTTTTCCCACATTTCAAAAGCATATTTGCAGTCCTTGATATCATCAAATTTTTCATAACTCAGAGCAGATGCTATATCTATCATCATAATATTATGGTTCTTCTTTTCAGCAATATCATTGACAGATAGTGTACCAGCTGGTTCTGCATATTTTTCATCAAGGTATTTTAGTCATGTATCTCCAATAGAAGCTAGATGAAGTCTCATCAACCCTTGCCATGCTAAGAAGTTTTCCCTGTTAAGTCTTTGAATTTCCCTCTTATAAGACATCCTGATCTTTAGCTTAGATCCTTGAAATATTATCCTGCAAGCACCAAGAGCTGTGATACCAATTGTCGGAAATAGAGATGGAGTAATTGAGAGGGGAGGGGTGAATCAATTACCACAAAAATAAATGCAAAGATCCTTAGATGTCTTAAAATATAGTTGTTGCTGATACTCGATAACCACACAAATAAATGTTGAAACTTGATAGATGTTCTGTTTAACTTATTAAGCATTCAAATTGATTAACATGCATGCATAAAGAAATAACATGAACACAAGAGACACCAAATTTAACATGGAAACCCAATTTGGAAAAAACCACCAAGTAACTAGTTACCAATTTTCACTCTTCTGAAGTGAGCCCTATTAGGAGCCAACCCTGTTAAAGGTTACAAAACACACTGTTAGGTGTGACCCTGTTAGAAGATTTAATCACCCTATTAGAAGTGGCCTTGTCAGAGGTCTTTAGAACAATTCAACTGAATTGTCGCCTTGTTAAAGGATTTACAAAATGGCTATTAAACCAACTCTATTAAGAGATTTTGAATCACTGTTACAATGATTAGAAAGCAACAATGAAGTGATCTATAATATATGCAACTTATCTTTGCTGAATACAGATCTATGTTCTGCTTCACTAGATCCTCATTGATCGAATACAACTTTGCAGCTCCATAAGTATATCTAATCCTTCTTCAACATTCGCTCATATATTCAATATTCGCTCATTCCATATCCATATATTTGCACTCTTATGCATCCAAACTCTTACTTCTTTTGAATTCACAACTTGACCTTTCATATATACCTTACAGATTGTCAAGTCGGCTCAATTACAAGTTACAACAACTGAAAAACATTAAATCAGTCAGCTGCAAACATTGTATAAAACAATTAAACTTGATTCTTTAGAACCATAAAGTTCTTCGGTGCCCAACCTAGCTTGGTGACCACTGCTCCAGAATAGTTTCCCCGGTGTTAACCAAGTGAGGCTTGGTAAACACTGCAAACCTTGCAACTTCCTTCGGAGACTGAGTTAACTCGGTAAACACTAACCTTCCTTCGCTTACCGAGTGAGCTCAGTAAAAGCTAACTTTCTCTTCGATGACTTAGTGAACTCAATAGTTATTGACTTCCCCTTTGTTAACCTTAGGAGTTCGATTAACATTAATTTTTTGCTACAAAATCCTTTGATGCACGAGTGAGCTCGGTAAGAGCTAACTTTCTATGTAATGTTTAGGAACGCTCGGTAGTCACTATAAATTGCTTTCCTGACCATCTGAGCTCGGTAGACTCTGTTTGATGGTTGATATGACATTTGTGTAACATCAAAGATAATACACAATTAACAATTGTATCCAACATAATTCACCGCCTCTATCTGATCTCAAACACTTCATCTTCTTTCATGTTTCCTTCTCTACTCTTTCCAGATACCACTTAAACTTTTGAAAAGCTTCAAACTTATCTTTTAGATACATTTCAATCGTCATTCTAGAATAATCATCAAAAAAAAAAAACTTATCTCCATTGTAGCTTTCAATTCCAATAGGTCCACATAAGCTAGTATGAACCAATTCTAAGACTTTTTCAAAATGATAGTTCTTACTTTTGAAACTTGCCTTGCCCATCTTACCAATTTGACAATTTTTACATAGGCCCATATCAGGTTTCCTCAAACTAGGAATGCCTCATACTCTTTTGTTTTTTCTTATATTGATCAAATTATCAAATTTCACATGACACAACCTTTATGCCATAACTAGCTTTCTTCTACTTGAGCAATGAAACATGAACTTTCACTAAGATCTAATTAGAATAAGTTACTTTTTGTTTGGTTACCAGACCCAACTAGATTTCCTTTTCCATCTAGCATCTTGGCCTTCCCATTCATGAGTTCTACCTTTAATCTAGTGTTATTCAATTATACCACACTCAGTAGATTATGCTTTAGTCCTTCAACCCAATAAGCATTATCACATCTAAGTTCATTGGTTATTGAGATACAACCTTTTCCCTTTATGCAACATGGTTCATTTTTTCCAAATCTTACACTTTCGCCATCATAATGTTCCAAACATTCAAACTTTATCTTATCACCAGTCATATGATGTGAGGAACCACTATCAGTAATCCATGTATCATTTTTGCTAGCGTGAGAGATAAGTTCCATTTTATCTTCTTCATTATTAGATTCATCTTTTATAGTAATATAGACCATCTCATTATCATCACTACTATCTGAATCTTTAACTATAAAACAAGACTTCTTACCTTTGTCCTTGTAGTCCTTGAAGTTCTTGAAATCATTCTTGCCTTTGAACTTGTTGTGCTTCTTTTATGCCTTGCAGCAATGTGGCCAACCTCTTCACAAGAAAAATAGATTAAAGGAATTTTACCTTTACACTTTCCTTTGCCTTTGGGATACCTTCTTGCAAGCAATGCTTCAATGGCTTCAAGATCACTATCAAAACTATCTTCCTCTTAACTTTTAGATTGTTTTCCTTTAGACTTTTTAGCTTTCTTCTTGAGTGACAACTTGGTTTCAAATGCAAATTCAAGATTGCAAGAACTAGGAGTATAATTATCATAGTTATCTAGCTCAAATGCAGTCAATCTTTCAACTAGAGCATCCAGATTTATCTTATTATTTGGATCACATCTCATCTCTTGAATAGCAGACATTGTGATTGCATCAATAGGAAGAAGGGTTTTGATAACCTTGCTAACCACTATCACATCTTCAATTGTCCCTCCAGAGGCTTTGATTGGATTGACACTAGCTTTGATTCTCTCAACATATTTTGCAATGTTCTCATCCTCTCTTATCTTTATCTAATCAAACTGACCTCAATCTTTCTTCTTTGGCTCCTTTCACATTATCATCACCACCATAGATATCCTTTAGTTTGGTACACATGTCATGAGTAGTAGCACATCCCCTGACTACATCAAATTCAACATAGTTAAGAGTTGATACAATGTCAATCATCATAATGTTAGGATTTTTCTTTTCAACAGTCTCCTCCATATTCAATGTTCTAGTGGAAACCTTGTAAGCATTTTCCAAATATTTCAAACCTGAATCATTGATGGTTTCCAAATGCAACTTTATAATTTCCTACCATGCCTTGAAGTTATCTTTGTTTAGCTTGGGAATCTCTCTTCTATAAGACATCTTGATCTTTAGCTTAGGTCCTTGAAACCTTTTCAGCAAGCACCAATAAGATCTTATACAAATTGTTAGAAACATAAGAGGAGTAATTGAGAAGGAAGGGGTGAATCAATTACCACTAAAATAAATCCTAGATCCCTTAGATCTCAACACAGAACATAAACTTCACTGAAAAATATTGTTGCTCAGCAAATACACAGGCACTCCATTAATATTGATAATATGTTGTAACTCAGTAACCATTGAAATAACAACTGTAACTTGGAAAATGCTTAACATGCAAATCTTAAGATATTATTTGTGGTTAATCTTAATTAACTTAGTTGCATACACATGAAAGAAATAACATGAACACAAGTGACACCAAGATTTAACATGGAAACCCAATTTGAGAAAAATCATCAATGGCAACTAGTTATTGATTTTCACTCTTCAAGTGTGAGCTCTATTAAGAGCCAACCCTGTTAAAGGTTATAAAACACATTGTTAGGTGTGACCCTGTTAGAGGATTTAATCACTTTATTAGGAGTGGCCTTGTTAGAGGTCTTTAGACACTTCAATCTAGAAATGTCACCTTGTTAGAGTATTTAAAAATAGTTGGTAAGTCAACTATGTTAAGAGATTTAGATCACTGTTGCAATGGTTAGAGAGTAACAATGAGATGACTTAATTTCTGATGTAACTCAATTGCTAATTTTGATTTGTATCAGTCAAGATAGAAGCTAGAATAAGGTGAGAAACCCTTCATCTATTTTATGATTTATATAAATAAAATTTTAATATAAACATAAAATATATAAATAAATAAAATTTTAATATGATAATGATGTTCTTGCAGTGCAGTGTATATATATAATTATGGCTTATTACTTTGCATGGTCCTATGTAGCTGTTTTATTTGTTTGTTACAAATTACAATCTTGTGCAATAGATAAACAAAAACTTTAGATAAATAACAATTATAAAATGGCCAAATGTAGGCTTTGAAGTGGAAAATTCTCTAATCTACAATTAATGCAGTAAAAATGCATACTAAAAAAACTTGTTCAAAACCTAGAAGGATTGGTAATGCTCACCAAAGCTCACTCATAATATTCTCAAAATATTCATGTGATGTGAGCTAAAATGTGGGAAACAAAGTCAAGGGCAAGGTGTAAATTGTAGGTACACTAACAGACTAATATCAAACTCATTCTCTATCAATATTTGTCATATGCTATACATAAAATGATTGCAGAACATCACATCTACTGTGTTTTACTTTATTTTGTTTCATTAACAACACTTCACACAATATTTTTAATTAGGGACTCCATAATAATAGGTTGTGGCATCTAGATATTTTTGAAGCAATGGTTTTCCTCTGTTTGTATCATCAAGCCATACTTAAAGGGCACAAACTATTCTTTGACTACCTAGGGGGCCCTGGGCTGACATAGCACAAACATCACATATTAAACTTTGATTGTTTAGGTGTAATGTGCATCTATTCATTCCTCTTACATTCACCGTTTTGAAAATAATCATTTTTAATTATATTGTAACTATCATGAATCCCCCCAAACCCATATATTTCACTGTTAGTGTTACTTCTTAGGGGAATTAATCCCACACAAAGCTTTATTTTAGAAAATATTTTCTACCATTAATAAGTTCTCCAACTGAAACAAATAGGTTTTTGATTGGGGAATAATTTCTTTTATGTGGCATGTACCAAAATGAGAGAATTCAAATCAATTAGGAACATCCAACACAATAGTTTGAAACACTTTGAAGCAATAGACAAGGCATGTGAAGTGTTTAACATGTTGCTTCAAAAAAATATTGTCTTGTTGTATCATTTGTAGGAAATATATTTGTTGAAATTAGTTTCTCTAGATTTAGCTATCTTTCTGTTACATTGAACAAAATGGGCACAATAAGGAGAGTAAGTCTTCAAATTCTTAGAAATATCTAACCCCTAAAAACCCTCATATAAATATTTTGCAATTGTGATAAAGCAGTTTGGTAATTCTCATGCCAACTTCTTAGCAAATGCATAGTGTATGATTTGGTCCAGAAGTAGGGTACAACTCATTTACAACTCATATTCATGGAATAATTCAACCAGTTGACTTTTTTTTTGTTATTCTTGTGCTATTTTCATTCACTTGTTAGAAGATTCTTCCAAAATGAGTTCACAAGTTTCTCAAAAAAATAGTATGCTTGTTTCTTTTAGTATGTCAAGAGTACCATGTCTACTAGGAGTGGCACTCAGATGACACACAAAGAGTCCACCAAGTTTTTCTAAATGGAGCACCTGTGATGCCTTTAAATAATATGAGTTCTTCAATGATGCTTAGTGTAAGGTCACTTAGTGAGGTTTGTAATGCTTTAAAGAATCAAAGATTTGGTAAAAATAATGATTGCACAATTTTGGCTGAACGAATATCTGTAAGTTTTTTCTCCTAGCCAAAAGAGGATGATTTATTGCAAAGCTTTGGTTCTTGTTCCTAATAGAAATTGGTTACTGAAAAAATGATAATTTTATATTTTCTATAAAATAAAAAGCCTATTTTTACATCTAAAATAGGTAGAATTCACTAGTCATTATAACCTTTTGATGTTTTGGTCTATGTTTGGTAGATTTTGTAAAATGACTTCAGTGAAATAGTATTACATATTAGTTTTACTACCCATTTTTCCTCCTTTATCCTTTAATAATTAGAAAGCCAATGGGAACCACTTACCAAGCAAGCAACTTTAAGCATTTGTTAATTGGGGGAGGAATGCTTCATAGAAGACATGTCCAAGGGGCATTTATTCCATTACTCAACACTTGCACCTAGCCTTCAAGATTCCCTTTAGCCCTTGGCTATCTCTATCTGTTATGAGCAGTCAAGGGGCATCAATTTCATTAGCTTAATCTTTAGCCTCCTTGTTATGCTTTTTTGTATGAGTAGATCATGGGCAATAGTCCTTTCTAGATTCCCATGAATTATGCTAGAAATTAAGAGTAGGTTGTTCAAGTGTCTCTTTTTTTCCATAGATTTAAGGCAAACAACTTAGTGATGCCAATTTTGGATTTTCCATGTTTCACAAATCCACGAGTTGGTTATCTAGTGTGGAAAGTGCATTGCATTAAAGATGAAAACCCATTTCGACAAGAATGGAAGCCAACAAAGTTTATGAATTGCAGTTGAATACCAAATATCTTATGGTGTTTCATTAGAGGGGTTCATCTATTTTGTATATATATGGTTTTGTAAATTTTTCTTTGATAGTCCAAGGGGTTTAACTTGGTTGAAGCAATGAGTTCTCATTATGGAGATGTTGGTTCAAATCCCAAGAGGGACATCTTTGTGGAATTCTAAGTTGTGACTGTTGGTCTTCTATTGATTGTATTTTTCTCATTGTAAGGATTCTAAGTTGTGACTCTTGATCTTCCAATTATTATTTCTAGTGTGGTTGCTTGTAAGAAGCTTGAATAATCTTGTAAGTCTCATGTTGTTTCTTGAATAAGCACAAGATTTGTAAATGATTTCAATATTAAATTTTTCCTTGATAAGTTGTATGTGTGTTAGTTACTTTAGAGTTCATTTGCAGAAATTCCTATTTCAAAATTAGTGTTGGTGTAAATAAGTATTTACTTATTACACTTAAGTTTACTTAGGTTAATGCATTATTTTATTATTTTTATTTGTAAGACACTTAGGAGTTTGTGCTCTTTTTTGAGTTGTCCTATTGACAACACAGGAGTATGCAACTCTATTTTAGCACATGGTGTCTACAACACTAATTTATGTGTCACACCCTTGTAGGCTTATCCTCACATCATCGCACATACTTTCATGCTTAATGGAGATAACCCATATCTATTGGACATGTTCCTAGTTGTATGACACATCATAGTGTTGATTACGAGGCATTCTAGATGAAACTCAGTGACCTTTATATACAAGAACTCCTAGTGTACTCTTAACATGGCATATTGAATATATCGTCATTCTGATCATACTCTCTCTTTTTGGTCTACTATGTGCTTGTTTTGAGTTCTTAGTTCCTGGATTAATTTTACCCTTAGTCAAATTCTTACATGGTATCAAAGCTTGGATATTTTCTCATCACATAGTTATTTGAGACCACGCTTGCTTCA
The DNA here is from genome assembly GCA_028749045.1 of Cupressus sempervirens. NCBI lineage: Eukaryota > Viridiplantae > Streptophyta > Pinopsida > Cupressales > Cupressaceae > Cupressus > Cupressus sempervirens. The sequence goes on along the minus strand of CM053783.1, from coordinate 29,972,428 downwards.
GCACCTCAACCTAAATCCAAAGTAATACAAAAATTGGGAGTGTCTAGAGCCAGATCTGACCTCACCATTTTGTCTAGAATGCTGAACTAGTGAAAATCAACTATAAACTGGGCTATCTTGGCCCAAAGTCGACTGTGAGGAAAAAAAATTTTGCAAATCAGAACCCAAAGACCCAATTTGCAGATCGAGTATGGTCATTTGCAGATCTCATTTATTATTTTTGGATCTGTAATTTTTTATTTTTCTCTGCAATTTAACTTTTGACTGCAAATTTTTGAAATTTTTTTGCCCTTTCAGGCACCTAGCAAACAATTTTTTTTAGCAAACTCGGGCAGTGACACCCCAGATCTACCATTTGGAGGGTATTGTGTGTTCGTAGGGCTTCAAGAGACATTGGGCACACAGGCCATATCAATCATTAATTTATTCCACGGTGAGCACTTTTATTTTTCAAACAGTCAAAATCTGGCCCTTCCTCTCGGTGATTAAGCTTCCTTACTTTCCAACTGCTCAACACACCACAATCGGCGGCCATCACATGAGACCCCACAGCCAACTACATCATACATCGTGCAAACTTGAGCATATAAGTTAGGGACTCTACGCTTTTCCAATGCATGTGGGATATCTTAATTGAAAATCTCGATGCACGATATCCCTTCCCTCCCATTAGACTCCCCAGTGAGCACATGGTTAAAGACTTCAGTGAGTTTGAACTTCTCTTCTGGCCAGTTATCTTTGGCGGATGTGATTTACAGTTTTTGGCACCATTTAAAATCTACAGCAAGATCACAATATTTTCCAGCCCACATTTGGCTTATTCTGGTGGTAAGTGATTTGTCAGACTTCATCTAACACGCCCTACAAAATTCCCACCTACAGAATAGTTCCTGACAAGCTAAAGTGATTTTCAAAAATGGTTTTTGGTAGCAAAAATTTTTCCCACCCATGCTAAGGCTTACATACGATTTTGACACGTGAAAAATCTCCTGCCCGCTTCAGATTTCTCGACAATGATTGAAGAATTTCACAGCATTCTTTTCAAAATCTGGCTGCTGCATTGAAATTTGGCCCTATTTCCCACCCATGGTTTGAGAAACCATGAGTGTGATTCTACACCGAATATTCTGCCAACTCAAATTTTTCTACCCCCTCTACTGGTGACACATGGCACTTATTTATTGGCTCAAACAGCAGCATAGGACCTAAGTCCTACCAACTCAGTAGCCACTGAAGACACCTCACATTTACCATACCTTTTTCGTATGGATGACATCACAATTTTCAATGCAAGTTTTGTATAGTATGAAAATCCTAGTCAGTAATCCAGTCACCCTGCCACGTCAGCCCAGGGCCCATTTTTTGTTGACGTTAATAGAAGACAATGTTAAAATTGATGCCCATTTGACCATAATAATAGGGAAATTTACAAATGTAGTGATAGTCATTTGATCATCAAATTTAAGCTTGCAAATTTCCTTTTAGACCCCTCTCCATATTGCTTTTCTGTTTGGTAGCTTGACTTTGCAAGCCCATAACTTGGACATCCAAAGTCCAATTCAAGTGCAATTTTTTTTGAAATTGGATAGAATTTCCTTAGTTTTCTATTTGTGGTGTTTTTTTCTAGTTTTGGTGCATAGATTTTGCAAAAATTGCATTTTTTGTTGATTGTACCTGCATAATCTTGCATTTTGCAACTTCAAACACTCCATTTGGGCACATCTAGTCACTTTTTCTAGTTCTATCTTTTTTGAAAGTGCATATCTTTTTGTCTACTTTTCATATCTAAAGTTAGATTCTAGGGTTGTGTGGACCAAAATCTCACTTTCAAAATTAGGCCTTTTTGGCATTGTAAAGCTTTGATTCTTTTTCACAATTGTTGTAAATATGAGCTTCAGAGTTTAAGTAGATTTAAGCTTCATAAGGTAGTTGTAAAAGCAAAATTAGAAAGTCCACTTTGATCATTTTGACAAGTGGCCCATTGTAAACACACTACTTATAAAGTGCCAACAGCATCTTTTTTGGGGGGGTCTTTTGATTGAGGGAAAAAGGGGGGTGTGTACTATGTTTTTTGTCTCTCTATTATGCTCTTTTCATTTCTACATCATGGGTTTTAAATGTCCTCCTCTAACTTCATGCAACTATTCTACATGGAAAGATATTGCATGGAGTAGATTAATGGAAAAAGGATATAGTCTTTATGTTGATGGTACAATTACCAAACCTACTGATGCTAAAGAACTCATTGATTGGCAAAATCAAGACCAACAGGCTTTAGGTGTTATCAGGAGTTGTGTAGATGGTGATCTTCTCTTCCACATTAAAAATTGTTCAAACTCTAAAGAAGCTTGGGATAAACTTGAATAGTTGTATGGTAAGGTGGATGAAGAAAAGGGATTTCAGATTGAAGATAATCTACTTCTCTTGGATCCTAAGAATTTTGACATGATTCAAGATTACATCATCAAAGTCAATGAGTATAGGGCACTTCTAAAAGATTGTGGAAATCCCATGAAGGATGACAGGTTGATTCATCACATTCTAAAGAGGCTACCTTCTAAGTATGCTAACTTTGTTTTGAGTTTTAATACTCACAAGTTGACCATGGGATCTTCTTACCACAAGCCTTCCTTTGATGCATTTGTAGAGATGTTGATTGTTGAACAATATCACTTGGTGGATTTTGGACTTCTCAATTCATCAAAGACCAAAGCCTTAGTGGCTAGTGATGAGCACAAATCAAGTCAAGGAGGGAAAAGCAACAACAACAAGAAGCAGTGGAAGAAGAAATCACAGTCTAAGACACAACAATCCTCCTCTCAACAAGGCAATTCTTCTTCAAAAAAGAAGGGAAGTAATGACAAGAAGGAAAAACTCTTATGTGCATATTGCAAAAAGCCAAATCATGACGAGCATCATTGCAAGACAAAATGAATAAATGAGTTAGAAAATATACTCAAGAAGAAAAAGATTCAAGTGCCAAGTACTTCCAAGGATTCAAATCCAACCTCTTCAAAGGGTAAAGTTCAAGCACTTATGGCAAATACAAGTTATTCTTCAAAATGGATACTTGACTCAGGTGCCTCCTACCATATGGGTTCTTCAAAGGAAGACTTTTCTTCATTAAAGTAGTCAAAGGTACCACACATCTTCATGAGAGATGATACTAAAATGGAAGTTGAAGGGAAAGGACATGTGGAAATAGAAAATGGGGAATTCAAAGATGTTCTCTACATTCCAAATTTAAGCTCCAATCTCCTATTAGTTTACTAGATCACTCACCTTGGAGATGGTCACAAAGTTTAGTTCCTTCTGGATTGAGTGATGGTGTGAAGTCTACGAGATGATTCATTAGTTGTAGTGGGGAAATTCAATGATGAAAAGAGGCTTTATTCCTTCTCCCACTTTGTGCCTAAGTCTTTGTCTCAAGCCTTGTTGACTTACTCTACTTCACATATCAACTTATGGCATGAGCAGTTTGGTCACCTTGACTTTCACTCTCTTCAGCAACTTTTCTCAAAATGCATTGTCAAAGGTCTACTTAATATCATCTTTTCTAAGGGAAAATTTTCATCTTGTTCAGTGGATATTAATCTCAAGGAGAATTATGATAAAGGGAGGTCTTCTCAAGCTCCAATTGTTCTTTAGATAGTTCACTTGGTTTTAGCAGGACCCTTTGCAGTGACTTCAGTCAGCTAAGGCTGCTACATTCTCACATTTGTTGATGACTTTTTCTAGATTCACTTGGATCTTCTTCCTTCATCACAAGAATGAATTAGTTCATAAGCTTCAAGATTTTAAGACTCATGTTGAACACAAGTCAAGGAAAGAAATCAAGGTACTAAGGGTGGACAATGAGAATAGATATGTAGACAAAAGACTTAAGAACTTTTGTAGATTTGAGGGGACTGATCTTCAAAACCCACCAGCATTTAGTCCACACAAGATAGATGTTGTAGTTATGAGGATTAGGACTCTCAAGGCCATGGCAAGTTGCATGATAAAGGCCAAGTCTCTCAATCCTACATTAGAAGTTGAAGCCATTAGTAGTGCTACTCACATACTTAATAGGTCTCCTCATCCAGCCTTAGATGGCAAGACTCCTTTTGAGGCATGGTGCGGCAGAAAACTAGTTGTGAGTCACCTTAGAGTCTTTGGTTGTCCAGCATGGGCTAACCTATCTTCCAAGAGTTGCAAAGCACTAGCACCTAGGCTGTGTACCTTCATCAATAATGAAGACAATGCAAAGGCTTATAGACTGATTGATCCTGAGACACATGAATTTTTTGTGGAGAAGAATGTTCACTTTGAGGAAAGTTCACCCAGCTTATCCTCTAATCCTCTTCGCACATCATTCATAGTGGAAACTAATAGTGACACTAGCGATAGTGCTTCAACAGGTTTAGACACATGGGATTCTATTGATAATTACAGTGAGAGGTCACATCAGTCCAGTCCAAATGCTTACATTGCCATAGTGAAAGGTCCAACATAGCATGGTACATCTCATCTTCTAGCTCTAGCTTCAGTTGACTTGGGAGACAGACTTGAGGACTTACATCTTCTCATTGATGATAATGATCCTTCTACAGTTGTTGCAAGAGCTCACTCTAACCCTCATGTCCATTATCTACATGATCAATCTTCATAGGTTAGCATAATTGTGGATCCTTATGAACAACAATTAGTGGAGGGTTCTTTGTCAGTTGAGGAGATAGATGGTTCAGTGGAACAGGTTCAATAGACATCCTTGCTAGATCTGCATTTTTTCTTTTCTGCATAGTTGGAAGGGGTGAACTTCAACATTAGTATAGGGATACTTGAGCAGGTTTCAGGGCCACCATACATCTTTAGGAGTGTACCTTTTCCTTTGTTTCTTCTTAAGGGGATGAACACCTTTCTACATTCTTGGACCAGCTTCTTCATCGGAGTAGCTTTCAATTGTCGGCATTCTTCTTTGGGGGGAGGGGGGGGAGCCCATTTTGCCTCTCTTCCTTCTCTCATTCTCGTATCTATATATTGGATGTATTTCGTAATGGGGGGGTCTTGATTTCTCCATCCATTGATGTATCCCTATTTATCTCTCTTTTTGGGGGAGGGTTTTTCCCATGAGGTTTTCCCTCTTTCCTCACTTTATGAGAGATCGCATCTTCATTATGTACATGGGTACCTTACATGGCCTAGTAGCCAAGACCCATTCTACATCTTCATCCTAGTTTTCATAAGCTTAAGGACATTCCTCTAAGTTGCACTTAAGGGGGGGTGTTGGTGTAAATAAGTATTTACTTATTACACTTACTTAAGTTTACTCAGGTTAATGCATTATTTAATTATTTTGCACTATTTTATTATTTTTATTTGTCAGACACTTAGGAGTTTGCACTCTTTTTTGAGTTTTCATGTTGACAACATAGGAGTATGCAACTCTATTTTTACACATGGTGTCTACAACACTGATTTGCGTGTCACACCCTTGTAGGCTTATCCTCACATCATTGCACATACTTTTGTGCTTAATGGAGGATAACCCATATCTGGTGGACATGTGCCTAGTTGTATGACACATCATAGTGTTGATTATGAGGCATTCTAGATGTAGGCCTTTATATATAGGCACTCCTAGTGTACTCTTAACATGGCATATTGAATATATCTTCATTCTGATCATACTCTCTCTTTCTGGTCTACTGTGTGCTTGTGTTTGAGTTCTTAGTTCCTAGGTGAATTTTGCCCTTAGGAAAATTCTTACAATTAGTTAATTATGTAGTTTTTATAGTCTGTTTCAAAATTGGATATTAACTAGACTAACATTTATTTCTCCATTTATAGTCTCCTTTTAAATGTCTGTTAACTCAATGGATCTTACCCTTTGGTACAATATATCCCAATCTTTACATACTAAAATCATATTGTTTTTATGTTTGACAAAAATAGTAATGGCCCTTTTGTGGGATGCAATATAAGGACATTATTGAATGTTGATGGTATGTTAAATTATATTTTCATAATCCACTAAAGGAAAGCTTAACAATTCAATCTATTTAAATAGAGTACTTACCTAGTGAGTCAAAGGACAAGATAAAGGTTCTTGTATTGACAAAAAATGTAATAAAAGGAATAAACACTAAGCAACTAACATCTATTCCTACATGATTATGAAAACCTCAAAATATGCAAGAGAACAAGTAAAATAAAGACAACATGAACATCAAAATAGCATTAAACTATTCAAAATAGCACATATGCAAACCTCATGAAATCATCAAGTGTAGATGATTTCATTGTTGTGGGATGTGGTTGCTCACAAATCTTGTAGCATAACAATGGGGTAGATAGTGCTTGTTGGAAATGAGGAGAGAGCTCTCCTTTTATAGGAAAAAAGGTGCAATGGATGGCTGTGATTGAATGCAAGATGGAAGGTTAGGATCTCTCAGGATCAATGAGGTGTCTATGAGGTGGAGGCCAAGTAGACTCCATGTGGATTAGGGTTTTGACCATTCAAAGGGGGCAATATGCTCACACATGTCTGAGCAAATTTTGATGTGACATGTCTGTGATAGGTGTAAGAGGGTTGGAGGCTCAAGGTTTCTCACACATGTGTGAGACACCGTTGAAAGTGATGGGTCAATGACACGTGTAAGAGGGTTGGAGGCTCAAGGTTTCTCACACATGTGTGAGACACCTTGGTTCACATGTGAAGGGGGACAAAGTTGTAAGTGTGTAAGAGTCACATGTCACATGTGACTAGGGTTTGCTAATCCTTTGATTAGGATTGTGCAAATGATTAAGAATGTGATTAGATGGGAAACTAGGATTAATTAGTGGATAAGTAGATTGATTTAGGTTAGAAGGATGGGTTAGGTTAGGGAAGTGAGCTTAGGTGAGGGTTAAAGTTAGGATCCATGTGCTCGAATAGGATTAAATTTAATATTTCATTCCAAGTGGGATTAGGAAAGGGATTAATTAAGTAAACGAAGTACTTAATTAAAGTGAATGGGTTAGCATTTGAATAAACCTTAGTTTATTTAAATCAAGGAATGGCTAGGATTTAAATAAACCTTAGTTTATTTAAATCAAGGAAGGGCGAATATAATTAAATAAATGTAGGTAATTAAATAAATAATAAATATCTATTTAATTGGTCAGGATAAGGGATTTGGACAAATTTAGGTGTCTACAATTCCAATCATCATATCTAATATCTAATTGTGCGCTTGCTATGAAGCTCCATTTCCTATTTGTTATGACTACTTTTGCATTATTATTTTGATGATTCAAAACCTAGGGCTTTCTTAGAAGGTGTACTTTCTCACCTATAATTTTTTTATATAGATTTCATAGGAATGTTGCACTAGCTTATTTTTAATTGATAAATAACACACTAGGTAGATGTGCAAGTGTTTTTTAAGAATGGATTTTTAAATGTTTGATTAATGGCACTACATGAACATGAAGTATTTGTAGCATTATCTTAGATAAATACCATTTCAAGATTCTGAATTTTATTTATTTCCTCTAAACTAGGATAAAGTTTTTAATTTTCAAATATGATAAATGGTTAACAAGCTTGTAATTTTTGAATACAATAAATGGTTAACAAGCTAAGGTTGAAATGTGAGATAAGTTTATATTGCTTTTCAATTATGGATAGATCTTTCCAAAAAATGATAATTTATTTAATGGGCCAACATAACATCTTTTTTTTTCTAGGGTTTTCCAAGGGGTTTTGTTAGGGATTGATGATTAGAGACGGTTATGTGCTTGGTAGTCCAACTGAAGTTCAAAAATATATGTTGCAATTGGATTTGACTAGTAGATTATAAAGCACCTCATCTCTAAGTGGTTGCTCTCTTTGTTAGATCATTAAAAATAACCAACCGCTAAAGAGTTGGCACTGCCCTTATCAATTGATCTAATTAATCTCTTTTGTGCTATAGATGCAACATCATCTCATGCTCAAATTATTGTGACTATGATAGAAAGGAATAAATTGGTTTATCATTTTTTTGTTGGATACAATTGTTTAATTGTGTGTTGTCTTTAATGTTACACAAATGTCATATCAATTGGCAGACAGTATCTACCGAGCTTAGTTGGTCAGCAAAGCAAATTTCAAAGCCTACTGAGCATTCCTAGAAATTACTCTATGTAGACAGTGTCTACCAAGTTCACTTAGGTATCAAAGGAAATGTGGCAGAAAGTTAGTGTTAACTGAGCTCGCATGGTTAACAAAGGAAATTTAGTGTTTAACGAGTTCACTAGGTCTCCAAAGGATTTTGCAGGTTTTGCAGTGTTAACTGAGCTTCTATTGGTTAACATATGAAATCATTTCAGAAATAGTGTTTACCGAGCATGGTCAACCAATGAAGGATTTTGTTGTTTTGAGAAATAAAGTTTAATTGTTTCAAGTAATGATTGTAGTCAATTGAGGTAATGATTTTTAGTAATTATAACTTGTAAATGAGCTGACTTGCTAATTTGTAAGGTATATATGTAAGGTCGAGTTGAGAATTCTATAGTGTAATGACCGAGCATGCAAGTATGTTGATTATTTGAAGAGGAAAGTGTGAGCAAACTTTGAAGGATGGTCAAATATCCTTGAGGAGCAACAAAGTTTTATTTGATCAAGAAGGATCTAGTGAAGCAAAATAGAGATCTTTAATCAACAATTCAGTTGCATCTCATTCAGGTCATTTCATTGTTACTTTCTCACCATTGTAGCAGTGATTCCTAAATCTCTTAACAGAGTTGGTCTAATAGCCATTTGTAAATCCTCTAACAAGGTGACAGTTCTATTGAATTGTTCTAAAGACCTTTTACAAGGCCACTCCTAATAGGGTGATTAAATCCTCTAACAAGGTCACACCTAAAAATGTGTTTTCTAACCTTTAACCAGGTTGGCTCCTAACAGGGCTCACTTTAGAAGAGTGAAAATTAGTAGCTAGTTACTTGGTGGTTTTTCCCATATTGGGTTTCCACATTAAATTATGTGTCTCATGTGTTCATGTTATTTCTTTTATGCATGCATGTTAATCACTATGAATGTTTAAGATCTATTAAAGTTAACATACACTGCATCTATCGAGTTACAACATTTTTTTGTATGTTGATTGAGTGACAACAGTAACTAGTTTTATCAGACATCTAAGGGATTTGTGAATTTTTTTTAGTGGTAACTGATTCACCCCCCCTCTCAATTACTCCTTCTATATTTCCAAAAATTGGTATCAAATCTTTTGGTGCTTGTAGGAAGGATTTCAAGGATCTAAGCTAAAGATCAGGATGTCTTACAAGAGGAAAATTCCAAGGCTTAATAGGGATAACTTTTCAGAATGGCAAGGTCTCATGAGACTCCATCTAGCTTCCATTGGAGATACAGGATTGAAATATCTTGATGAAGAATATACAACTCCTTCTGGTACACTATCTATTAATGAAATTGCTGAGAAAAAGACTCATAACACCATGATGATAGACATTGCATGTGCCCTAAGCTATGAAGAATTTGATGAAATCAAGGACTGCAAAACTACCTTTGAGATGTGGAACAAGCTGAAGGAAATCTATGGAGGTGATGACAATGTGAGGAGAGCCAAAGAAGAAAGTCTAAGAGGACAATTTGATCATGTGAGGATGAGAGATGATAAAAACATTGCCAAATATGTTGAAAGAGTCAAAGCAAGTGTCAGTGCAATCAAAGCTTCTGGAGGAGATATCAAGGAAGAAACAATTGTAAGTAAAGTTCTTAGAACATCACTTCCCATCTATGCAATTAGAGTATCTTCAATTCAAGAAAGAAGATGTGAGGCAAATCATAAGATAAATTTGGATGCCATAGTAGGAAGGTTGACAATATTTGAGCTAGATAACTATGACAATTATGTTCCAACTTCCAAGAACATTGTATCAACATTTGAAGCTAAGCTTTCACTCAAAGAAAATGTGAAAAAGATAAAGGACACTGATTCAAAAAGTGAAGACGAATTAGAAGAAAGTTTTGATAGTGATCTTGAAGTTGTTGAAGCTCTACTCACAAGGAAATATTCTAGAAGCAAAGGAAAATACAAAGGTAAAGTTCCCCTAATCTTTTTTTCATGTGAGGAAATTGATCATATTGCAACTAGGTGCCCAAACAAGCAAAGCAAGGATGAGAAGAAAGGTCATAAGTGCAATGGCAAGAAAGATTTCAAATCATTCAAGGAAAAAGGTAAGAAAACATGTTTTATGGCTAAGGACTCTAAGGTTTTTGATAATAGTGAGGATGAAATTGTTTGCATTGCTATGAAAGATGAATCTGATAATGATGAGGAAGATAAGATGACACTTATCTCTCATGTAAGAAAAAATGATACATGGATCATAAACAGTAGTTGTTATCATCATATGACTGGTGACAAAACAAAGTTTGAACATTTTGAAGACTATGATGGTGGTAGTGTAAGGTTTGGTAATAATGAACCTTGTTGCATAAAAGGAAGAGGAAGAATCTCACTAACCAAAGAACTTTTATGTGATAATGCCTATTGGGTTGAAGCACTAAAACATAATCTATTGAGTGTGGCACAACTAATCAATATTGGATTCAAGGTGGAATTCATGCATGGAAAGGCAAGACTGTTGGATGACAAAGGAAAGCTTATTGGATTAGACATACAAAAAAAAGGTAACTTGTTTTATCTTGAACTTGGTGAATCCTCATGTTTTATTTCTCAAGTTGAAGAAATTTGGTTATGGCACAGAAGGTTATGTCATGTGAATTTTGATAATATGGTAAAGATAAGAAAATTCAGGAAAGTATGAGGCAGTCCTAGTATAAAGAAACCTGATGTTGGTCTATGCAAGAATTGTTAGATTGGTAAGATGGAAAATGCTAGCTTTAAAAATTAAAACTATCAGTCTGAAAAAATTTTGGAAATTTTGCATACTAATTTGTGTGGACCTATTGGAATTGAGAGCTATACTAGAGAAAAGTTCTTCATTATTTTTATTGATGACTACTCTAAAATGATGACTATCATGTATCTAAGAGAAGTTAGAAGAATTTGAGAAGTTCAAATGGTATTTGGCCAAAAAAGAGAAGGAAATAGGAAAAAGACTAAAAATTTTGAGATTAGAGAAAGGTGGTGAATTCATTTGACATGAATTCAATAACTTTTGCATTGAAAGAGGAATCAAAAGACAAGTATCAGCCCCTAGAACTCCCGAGCAAAATGGAATAGCTAAAAGGAGGAATAGATCAATCATGGATTGTGCAAGGACTCTAATGATTGAAAAGAACATTGCTATCAAATATTGGAAGGAAGTTATCAGCATTATATTTCATACCTTGAACTGAGTACAGTTGAAGAAGGACTCATTCAAAACCCCCTATGAGTTATGATATGACTATAAACCCAATGTAAGTTACCTAAAAGTATTTGGAAGTAAATGTTATATCTTGAAAAATTTGAGAAAAGGAAAATTTGATGTGAAAGGTGATGAAGGCATATTTTTGGGATATTCTTACAAGAGTAAGGCATATAGATGTTTGAATTTGTCTACTCACAAAATCATAGAAAGTGCACATGTGAAAGTTGATGATTTTGCAGAAAGGACTAAAGAAGAAAGCAAAAAGGAACTAGAAGATTATAGGAGATTGATATTCATTGAACCTGATACAGTACCAGATACATCTATCAATCAAGAGACTTCTACTCCCAAGTCTTCATCAATCATCGAGTTGCAAGAAGTTCAAACCGAGTTGCAAGAACCTAAGTCACATTCAGACACTACCAAGCCAATGCCTATTGAGTCAAAATAGCCAAAACCTAAAGTTGAAGTGCAAGAAGATGACAATGCAATTCATTCAAGAGGAAAGGAACCTATATTGGCCAAGTATGTGAGGAGGCATCATGCACCAGATCAGATTATTGGAGACAAATCAGAAGGTACTATGACAAGAAGTAAGCTAAAAGGTACTTGTTTACTTGCTGATTTTGAACGTAAAAATGTCAAAGATGCATTGGAAAATGAAACTTAGATTGAGGCTATGAATGAAGATATTGAGCAAATAGAGAAGAACAAAACATGGACTCTTGTACCTAGACATAAAGACAAAAATGTGATTGGAACCAAGTGGGTATTCAAGAATAAGTTAAATGAAGATGGTAAGGTATCAAGAAACAAAGCTAGATTGGTATGTAAAGGCTAATCTCAAGAAGAAGGAATTGATTATGGAGAGACTTTTGCTCCTATTGCAAGATTGGAAGGTGTTAGAAACTTACTAGCATATGTTGCATATAAAAGATTTAACGTATATCAAATGGATGTTAAATCAGCATTTCTCAATGGTATTCTAGATGAAGAAGTCTACATTAAGCAACCCTGAAGGTTTTGTTGATCTAGATAAGAAGGACATGGTCTGCAAGTTACACAAAGCATTGTATGATCTAAAACAAGCCCCTAGAGCATGGTATGATAGATTTCATAACTATCTTATTCAGATTAGTTTCTAGAGAGTTAATGATAATAGTAGTTTATACATAAAGGACCAGATAACAAGATTGTTTTGGCAGAAATATTTGTGGATGATACTTTGTTTATAGAAAATGATGATCTATGCAAAGAGTTTTCAGAGAAAATGAACAAAGAATTTGAAATGTCTATGTTTGGTGAGATTAAGTTCTTTGTTGGTCTTCAAATTCAATAGAGCAAGAATGGTATCTACATCACTTAGTCTAAGTATATCAAGGAGATACTCAAAAAGTTTGGTATGGAAGATTCAAAACTAGTTGGAACTCCCATGTGTACTGGACTAAAGCTTACCAAAGATGATGATTCAAAAGAGATAGATCAGACCTTATACAAATCAATGATTGGAAAATTGTAGTGTGTAATTCATACAAGGCCTAATATTGCTCTTGCAGTTGGTATAGTGGCAAGATTTTCAGCAAAACCCAGAGAAAATCACATGATGGCAATCAAAAGGATCTTGAGATACTTGAAAGGTACTAAAGAATATGGATTGTGGTATAAATTTGGAGAAAATCTAGACTTAAAAGTGTTTATTGATGTCGATTGGGCAAGAAACATTGATGATAGAAAGAGTACAAGTGGTGGAGCATTCTTTCTTGGAAAGAGGTTGGTATCTTGGACAAGCAAAAAGCAAAATTGTACATCCCAATCTACAACAGAAGCAGAGTATGTTGCAGTAGCAATGAACTGTTCTAATATTGTTTGATTTAAATAGTTATTGGAAGGTATGAAGGTTGAGATCAAAGATTTAGTTGTTATGTTTTGTAATAATACAAGTGTGATTAACATATCAAAAAATCCAATGATGTATTCCAAAACCAAGCACATGGCAAAAAAATATCATTTGGTCAGAGAATTAGTGCAAGATAAAGAGATCAGATTGGAATATGTCCATACAAAAGAACAGATTATAGACATATTCACTAAGCCATTACCTAAGGATGCATTCTTGTATCTAAGAGGTAAGTTAGAGGTCATTCCCCTATATGAAGCTCACTAAAATAAGGTTTTAATGATACATCAATAGGAACTGAGTTGAAGATCTATCAGTTGATGCAACATAGCCATGGGAACTCATATGAATCAATACTTAAGGTACATTGTTACTCATTTTGGTATGTGTTGTCTTTGGCATGGGTTGTCAAAGAGGGAGAATTTACTGTCATATCTTTCTAAAATTTGAATTGAAGGAAGAGTTTTCTATTTGAAGAAGAAGCTATGTAATTCCTTCACAGAGGGAGAATAATACATTAGAGGAGTTTGTGGCATGAAATCTAAGAGAGAGAGAGAAAATTTTATCAGGATTTTACTTGTTTTCAAATTTCATTGTGCTATGACATGTTGTGTTGCCATCAATGCCAAAGACAGAGATTGTTGGATACAATTGTTTAATTGTTTGTTGTCTTTGATGTTACATAAATGTCATTTTAGTTGGCAGATAGTATCTACCAAGCTCAGTTGGTTAGCAAAGAAAATTTTAGAGTCTACCAACCATTCCTAAAAATTACTCTGTGTAGATAGTGTCTATTGAGTTCACTTGGGCGTCAAAGGAAATGTGGCAGAATGTCAGTGTTAACCAAGCTCACATGGTTAACAAAGGAAATTCAGTGTTTATCGAGTTCACTTGGTCTCCAAAGGATTTTGTAGGGTTTACAGTGTTAACTAAGCTTCTGTTGGTTAGCACAAGAAATCATTCAAGAATAGTGTTTACCGAGTAGGGTCGACCAATGAAGGATTTTGTTGTTTTGAGAAATAAAGTTTAATTGTTTCAAGTAATGATTGTAGCCGATTTAGGTAATGATCATTGGTAGTTGTAACTTGTAAATGAGCTAACTTTCTAATTTTTAAGCTATATATGAAAGGTCAAGTTGAGAATTCTATAGTGTAATGAGCGAGCATGCAAGTGTGTTGATTGTTTGAAGAGGAAAGTGTGAGCGAACTTTGAAGGATGGTTAGATATCCTTGAGGAGCAACAAAGTTTTATTTGATCAAGAAGGATCTAGTGAAGCAAAATAGAGATCTATAATCAGCAATTCAGTTGCATCTCATTCAGGTCATTTCATTGTTACTTTCTAACCATTGTATCAGTGATTCCTAAATCTCTTAATAGAGTTGGTCTAATAGCCATTTGTAAATCCTCTAACAAGGTGACAGTTCTATTGAATTGTTCTAAAGACCTTTTGCAAGACCACTCCTAACAGGGTGATTAAATCCTCTAACAAGGTCACACCTAACAGTGTGTTTTGTACCTTTAACCAAGTTGGCTCCTAACAAGGCTCACTTCAGAAGAGTGAAAACCGATAGCTAGTTACTTGGTGGTTTTTTCCATATTGGGTTTCCACGTTAAATCTGGTGTCTCATGTGTTCATGTTATTTCTTTTATGCATGCATGTTAATCACTATGAATGTTTAAGATCTGTTAAAGTTAACATACACTACATCTACCAAGTTACAACATTTTTCTATATGTTTATCGAGTGATAACTAGTTTTATCAGACATCTAAGGGATCTATGGATTTTTTTTTGTAGTAATTGATTCAACCCCCCCCCCCCCCCCTCCCCTTCAATTACTCCATCTATATTTCCAACATTTTTATGATAGGTAATTCTGAAGGAGACATTGTGTATTTTCTTTCACCAGTGTCTGTCTTTTTGTATTTTTTGTTTAGTTGGCATTTAAACAATGGTGAAATCTAGTACTAGTTTTCTACCCAAAAACTTATTTAATAAAACCAATTAAGTTTCACTCTATGTGTATAGTTCTAACCAATATATGAATAAAATAAATATGATATATCTTCTATTGCTAATTATTTTATTTATATATTTACTAAATAATAAGAATATATCCAAACATGGCACTCCCCCCACATAATATATTTATTCAACAAGAAATTTTTAATGGAAAAAGCACAACATAATTGGAGTATGAGCTCTAACTTGCAGAATATGGAAGGCGGCTCCACAAATATGGTGATATCAAATAGAGAGAATGTAAGTCCCTTGAGAGTTTGTCAACCATAGCCAAAACCTTCTTGATTGAAAATATTATCTAATAACTTTCTTCCCAAAAACTTGTCTACCAAAATTTATTGGCTTAGACTTCAAAATTTGTCCTCATTTACCTTTATATTTTGAGGCTATTTTTTTGTGTTGTCATAGCTGACTTCATTATTTTTAATTCTTTCTTTGAAAGACTGTTCTTAGTCTCAAATCATGAGAATTAAGATTTAAAAACTAGACATTGGTATCATAAATTGCAAGCTCTCTATTTTGAGAAGGTAATAATATCAAGGAGTTGTTTAATGTATCAAATAATATGGAATTTTGAAACAAGATGAGAAGACCATGTAAAGGGTTGGCAATATGCCTATCCTATAAAGCTATTCTTATATAAACTCTTATCAAGTGTCAAAAATAAATGCAAAAAAAAAATTTCAAATGAACATATTTCTAGCCTATAGTCCTCTTTTTTAGATAATTTCCTTTGTTTGGACATACTCATTGACTGAGAGCTAGAGTGGGCAAGATCATTATCCCTCTATTCATCACGAACCCAAGAGGAAGTCAAGATTCCAACAAGGGAATTCACTATTCTATAGAGCACAAGCTCCAATCCAATATAGAAATATCATATAACACAAGGCTAGGGAAATAGAGATATGTGGTGTGGTCTAGACTGTACCAAATTGGTTTTGTCTATTGAGGTTCTATAACCAAACACTGGACCCAAATAGGTGTGCTTCTAACCTAAAATTTCACATTCTCTTTGAGGTCATGAAAGCTCAAGTTTCTACACTTTGGCCAACTTTGTAATATTTTGTGTAAACTTGTATTGTGGCCGACTTTGTAATTGTGTAATTGTATTGATATATATGTATTATATTGTATCACATCCAATAGATGTATGGAATTGAAGAGGAAGTAATGTAATCATCATAAAAGAGTAGAAGAGTGAAATAGTATAAGGAGTAGCAAAGATTCATCTATCATAGCAAGGTGATTTGTACACTCAAAGGAATCTTATTCGGCAAACCAAGTTGCAGATCAAAGATCAGCCACTATTTCATCCTAACAGGTGGATCAGTCAAAACCTTTAACAAGGCAGACCTAACAGCCTTATTTAAATCTCTTTATTGAGTGTATACTTTATTGTATGTTTGTAAATCCTTTCACAAGGTGGACCTAGCAGTCCATATTGCTCCTAATAGGACAGATCATTAGAAGTAATCAATGTAAGCCTTAACAGGCCAACTTTGTACTACAGTACTAAAGCTTGTGGGCATCATCCCCACCCCAATTTTACTTTCTATTTGGAAGGTTTTCGAGTCACCAAATCTTGTGTCAAAGTGTTATGTTGTCTCAGTTTCTCATGCATGAAGTTAGATCAAAACTCATATAAAAGATTAATTGCTAATAGGGATAAAAGTTTTAGAAGTTACTGACTCACCCCTCCCCTCTTAGTAACTTAGCTTTTCATAATATTTCCACATAAGAGACCCATCACCCATCAGATAGACTTCATCCTTGGATCAGCTTTGCCTAATAAGATAGCTTATAAGATGGCACCTAGTTAACATGAGGAGATAGCCAAACATGTGCAAGAATTGTTGGATCGTGGATTGATCAAGAAAAGTGTAAGCCCATGTCAATGCCAACTATCTTGGTTCCAAAGAAGGGAGGTACTTGGAGAATGTGTACAGATTCAAGGGCTATTATTAAGATTACAAATAGGTACATATTCCCAATCCCAAGAATTGAAGACTTACTTGATTGTTTGGGCAATGCAAAGTACTTCACCAAAATTGACTTAAAGAGTGGATATCATCAAATAAGAATTAAGGAGGGAGATGAATGGAAGATAGATTTTAAGACTACTAAAGGGTTGTATGAGTGGCTAGTGATGCCCTTTGGTTTGTCAATTTTTCCCTCCACAATCATGAGGCTCATGAATGAAGTTTTTGTTGATTACTTGGGTAAGTTTTTTGTCATTTATCTTGATGATATCTTGGTTTTCAATAGCACAAAAGAAGAGAACTTAAGGCATTTGAGTCTAGTTTTGAAAATGTTGTATAATGCTAAACTCACTCTCAACTTGGAAAAGTGTGACTTTATGAAGGAAGAATTGGTCTACTTGGTTTTTTTCATCTCACAGGGACAACTCAAGATGGATCCTAGCAAGGTGGAGGCTATACTTAGTTGGCCAACACCCAAGACTACCTCAAAGGTAAGGAGTTTCCATGGCTTCGCACAATTCTATAAGAAGTTCATTAAGTAGTTTAGCCATATTTGTGCACCATTGTTGGAGACCATTAAAGGTGGGATTAGAGCTAAATTCAAATGGACTGACGAAGCCACTAGAGACTTTGAATTGTTGAAAAAGTAGATTGCCACCAACCTATTTTGATCCTATCTAGCTTTGAAAAGTTGTTCACTATTGAATGTGATGCCAACAACCTTTCCATTGGAGCAATACGTAGTCAAGAGGGTAAGCCAGTTGTATTTCATAGTGAAAAATTGAATGAAGCCAAGAGGAAGTATTCTTCCTATGACCTTGAGATGTATGCCTTGGTCCAAGCCTTGAGGAAATATAGGCATTACCTATTTCCTAAGAAATTTACAATTGTTTATTCAGATAATTAGGCCTTAAGCTTTCTAAATTCCCAAGATAAGTTGAGTCACAAGCACATGAAGTGGGTGGAGTATATTTAGACGTATACCTTCACCATTAAGCATAAAAAAGGCATTGCAAACAAAGTTGCAAATGCACTTAGCCATAGGTTGCTGACTCTGCAAGAAGTGTAGATTAGGAGTATGGAAATTGAAAACTTCAAAGAGTTATATATTGATGATCCAGACTTTGTCAAGCTCTATCAAGTGTGTACTGATTATACTAATCATTTTCATCATGAGTATTCTAATTTCACCTTGCAGGAAGGCCTCTTGTTCAAAGGTGACCAACTATGTGTCCCAAGGTGATCCATCAGAGAAAACCTGGTCTAAGAGAAGCACAATGGTGCTTTGAGTGGGCATTTTGGAGTGTATAAGACTGTGGATTTGGTCCAAAGGTTCTACTACTGGCCTACCTTGAGTAGGGATGTGAAGAGGTATGTTGAATGTTGTTTGGTTTGTCAGAAAGCCAAGGGATTTGCCACCAATTAAAGATTATACCAACCATTGCCTATTCCTCAAAGACCTTGGGAATGTTTGAGCATGGACTTTGTGGTGGGGCTACCTAAAACCAAGCAAGCTTTTGACAATGTTTTTGTCATTGTGGACAAGTTCAACAAAATGGCTCACTTTGTGCCATTTAAAACCACTCATGATGCATGTTCCATTGCTAATTTGCTCTTAAGGGAAGTAGTAAGGATACATAAATTGTCTCTTAGAATTGTGTCTGATAGGGACACTAAGTTTATGAGTCATTTTTGGAACACTCTATGGCACAAATTGGGTACAAACCTTTCATTTGGATCTGCTCATCATCCTCAAATGAATGGGCAAACAGAGGTGGTTAATATGAGCTTGGGAAACCTTTTAAGGTGCTTGACCAAAGAATATGGTCAGAGTTGGGACCACATTATTTCCCAAGCAGAGTATGCTTATAATGATACTATTAATAGATTTACTAGGAAGAGTCCTTTTAAAGTGTATGGAGTTCATCCTAGAGGCATTCTTGAACTAAGGGACATGAAAATAGGTGCAAAGGTTAGTGGTGTGGCTGAAAACTTTGTTCTTTCCATGAAAGAGGTTCATGATATGATAAAATACACCTTGGATAAGAACACGACAAAGATGAAGCAATGGTCAGATACAAGGAAAAAAGATGTTCAATTTGCAGTCGGGGACTATGTCATGGTTCACCTAAACAAGAATGGGTTGTCCAAGGGAGAATTTAACAAGTTGCAGATGAGGAAGGTGGGCCCATGCAAGATTCTGGCCAAGTATGGTGCCAATGCTTATAGATTGATCTACCCTCAAATATGGGATTTTCCACTACATTTAATGTTGTAGATCTAGTAGCATATAAGGGACCCATTCCATCTTCCACTTTAGTAGAGGATGCAGACCTACAAGACATTGTAGCTAATTTACCCAAGCCATCTACAAGAAAACTACAAGCTGAGCAGATTTTTAGTTCCAAGGTGACTAGAAACAAGACATGCAATGAAGCATCTTATGAAATTACATGGAAAACTAGATAATGAAGCTACTTGGGTTGTAGAAGGATATTTGAAGAAGTAGGGCATTGACCTTCCCCTATTAAAGTCCTAAAAGGACTTTTAGTTCATCGGGGGAGTATGGTGTAGGAGTAGCTAGGAAAGTTCATTAGGAAGAAATAAGAGTCTTGATAAGACTTAGTAGGAATAAGGAGTCATGCGTGTGAAGCACCAATGTAATGTATGATAGGCAATTAGATGTAATGTTGCATTTATTGTCGATTAGGGGCAAAAATGAAAAAAAGTTGATTTAGAGGGTTAAATAAGCATAATAGGGAAGTTGGGCATGGAAATGGAATAAAAATTTCCTGAATACCTTCCATGATTGATTTGGAGTCTTAAGGTGAATTTTTTCAAAGCCTAAGGTGTCAAAATGCAAAAGTTGTCAATTTTGCAAAAATTGCACATTGACAATTTTTGCAATTTTTCTTGTCAAAGTTACAAAGTTAGTTAAAAGACACTAGGAAGTTACCAATGAGTTGGAGTTGGTTAAGTTAGTTGTGAAATTATTATGTAAATACTTCTCTATCACCTTTGTATAGTTGGGAGTTTTGGAGTTGTATAGATGCATACATTACACACGTAAATACATGACAATTTGAATGAAAGATTGAGTTTTTTATTGACATGAGATTGGATCAGTGATTTTGCTTTGGTTTCTAGTTTCTACATTGTAAAAACTTGTTTCTTGTTTTTTTTAGGAGTTCATAGCAATCAATTTGTGTTTTCAGTAAATGTTTTACTAAATTGATTGTTTGCTAGCCAGTACTGGGGCAGAATTGGCAAAATGGTGTCTACCAGCATTCCCCATGGTTGAAACTTCATGAAACCTTGAAGAATGATAGTAGACACCTTTTATACTATGTATTAGGAAGGATGGATCAAGGAGTGAAGGTTCAAGCCATTTCCCTGGAAGCCCTAGGCGAGACAGAGTTGTACTCAGCTATAAAATTAGCCAAGGAAACTAGTTTTCTTGCAGGGGCAGAACATTTTGAAGAAGAAGGATGTTATGGGAGGTTAGAGAATTGAGTGGAGACTTTTTGTATGCAAGGAGGATCATTGAAGGTCCCTAGTGAAGGAGCAAAATAATTTTTATTGCTGACTAGTCTAAAAGTGTTGGTAAACCATAACAAACCCTCAAAATTGGGTTAAGGGATGTGGTAGGTGATGGGAACCTAAAACCTCGAGATTCTTGAAGGCCTTGTAAAATGGTATCACCATATGAATTTTTTTTGGATTCTTCTTGAGAAATATTTACACAAATCAAATTTTAGGCCATTAGGAGGGCTAATAGGAGTTTTTCATGAATTTGAAGGGATCATATAAGAACCTAAAGAAATGATTGTGGTATATGGATGGAAAGAAGTCCAAGACACCCTAGGAAGATCTTCCAACCCTTGCAAGATCAAGTAAGTCATTAAGGAGGCCTAAAATGAAGTTTCAAGCTAGTGTGAAAGCCTAAATAGGTAGGTAAGTCTAAGGAAATGTTATCATCTAATTGATTAGGGTTAACTTGTGTAAGTAGGGGATACCACGGAAGGTTTATCAACTATCTATAATACTCCAGACTAATCTTATCAATTTCTTTGTATTGCAATCCTCTTTACAACCTGGATTTAGTATTAGCACCCTTCTCCCTTTGGGTCTTAGCTAATCTAATTTGGATCATAAGCATAATCATAAGTTTGGAAATCCCCCTCCTTCCCTCACATATACATATTTGAATGGGTCAGTGCCCCATAAAGTGGAAGTCTACATCCTATGAAAGTGCTTCAATTTTACCACTAAACACTTCTATCCTATGGAAATGGGAAAAATGACCCTTGAGAAAGGTTTAGTTTGACACCATCCCTAGCAACGACACCAAAAATGCTTGGTCTAGAAACTAGAGCTTTGCACTCATGGATTGGACATCCTAAGTAGCATTCAAATACCTCATTGAACTCATTTAATTTATCAACTAGGAGCATAAACTTGAAATGGTATCTACAAAGTATATGCTCTAAACCTCCTAGTTGCCATTACTAATCTATGAAAATAAAAGTGCCAGACTTAACAGAAAAAAAAATACTGAACATAAGTGTAGAAATGAGTAAACTAATCTAGAGTGTAGGAATTAAATTACAAATAATATTCTACATTTTTTTTCTCAGGAATAACCAATAGCTCTATTACCAATGGTTGTAGGAGCAACAAAGTTCTATCATCTATTCTAAGAACAATGGAAACTAATCCTATTAACTAGATTAACTCACAAAGTAGGCCCCCTAGGATGAAGGAATGATTATGAACTCTAGATAAAGTGATGAGAAACAACAATGCCATCTTTATTAATATTAAACCATTAATAGTACAAACTGAAAATAATAGATAATATATTGAATTATGTTGTTATGAACTACAATCATGTATGGACTCCTTTCAAAGGCTTGAATCAATAGCATATTTATAACATTTCAGGAAAACCAACTTCCCTAAATGTAGGAGCCCTCAACAAATAAGGATTCAACAACATCATTAATGAAGTACATCAACTTAGAACACATTCTTCACAATTGAACAAGTTTTCATTAAATGAAGCATGTCATAACTTCTAGATTTGTGTGCAAGTGGTTGACAGTTGCATTGACCTAATCTCTAGCTAAACCATTGGCATAGGGTGACCACATGAACTTGTCATTACTTCCCTTGATTGTGCTCCTTCTAATCCTCTTTGACTTGTTCTTGCAAGAGAGTAGTACACATGTCATATATTGAAACATATATCCATCTTAATAACTCCTAGAAATTATTAAATGCACAGATGGACTAATTCTTTCTCATGACATATGACTATAGGAACCTACCTTGTAAAATTAAAAAGAATGAAAGTATTCTATCTACCAATATATACACACATGATCCCATTTATCACACATAAGTTCTAACTATGGCATTATATTTATGAAATCATATGATTTCTTCAAAACCATGGAATAACATAGAAATTTTAGGTTTATATAGAGTATTTAATAATCCTTGAACTTAAAAAGGAAAAGATCCTTCAAAAAACCATAAAACTGATTAAACTTATACTATTTAATATCCCCATCAGTACATACCACAAAAAATGGTGTAGCGAAGAGGAAGATCAAAACCATAATGGAAATGGCAAGGAGCATGTTGAAGGCTAAAAGTTTATCTAATGATTATTGGGTAGAAGCAGTAGCATGTACTGTATGCATCTTGAATAGAAGTCCTATAAAAAGTGTTAAGAACATAATTCCACGATAAGCACATGGAATGGTAAGAAACACAATGTAGCTCATTTTAGATTTTTTGGATGTATTTCTTATTCATTGGTGTCATCTGTCATCTGAATTGAGAAAGAAATTAGGTGATAAAAGTGAAAAATGTATCTTTATTGGTTACAATGAAGATTCAAAAGCTTATAGATTGTATAGTCCTATTTTAAAGAGATTAGTCATCAACAAGGATGTTGAATTTAAAGAAGAATATTCATGGGATGGAAATTATTAAAAAAGATTCACTAGAGGAGAAACACCAATCTTTCAAAGTGAAGATAAACCAAAGGAACAAGGTACTCAAACACCACCCAGTACTCCACCAACTCTAATACACTTGAGGTCAATTTTCAACCTTTAATTTTGACCAAAGCCTTTTTTGCTTGTTCAATTCTTCTTGTTTTTTTTTTATGAGCCCAATTTGGTCAAATTTTTTGACAAAATCGGGCTCATAAAAAATTATAAAATAAATAAAAATGTACAAGATCACACTAAACCTTGATTTACTATTTGGGTATTATGGGCGGGAGGTTTGGAGGTTTGCACATGTGGGAGTTGGTTAAGGTGTGTGTGAATTTGAAGACGTGAATGTCACATTTGCTACACATTTTCCTTGACTTTTGCCTTGACACATTTTCCTACAGGTTCTTCCATTGACATTTTGACATGTTCTTCCATTGCATTTTGCCCTTAAATAGGTATGTGCTCCATAGATCACCTCTACGTTTTTGTTTTTCATAGCTTGATTTGGTATTTGATAGCTCATTTTTGGGCAACATTCTTGTTTATGTGTTCCGCTTTTTCTTCATTATTCTTGTTTAATCACGTCGTTAGGATTTGATTCTTGTTCTTGCTATAATGTGAAAGAAAACCCTTGATTACTTAGCAGTATTTTGCCAATTGAAATGACAAGGACGAAGTGATGTCATGCAACTTTCCTACTATCATAGATTTTTGATGTAAGTTGCAATATTTATGAATTTTTTGTTATAAATTGGATATGATTTTTACAATATATCTCTTTGCTGCTACTATTGTGTTTCTTATATGCATAGAATGTTCAATGGTGGGTAAGAATGCTTGAAGGACAAACCAAACAAATGGATTTTACTACAGATGTTCGATGGTGGATAATATTGTATGCATACATAAATACTTGAACTAAAAAAATTTCAGAGCTACGATATTGAGCAAATGTCTTTAGAGCAAAACTTGAAATAGATTTGTGTTTAGTCTAATTTATGAATTATGATATCTTAAGTTTCTTTTAATATAGGGAATAATTCTACATTCAAATATGAGCATGTGAGCTTCCCAATTGCCTACCACAAATATGTGATATAGCTATTTCACAACCCCAATAAATCCCTATCTCTAGTTTTTCCATGCAAAAGCCCCTTCCTAGGTTTATATCTCCCACATCCCATTGTTGTAAACAAAGGAATACAAATATTTTTCAAAATAAAAAACTCCTCTTCTATTGCCCCTCTTTTCATTTAGAAAGAAAGTAGCATTGAAATTTCAAGAATCTTTGAGATCTCATTCCATACCTATTGATTTGTAGTTGTCCCCACTAGGAAACCATTATTTATTAAAAAAAGAAATTGTTTAAGGTGGAAAATTAAGACCCTTTCCCCAATCCACTAGAAGCTCCTACCAAATCCACAAATAATCCATTCCATCACCTAACCCTACATAAAAGGTTCACACTACCCTCTTTCTTTAATTTTGTTTCTTGTAATTTTTTTTTATCTCTAGTCTTTCTTGATCAACACATCTCTCAATTAGGTTCCTCTCTTCAACAGAATTGTGTCCCTTGATGTTACACATAAGGAACTTTGTTGTTCTGTAGGAGAGAACAAGTTTCTTTTAAATCTAAGTTTAGACCAGTCCTTCATACTTCCAACTCTCTCCAAAATCTCTTTGAAGTGGATTTCTTACCCTTAGTCTTCCCAACTCCTATGTTGGGCTTCTTGACTTTTGATTTTTTGTTACTAGTTATCCACTTCCTTAAAATCCTAGCCTCCTCATTTAGGCCAAGAAAAATCCTCCTCATTTTTAGAGTGACTTTTTCAAACATCCATCACCTACCTTCTCCCCGCTTTCTTCTTTGCCTTAATGATAGTTAAGATATCCTTGAAAATAAAAAAGGACGTTGGATCCTTTTCTAACTCCATTTGACACACATTCCCTACCATCATGACATTGTTTTACCTTTCTTAATTTCCTCCACCATAAATTTCACCTCTTGTGAGCCAAAAATAGTAACTTCAAACCCTGTGCTTAAAGCTTTATTCTCCTCCATCCTATTTTGGCTCTTCTCCTTTTATGAATCCATAATTACCACTTCCACCTCATCTACCTTTTCTCCTCCTTTCAAACCCATCGGAATAGGTAGGACTTCCCCTACTCTTTCCCCCATAGATCTTGATGGCCTCTCACCATTCTCTTCTATCCTATCTACACTTTGAGTCTAATGCACATCATTTTCTCCTAATGTTGGGCCATTCTAATTTACTATGGAGACTGGCACCTCCTTCCCCAATGATTCCTCAATGATGCCATCCAAACCCTCCCCACTTTCCTTTTTTTGGTTCATTTCTTTCACAGCCCTCTTCTTTCACAAAAGTTGGGAAATTATTAGTTTTGATCTACTCCAGGCTATGAAAGAATCTCAAAAATCTAGAGCTATGGTAAGCCATTTTAATGTCACTAACATTGTTCTTATCCCAAATGCCAATATAACAATCTCGAGTCCATATCTATAAACTAGAATCAGCTGGTAACTCAAGCAAAATTCTCACTTGAGTAATATGACCAATACCAACTAACTCCACATACCTGTCATAATGAGATAATGAAGTCACAATACTGTCTTCACTCACCTTCAGTTGGCGAGATAAATCATGTGAAGTACTACTAGCCTCAACCTCATGTGACGAAGCATCTAACTGTGCTTGGTACTCTCTCTCAGAAAAGTCATGAATGCTCAATGTCTGCTCATTTCTACCAGGTATCTCACCATCATACACAACAACATCCTCATAATCATCATCCTTGAGGTCAAATCCATCTATCACTCTTTGACTAAAATCATCAAATGTAGTTACCTGATCATGACCTTGAGTAGTCATTCCATGATACCACCAATCATAGGCTGCATCTTCCAAGTGTAGACTTGCAATTTGAACAACATCACTCTCCTTCATGAGGTTAAGTGTGAAGAAGGTCTGTAATTTTTGTAGCCATGCTCTAGCTGAAATTTTATTTGTTCCATCAAAAGTAGGTGCTATAAACTTGCTTATTTTATTTTTGAGCTCTCTTCCACTTATGTCATGCTCCCTTCTGTACTCTTTCTTGGGCATCAAAGTGTTCATCATATCCACATATTCTCTAAAAGGAACTAAACTGCGAAAGTCATCATCTAAACCATTGTAAGTAGCTCTTAATGCAATCAAGTTACCTGTAAACTCTTCCATGGGATTAAAGGCTGGATTTGGCACCGGTGGCTCATCTGCATGCAGAAAAATAGTTTTTGTTGATTGAGAGGGTGTGAATTTCAGATTTCTTGACTCCTCTGAAGTGCTCCCTTTCTCATTAACAGATGCAACTCCTTGCAATTTTTCTGTCAATATTCGCAAAGCCTCTCTAGTTTCTACCAAACTATCCACTGTTTGCTTCTGAGTATTTTGGATGTCTTGGAAGAATTTCTTTGCCATCTCATCTAGATTAGCCATACTTTTTCCTTCCTTGGGTTTTATACTTTTACTTTCAACTGGAGGTTTGATCAAAATTTCTTTATTCTTTTCTCGTTGTAAATATCTCTTTTCTCTTTCACTTAGTTGCATGCAACCATAAATTTTGACATCCAACTGATTGGAAGCAACATGCAACCATAAATTATGACATGCAAGATTTGGGTAGTTATCAAGACTGACATGCAAGATCTGGGTAGTTGTCAAAACTGACATGCAAGATCTGGGTAGTTGTCAAAACTGACATGCAAGATCTGGGTAGTTGTCAAAACTGACATGCAAGATCTAGGTAGTGTCAAAACTGACATGCAAGATCTAGGTAGTGTCAAAACTAACATGCAAGATCTGGGTAGTTGTCGAAACTGACATGCAAAATCTGGGTAGTTGTCAAAACCGACATGCAAGATCTGGGTAGTTGTCAAAACTGACATGCAAGATTTGGGTAGTTGTCAAAACTGACATGCAAACTTCTACGAACCCTCAGGCTGGCAAGATCATAGCTCTAATACCACTGAAATGTCCCTTTCTCTGATTCTATATGATATTTTAGGCCTCTAATTAGATTTTCAAAATCAAACAACTAATATCACAAAGATCCACCAAATTTCTCAAGAAACCCCAAATTGGGTATGCCGAAAATAGTGCCAAAAGCTTCATAGCTTCACCTATTATTAATAAATCTGAAAGTGGACATTTTTACAGAAATTTGAGCAGCATAACAGCCTATAAAATGATATTTCCAGATCTGTATAACATGCACACAATAGCTCCCAAACGGAGGACAAAACAATGCTCATTGGGCTCCCAAAAATAGCACAAAATAGCCCGGAATCACCACAAAAACTTAATAATCTATCACAGAAGTATAATCATATCCAAATACATATTTTCAGCTCTATTTTAACATTTAAAAGTCTGATATATAGCAGCAACCCAAACTGATATGAAATACTCAACCGGAAACACCAAACTCTTACAAAAAAATACACCCGAAAACTCACAAATCTGCACTGTTCAACACAAAGGCAAACTTTGCATGAGCATGCACATGGAATGGCTTCAAACTCCCATCCTTAGCCTTCCTGGAAACCTGCAAACTCCCGTTCTTGGGTCTCCCTAGAAACCTGCAAACTCCCGTTCTTGGGTCTCCTTCTCCACAGGTTTGGCAGCCTCTGAAAAATAACAAAGAAATGAGCAAAAATCAAGTTTTGGAATGAGCCCAGAATGCCTCCAAACCCCTTAAAAGAGGGAATAAACCTAACTCACGTCCAAGAGGGGTTAATAAAACATATTTTAATAATAATTTTTATTTATTAGTCCATTCGCTTCCAAAGATTATCCCCTTTTGCTGAAACTTCACCTTTTTGGGCCTGCCTGCCTTAGCAAAGATTATTATTTTTAATTATTTGAAAAGGGGACATGACAAGTCCTCCCCTCCCAAATATTGCTTGTCCTCAAGCAATGGTTGAACAATAAACCAATCAATCCACCTGGATCCCAAATGTAGTCATGAACTATACTACTGCCAATTAACACAAGCTCCTGCAATATCCTCTGCAATATGACCAAGAGGAACCCATAATCAAATTGACAATTACAACTCAACCAAACTCCAAAATCACCATTGCCACAGTCAGAAACCCATTAGACACAAACTCTTAGAACATCAAAACCCAAGTAAAGTGGACAAACCAAACTACCAACACAATAAATACCATCAACGCATCCCACTGGCCTATACAGAATGTACAATCCAACTCTGCAACAATGGTGAATGCTCTCGAATGAAATTGTACCAAGTATGGAGAATCGTACAACTCCTGTAGTCAACACAAATCTGCAAATCACCGGCCACTATCTCATAACCATAACTCCCATGCACTGGTGATGGTGAAAAGACATTACAAAATAAAGAGCAAGAAATGGAACCCAAACCAAATTTGCCTGCCATCAACTCCTCAAAACAAGGATCAAATGCTAACTGATGTACATACCCTGCAATATAATGTTGATTAAAAAAACCAACCTCAGTCAACAACTCACCATGAACAAGTGATACAACCCACTATGACTGATCACTAGCTAAGTCAGGAGATGTCATAGCCAAACGAGTAGAATCAATAACAACACCCACTGAAGCATCACTCCCAAACTCCTGCTCTAAGTCATATATTATCGAGCTGTCAACTGCAGAACCTATCACCATGTCATGCCCATCACAACTCTCATCTTGAGGCATCGAATTGTCCCATAACTGTTGATAAGCACTAGGAACCAAAGTATATCTCTGTATCATCATCTCATCAACATGGTCATCAAAGGTAAATTGATGAGCGTACCTCACAGTGTAATGCCGATAGAATGTGCCAATCTCAGTCAGTGGCTCAGACTGTAATCCAGATGAAACTAACTGCAATTGATCATTAACCATGTTGGAACTGACTACTACCTC
The DNA here is from genome assembly GCA_028749045.1 of Cupressus sempervirens. Lineage (NCBI taxonomy): Eukaryota > Viridiplantae > Streptophyta > Pinopsida > Cupressales > Cupressaceae > Cupressus > Cupressus sempervirens. Next base: position 29,943,203 of record CM053783.1, on the reverse strand, counting down.
CAAAGATATCACCAAGGGAGTAGTATTACTAGCAGGAACCATGCCAACTGCCGACTCACCAACATCACACATGATCTTTGATACATCTCTAGTCTCCGTGCCATCAGTACTAGAGGCCACCACCATGTCAGGCATACAACAATCTGCTACAACACCCAACTCAACTGAACCTGACTCTAGTGGGAATGAACCTGATATGCCAATGTTAGTATCAAGGATGGATGCATCCCCATCTCCACTATCTCTGACAATCTCGGCCATGGACATCCTCGGATCACCAAACACCACAGCTTGTGACTGTATAGAATCAGGTAAAGACTGTAGTCGCTCTAACTCCATGGTCACCTTAGCCAAATGAAACTGTGACTCCTTGAAAGCCAACTGTGTACTCTCAAGAATCTCAGAAGTCACCTCAAGCTGCTGAGTAAGCTCACTCACCTCATCTTCCTTGGCCAACAATGCATCGTATGTTGTACTGCCCCACTCCATAAGATAATCTCTATCGGCTACTAGCTACATATAATCATGTCTCAAAATTTGGATAGCCTCCCATAAAGAGTGGAACTCTATCAAGGAAAGATAACTGCCTTCCTGCTCATCACTAGTAGGAGAACCCCATCCATAAACTGCTAATAACTGATGAGCAGCATCGAAATGCTGGCAAGTGATAGCAATGTCTTGGTCACTAACTCTCAATTGATTAGACACATGATGGCACTGGCTTGACTGTCTCCTACAAACCTCCTCTGATGCACTATCTAAAGGAGTATCCTCAAACTTACTAGTCTCTAGATTATTACCATCCATATCCTGTGAATCAACTCTAAAGCTCATATCAACAAATGGAGTATCAAAAATTGTAGCACTGCTGTCCAACTCCTTTGTACCCAAAGAAACTAAGTCTTCAAAACTGCCCACTGCATCCTCCTGGATGTCATCAATGCCAATATGATCCTGGGACTCATTTGTACACACTGCCAAATATGAAAGATCATCAACACATTCCAGCAAGTATGGTCGATTGGATATATGAACAAAGCCCAACACCGATGTATAAAAACTAATACCAACATCGGACAAGCTGCTAGCACAAGAAAAGACAACACTGTGCAATCTGCTAATCAAATCTATGATAGCACCCAAACAAACACTGCTACCAAAAAGTGTTAAAGATCTCCTGTCAACTGAATCCCAAATGCCAATATAACAATCTCGAGTCCATATCTGTAAACTAGAATCAACTGGTAACTCAAGAAAAATCTTCACTTGAGTAATATGACCAATAGCAACTAACTCCACATACCTATCATGATGAGATAATGAAGTCACAATACTATCTTCACTCACCTTTAGCTGGTGGGATAAATCATGTGAAGTACTACTAGCCTCAACCTCATGTGACGAAGCATCTAACTGTGCCTAGTACTCTCTCTCAGAAAAGTCATGAATGCTCAATGTTTGCTCATCTCTACCAGGTATCTCACCATCATGCACAACAACATCCTCATAATCATCATCCTTGAGGTCAAATCTATCTATCACTCTTTGACTAAAATCATCAAATGTAGTTACCTGATCATTACCTTGAGTAGTCATTCCATGATACCACCAATCATAGGCTGCATCTTCCAAGTGTAGACTTGCAATTTGAACAGCATCACTCTCCTTCATGGGGTTAAGTGTGAAGAAGGTCTATAATTTTTGTAGCCATGTTCTAGCTGAAATTTTATTTGTTCCATCAAAAGTAGGTGCTATAAACTTGCTTATTTTATTTTTGAGCTCTCTTCCACTTATGTCATGCTCCCTTCTGTACTCTTTCTTGGGCATCAAAGTGTTCATCATATCCACATATTCTCTAAAAGGAACTAAACTGCGAAAGTCATCATCTAAACCATTGTAAGTAGCTCTTAATGCAATCAAGTTACCTGTAACCTCTTCCATGGGATTAAGGGCTGGATTTGGCACTGGTGGCTCATCTGCATGCAGAAAAATAGTTTTTGTTGATTGAGAGGGTGTGAGTTTCAGATTTCTTGACTCCTCTAAAGTGCTCCCTTTCTCATTAACAGATGCAACTCCTTGCAATTTTTCTGTCAATATTCGCAAAGCCTCTCTAGTTTCTGCCAAACTATCCACTATTTGCTTTTGAGTATTTTGGATGTCTTGGAAGAATTTCTTTGCCATCTCATCTAGATTAGCCATACTTTTTCCTTCCTTGGGTTTTATACTTTTACTTTCAACTGGAGGTTTGATCAAAATTTCTTTATTCTTTTCTCGTTGTAAATATCTCTTTTCTCTTTCACTTAGTTGCATGCAACCATAAATTTTGACATCCAGCTGATTGGAAGCAACATGCAACCATAAATTATGACATGCATGGGTAGTTATCAAAACTGACATGCAAGATTTGGGTAGTTGTCAAAACTGACATGCAAGATCTGAGTAGTTGTCAAAACTGACATGCAAGATCTGGGTAGTTGTCAAAATTGACATGCAAGATCTGGGTAGTTGTCAAAACTGACATGCAAGATCTGGGTAGTGTCAAAACTAACATGCAAGATCTGGGTAGTTGTCAAAACTGACATGCAAGATCTGGGTAGTTGTCAAAACTGACATGCAAGATCTGGGTAGTGTCAAAACTAACATGCAAGATCTGGGTAGTTGTCAAAACTGACATGCAGACTTCTACAAACCCTCAGGCTGGCAAGATCATAGCTCTGATAGCACTGAAATGTCCCTTTCTCTGATTCTATATGATATTTCAGGCCTCTAATCAGATTTTCAAAATCAAACAACTAATATCACAAAGATTAACCAAATTTCTCAAGAAACCCCAAATCGGGTATGCCAAAAATAGTGCCAAAAGCTTCATAGCTTCACCTATTATTAATAAATCTGAAAGTGGACATTTTTACAGAAATTTGAGCAGCATAACAGCCTATAAAATGATATTTCCATATCTGTATAACATGCACACAATAGCTCCCAAACGGAGGACAAAACAATGCTCATTGGGCTCCCGAAAATAGCACAAAATAGCCCGGAATCACCACAAAAACTTAATAATCTATCACAGAAGTATAATCATATCCAAATACATATTTTCAGCTCTATTTTAACATTTAAAAGTCTGATATACAGCAGCAACCCAAACTGATATGAAATACTCAACCGGAAACACCAAACTCTTACAAAAAAATACACCCGAAAACTCACAAATCTGCACTGTTCAGCACAAAGGCAAACTCTGCATGAGCATGCACATGGAATGGCTTCAAACTCCTGTCCTTAGCCTTCCTGGAAACCTGCAAACTCCTGTTCTTGGGTCTCCCTAGAAACTTGCAAACTCCCGTTCTTGGGTCTCCTTCTCCACAGGTTTGGCAGCCTCTGAAGAATAACAAAGAAATGAGCAAAAATCAAGTTCTAGAATGAGCCCAGAATGCCTCCGAACCCCTTAAAAGAGGGAATAACCCTAACTCACATCCAAGAAGGGTTAATAAAATATATTTTAATAATAATTTTTATTTATTAGTCCATTCGCTTCCAAAGATTATCCCCTTTTGCTGAAACTTCACCTTTTTGGGCCTGCCTGCCTGCCTTAGCAAAGATTATTATTTTTAATTATTTGAAAAGGGGACATGACAAGTTTGCTTCACATCGGCCCTACATCTTTTGCTAGAAACCAATGGTCCCTCCCAAGGTTGGATGCTTCTCTTGGCTTACCCTTAAACATAGAATCTTGACTAGCGATAGACTTAGTCGTCTTAACACGACCAACCCTTTTAATTGTGTCCTTTGCCAAGATGCTCTAGAAGATGTAGACCACACTTTTTTACGCTACCCAATTGCATTTATTTGTTGGACCTTCATTCTCAACAAATTAAACATTTCCTTTCCCTTGCCCAACACATTATGGGATATTTTCTTGTTATGGTTGTTGCTATAGAAGGGCTCCTTTTTTGCATCTTTATGGATGCTCATCCCGTCAGTCATTGTTTGGACGCTATGGTGGGTGAGAAATTTGCGTCTGTTCAGACACCAACAAAACACAACAACAATGATTTTAAGTAAACTCCAACTTGCCATTGAGGAGGCAATTTGTGCATTTCGCTTTACAACTAAATCTGTTGATTCTAACTTCACCTCTTGGGACACCTCTGTCCTCGCTAATTGGTTGTCTTTTATCAAACTTCTAATCGATGGCTCTCTGTTTCACTCCTACAAGAGTAAACCTAATAGGTCTGATATCATATGGCATCTGCCACAACATCCCTTCATCAAACTCAACTTTGATGGAGCCTCACGAGGCAATCCTAGTGCCTCTGGAATTGGTTTTTGTTTAAGGGATAATTGTGGCTTTCTTCTTAAGGGAGTTGTTGTTCTAATTGCACATTCCACAAATAACCAGGCAGAGGCCTTTGCTCTATTATACGGTCTAGCATGGTCATCAAATTGGGCATCTCAAATTTGCATATTGAGGGGGATTCCCTCGTCAGTAATCAAGTTACTAAGCAGAGATCAATGCCAAATAGGAAGATCAAATACATCATGTCACAAAGTTGGGCTTTGCTGGATAAGCTTCAATATACCATTCTCACTCATACTTACCATGAGGGCAACAGGTTGGCGAATATACTTTCCAACTATGCTTGCGAAGGTATTCCATTGCATATTGATGAACATTCTTAGCTACTGCAAGACTGACTAGATATCGTTTCAATCCTCCGTCAATATTGGTTTTTTGTTCTCAGCATGTCCCACATATCCACTGAGAATAAAAGATTTAGTCATGTCTTCTTAGTCTTTTAGCAATTTTCTTTCTTTCATTTCCAACTCTTGAGCCTCAAACTTTATAATCATTTCTTATTTCTTATTTTATTATAATATTATATAGGCTTATGTTTTTTGTCAAAAAAAAAAAAACATTAACTGAAAGTGATGATTCCAAATGCAACACATAATTGTAATTGAGTATATTATATTAATAGAAAAGGTAACTATTCATCAAAAAAAAACCCGCCATTAATAATAATGATTCTGATACATAATTTTTAACCAAAAGTAATGATTCCAAATAGAACACGTAATTTTTAACCAAAAATCTGCCCTTAGTTCTAGTTTTTAACCAAAAATAATGATTCCAAATTCAACACATAATTTTTAACCATAAGTCTGCCATTACAATTATTTGTATTTAACGTTTGCTACTAGCTAATCCCAAACCTCCTCGTATAGATATATGTACTAGTATAATCTTCAAACCTATGCTAGTAGCTTAGGAAAAGTGGGGAAACATGATAAAACTCATTTGGTTTTTCTCTATGGAATTGATCAGAGCAATGGTAAAGACCCCATGGGATTTTCTTTACAATTAAAGTAATTTTCTCCGCTTTCTTTACGCGGTTTCTCCGCTTTCACTGAATTCGACTCTTCTTTACGCGCTTTCTCCGCTTCTAGTCTGTAGAAGGGTGGAAAGCTCGTTGAAGTATCACTGCTACTTTAAAGCCTTCAGATTTCTCTTCTTCTGTGAAACCCAGTCGACTCCACTCTCACTCGCATTTTCCATCCGATGGCTTCTTCCTCCTCATCTGACAAACGTTCTTCCACTGAATTTGAAAGGGGAACGTTCACAGTGTCAAAAAAATTATATGATGCATTTCTCAATCACAGAGGTCCCGACACCAAAGAAACTGTGGCCTTTGCTCTTTACGATTCACTGGAGGAAAAGGGATTTAAGACATTTCTTGATGATCAAGAATTACAATTGGGAGATTTACTTGAGCCTTCCATTCGAAATGCCGTTTACTCTTCCTCTGTTCAAATCGCTATCTTCTCACCAAGATATGCAGAGTCCCATGGTGTCTAAACGAATTGGTTGACATGCTGAAAACCCAAGCTTTGTTTATTCCTTATTTTGTGATCTGAAGCCTTCTGATGTTCGATTCCCTGACAAGGGAGTTTATAAAGAAACATTCGCTAAGCATGAAGAAAAAGGAAGGTTCAGCAAAGAGACACTTAACGAGTGGAAATCAGCCCTTCACTCTTCTTCGCTCATCTCTGGCTACGAATTCAGTACATCTAATGAGTAAGGCTTAGCTTATTTTTTACCATGACTTCTTTTCCGTTTTAACTCTTTTCTTGTTTCAGTTGTTTGTTTTCAATACATTATGATTTTGAGTCTTCTTATTATTTCTCCCACACCCGATGTCCATATTGAGCTTAAACGCTTTTGATTTCTTATTCGCCTAAATTGGCAGTAATGTGGAGATGTTGTGTTCAAAGATTGCCTTGGCTGTGTAACAGAAGGTTGGAAATTCACTTCAGGGCTTTCCAAGATACGTGGAAGATGCAAAACTTCCAGAGGCATCTGCTCCGGCGAAGAAAACTAGTCTTCTTCCGCGAGTTTCACATCCAGTGGGCATCGAGTCGAAATTTGAAGACGTGGAAGGCTTGTTGAACAACCCAGAAATTCAAGTTATAGCTGTCGTTGGTATGGGCGGCTTGGGGAAGACATTTCTTCTCCAATATGTCTTTAATGCCTTGAAATCCAGGTACCATTCCTCCATTTGGCTTTCTATTTCGAAATCTTATTCTGTCAAGAGTTTACAAAGGGATATAGCCTCCCACATTGGTTTAATAAGTGAAATTGTGGAGGCGGATGTAACTGAAGAGAGAGCGGCTGTATTGATTCATGGCTGCCTACAAGGTAAAAGATGTCTTATTGTTCTAGATGATGTGTGGACGTTGTCTACAGAAGATAGTCTCTTAGATAAACTTGGTCTGCCAGCTGATAAAGATTGCAAAGTTGTTGTGAGCTCAAGAAACAGAGAGGTTGCTACAAATTTGAAAGCTCACCTCTATGAGATGAAAACATTGTCAGATACAGACAGTTGGGAACTGCTCTGCTTTTATGCATTTCCGGATTGTAAAGAAAAAAGGGCGCCATCAAAGACGTTGGAAGAGGTGGGGCATGAGATTGTAAATCAGTGTGGAAATTTACCCCTGGCTATCAAGACGACAGCAGCATCATTGGCCAAGACTAAATCTCCGAGTAAATGGGAGTCCAAGCTCCGTCAGCTGGAAAAGGCAGTTATCCCCTTTGGTGAGCATGATCCTGTGATGGACATATTAAGATTGCGTTACGATTCCTTGCCGGCACATCTCAAACCCTGTTTTGCTTATCTTTGTTTCTTCCCAGAAGCTGCGAGGGTAGATTGCGAGTATCTGATATACCTGTCGATAGGAGAGGGGTTTGTCCCAGCAGGAGAGGAGCAGTGGGATATGGCATGGAATTGGTTGGACCAACTTGCCCAGCTGTGCCTTCTTCAACTATGGGAAGATCTGGATGTCGAAATTATTAAAGGAACTCTAAGAAAATATTGTGCAATTCATGACCTGTTGCATGATTTAGCCATAAACATTTCCAGAGAAAACAAATGCGTTTTCTCTCTGGAGGAGGCCTCTACACATGCTAATGGTAACGCTGGATGGTGTCGGATTTTATTGGCGAAGAAAGATGTAAAGCACAATGCCCTCTCACAGAGACTTAGCCTTCCTGCCTATGTCCGTACATTGTCATTATCTCAGATCACAGAGATCACAAGCATTCCGGAAAACTTGTTTACTACTACCAGAGGACTGCGCGTTCTGGACCTGAGTTGGACACGGATCTTTACATTGCCCGAGTCCATTGGTAAGATGGTACTTCTTAAAGTCCTCAATTTAAGGTATACAAATATAAAGGAGGTACCCAACTGTGTGAGATATCTGAAAGGTCTCTTGTTTCTTGTAACGCCTTCGCCCTGCAAAGAATTACCAGAATGGATGACTGAGCTTAGATGTCTTCAGCATTTAGAATGCGGGAGTGTTGATCGCATGCCAAAGGGAACATCAAAGCTGGTCTCTTTGAGAACATTACGAACAGTCAGCTGGGTGGAGCAAGAATACATTGAAGAGGATTTGGGCTGTATGAATCAGCTTCAGGAAATAGTGTTAAGAGTTAATCATGAGATGGAGTTGAAGAGGATCGAAGAAGGGCTCCTCGCGCACCTGGTGAAGATGCGTTGTCTGGGAATAGCGAATGTGATTGGAGATGGTCGAGTAAAGCAGCTTCCTGATAAAATAAGAGCAATGAAACATCTAGAAAGACTTGCATTAACCAATTTTACGTTGCCAAGTTGGATGTGCCATTTGGAAAATATGAGGGAATTGGAGTTGACAAATTGTGACTGTATTGACTACCCGGAGTTGGATGGAATGCCCAATCTAGTGAATTTGGTGTTGAGGGGGAATAAATGGTGCAGCAAATTCCCCAAGGCATTTGGAAAGACTGGTGCATTTCCCCACCTCCGCTTCTTCACACTTGCGAACTTCAAAAAATTGGAGAAGTTGCCCGAATTAGAAGAGGGAGTGATGGCATGTCTGGAGGACTTGTCTCTATTTGGGGTTTTTCCCGAGTTAAAGAAAGTGGGAGAGGCATTGGAATGTTTGAAAAGTTTAAAGAAGTTCAATTATTCATCTTGGGGAAACATGGAATTGTGGGAGACAATGAAGGAAGGTGGGGAATATCGAAACAAAATCAAAGCTATAAACCCCTATTTAACCATTACTAGTTCCTCCCATATACATGCATTAATTCCTGCTATAAACAGGTAATTACTGCAAATATGAGATGAGAAATACTTATTGCATCCTTGGAAGATGTATGTTTAAATCCCAGTGAAATTTCATGAATTTTGAGCCTCTTTTTGCATTCTGAGATGTGAGCTTCCGTTATTTAAAACCCTAATAAGAATTGTTGTTTTTGTTCATTTTTGTTTCATGGAATTAAAGGGTTTTGCTTTGCCTTTATTTTTTTTGGACGTTCATAAGGGGAATATTATTTTGATATGGATCTAGTCACAGAATGGTTTCTATCTGTGTTCTTTTAGATACTCGAGTGGCCGAGGGTTTGTGCATGCAGGTCTCAAACACCCTGCTGGCATCATGGGCAAGCAGGTTTATCTCTGTCAAGGGTGCATAAGATTTAAAACCAGGTTTATCAGTCCGAGGATAATTTGGGTGAGCAGGTTTATGCTAGCAAATGATTTAAAACCCCATCGTTTATGCTACGAGGGATGTCGATGCCCTGTTCTGTAAGTTTCCCATTCTTGACAAACGCAAAGAAAATGCGTGGAAAGGTGTTGAATCTGGTTTTACAGCAGCCACAACATCTGGCAAAACTTTTAAATGCTTTGATGCACATTCATACTGATTCCAAAGCCCCAATCCGCACCGCTGAGGGGGGGCGTCCACAATGAATGGAATTTCATAATTAGCTAAAACAGGCTCCAACTTCACTCACAGGCTAAAACAAGTAGCTCCCTATAGCATTCATTTGGAATTTCCAGACCTTTTCACTCAATTCATTCATTTGCACAAAAATTGCCATGACAGTTTTGCAGAACTACTAACCTAAAGTGATGTTTTGAAAAGTATAACCTTCGTTGGCAGGAACTCGTTGGAGGACCACATAGAGATCATTATTGACGTGGCAAGTTGATGTAATCTCATGACAGCTGACATCTAATTGTTTGCCTGTGGATGCTTTGTTCAGAGGGTCATAGAGACTTAGTTTGTTTCTAGCATTTGGATGAGGATTGACGACTGTGACATGCTTCAGTCCGAGGATAATTTGGGGTTTTCCTCTTTATCATTACTAAACTAGCGATCGCACCTTTGGGTGCAACAGGGACACCAAAATGTACCGGTAGGCTGTAGATGTCTGCAGGTGTTCTTAGGAAATACAAAACAATAGTTGTGTCGGAGTTTACATCCCTCTAATGTATGGTTCATAGATACTGTTTGCAATTGCGGATTGTTTAGAGAGTAAGACCTTTTGGCTGTTCTTTTGTGTGAACCAATAAGTAACCATACTAACAATTTATCTTTCTGGTCCAGCATTAAACAGAGATGGAGCAGTTGGAAGACAAATGGAAGAGGAAGAAAACACACTCCCAGAAAGTCAGAGGTCAAGCTACGAATTGAGGAGGGTGGTTGCTTTCCAGCGAAGCCAGTGAAGAAGATGAAGAAAGGGAACGTCCACACTACTGGGGTTGTGTTAATCATAAAGAGCCACATGAAGAAATCATGACGCTCTGGAAGGATTAATTGTGTCTGGTTTTGACTTTGTCTGCATTTTTGTAATGTCAATGTAGAGGGAGTCAAGATCCTTTAACAGAAGCAATTGCAAACATGACAAAGATTGTCTGATAATTTCATGGTGTAAAAGTGAAAAATCCATGGAAAGAAAACAGGGAAGCTCTCTGGAAGCCTATGAGTATGTATGCAATTATATCAGGGAAAATCTGAGATTGAGGAATGCGAGTTACATTATTATGGGCTTGTTCAGGGGAGTGTTTGCCAGAAAACAAGAAAGCCAATGTGTCCTCTTCATTTGATTTTAACCATAAGCCCCTAAATTTAAGTCACAATTGGATACATCAAATTTGTGCTCTGTTATTGAGTTTACATTCAATTTGTCCAATTGGATACAACAAATCTTCACTCTGTTACTAAGCTTACATCATTTTGGCAAATTTTCCCAGGAGTCCTTTAATATGTAAAAATATATACAGATGCCGGGAAATGAGTTAAGTAGGTGAATCCCCTTCAGGATTTGTTATGAAAACCAGAAAGCCAACGTGTGCTCTTCAGTCTGATTCAGTTCAAAGGAATATACTTTATTTTGATTTGATTTTAACCATAAGCCCCTAAATTTAAGTCGCAATTGGACACAGCAAATTTGTGCTCTGTTATTGAGTTTACATTCAATTTGTCCAATTGGAAACAACAAATTTGCACTCTGTTACTAAGCTTACATCATGAGTTAAGTAAGCCTTCATGGTGCTCAAGTTGGGCTGGTACAAATTCTTCTGCTATTGGGTACACCACATCAAACCACTAGAGATGCTCAAGTCGATGGCGTTGTAGTCTGCAGTTGCCCATGGTAGGGTGTAGTATTGGAGAAAAGATATAAACCGTCTGTGTCCAGGTGGGTATCTGTTCTGTGGCAATTATTGTAATCCTGTCTTTGAGTGGCAGGGCTAGATAGAGTTCCTGTGGCCCCCACCTTTCTACTATCTGTCGATTCCACGTTGTGTTTGAGGTAGAGCCAAATTGCGGCCGGAATATTTGGCCATGGTAGTGCATACTCTCTAAACTTGGATTATTGATTTGGGGCCTCTGCAGCATTTGTTCTATCCACATATTTCCAACTCCAGACAGTAAACAAGCATACTCTAGTGCACTTGCTATTGATGCTAGCTGGAACCATATCTCACTTGGAAGATAATATATATCTGTTGACTTGCAGGTACTGCAGCTGATCATATGGTCGAAATTGTGTTCTGATGGTAGTCGACATGTAATCAAACTTCTTTGTGCCAATGCTTGTTCTGCAATTATGGAGGCGTTGCTTGCTTCATTACAAATTGTGTCAAATTCTGTTTGGCGGGCATAGGGCGAATAAACAAATAAAGCTATCCAGCAGTCTCGCCCTGAAGCTGCTAAGATAGTTGGGGCAATTCCACACAAACGGACGGAGAAGGAATGGAGACGAGGAGTGCGATAGAGTGTCATGCCTTGAACCCCTCGCCTTGAGTGTCCATCGGATGGTAGCGTCCCGCTATTGATGATCCTACCTACCGTGGTCGATGATCCGGAAGGGGCACCTTCAACTAATATACCTTCACTATAATCCAATAATTGGAGCCCCGGCCGCCCTCCGGGGGTAACAAGTTGATTAATAGGACTCCCCTTAGAACAGTAGGGACCGGGATGAAGTCTTGCATTGCAGTTGTTCTGCATCTCAACAGACCTATCTGGGCAATAGATTGAAATGGTTGATTTAACTTGATCAAAAAATCACATTGTATATGCATTGGAAGATTCAGCATTCGGAAATTAGTTTATTGATAAAGACTTTGTTGTGGAAGCTACAAATTATAAAATCAGTACAGAAATAAACTGTAATGTTTTCTTATTGCCAGTTTGAATTCACTAATACCATCTATTCTATGTAAAAGATCATATACTGTTTCCAATCATTCAGAAAGGATATAGATTCCTAAAATCATTTGGGAATAATTTTGTAGGATTCAGACAACATCAATTTGAAAAGAAAATTCAACCAACGAAAAACAATATACAAAAGAAGAGAAAAATAAATCTGTTTTTTTATAGAGAATACTGTGGTTTTTTTACAGCAAAGCTAAACAATTGTATTGCTGCATCATTATGACAAAGACTAATTACATGTATATAATCACCCAGCAAACTGTTGATTGAAAACCTACGCTGAAAATAAACTTCACGTGCCTTAAATTTATGCAACTAAAAATAGACTATTGGATGTATTCAGTCATGGTTTATTTAAACTAAACTAAATTGGAGAACAACTCTTTGCCTCTCAGAAGATGGTTCTATAGTTTCAGACTTCAGTTGTGGTTTAGGTTAAAATGGAATTTTGTTGTGCTCTAGTTCAAGCTAAGTAGTTGAACAAATCTGATTAAAGGCATTAAATGCAACAATTAGACAACAATGGTGCATAATCTGAAAGCAGTATGATAAGTTGGAGTTGAAGATTGAAACTGAGCAAGCTTCATGTACAATTGCAACTGGTCCTAAAGATAGTTCTATAGTTTCAGACTTCAGTTGTTGTGGTTTAGGTTAAAAATGGAATTCTGTTGTGCTCTATTTCAAGCTAAGTAGTTGAACAAATCTGATTAAAACCATTAAATGCAACAATTAGACAACAACGCTGCATAATCTGAAAGCAGTCTGATAAGTTGTAGTTGAAGATTGAAACTGAGCAAGCTCCATGTACAATTTCAACTGGTCCTATCAGACGAAACTAATTTGACATTAGAGACGACACTCCTTGAAGTGTAAACATTCATTGATAACCAGGTATGATACTAATCGCTTCTGATCGATTACTTTGCACTGCGTGATATTATAGATATATCAGATATCACAGAGTTACTATAAGCAATATTTTTTCAAAATGTATAGATTGATTGCATATTGGACATTATAATTTACATATAAAACATGTTGTATGCATTATAATTTATATATCAGATGTAATGACCCTCACTATAAAGGCCACAGAAACCCTCAAACTGAACTTAGGAATTTTGTCAAACACTTGGCGTGTAACAGTAACAATATTCAGAATATGGTAATTTCAGATTTGATACTTTCACAGAATTACAATATATATAAAGCCATTGAACTATATTTCAATTACAATGCAATAAATTCTGAAATTATTTTTATTACCAATTCTGGACTGATTATTACAATGACTGTATGACAGCAAATTCACCCAAAAAATTGACATATATTTCAGAATGCAAAAACCTGGTTTGAAGAACTATGGAAGAACACCACGTTTTGCTGCAGATCGTTGATGAAGACCTCCAACCGCACCCCCAAACTGTCCTTAATTTGCTGCTGCTGCCCAAACTAGCAGGGCTGTACCAGGCCGTACCTGTACGGCTGCTGAAATAAAATAATATTAGGGTTTTGGGACCCCCAAATGCAAGGAAAATGGGCGCCTAGGGTTAGGTAGTAACCCTGTAAAACCATAAAAAATAACTCCAAGGGGTTGAGGAGATATGAGCAATTATGTGGTTCCGAACCCTGCTTTGCCAATTCTGAAAATGCACTTATTCTGTCTTCAAACTCTTGTCAAATGCTTCTCCAATGATAGGGCAAATCTGAAATCCTTATTCCAACCAAAAACAAACCCTAACAACGAATTCTCAATAAGCTCCAATGAGATGGCTGAATACCAACTCCAATTATGCAACAATTCAGGTGATATTTCACACCCTCAAAGTCGCCAATCCAAGGGAGTGATTCGTTCCCAAAGATCGAATAATTTGCAGATCCAAAGTCCACAAATGTCTTCACAATGAAGAAGTAGAAGAGTTCTCCAATCCAAGCATGTCCAAATGAGAGGCCCAGCCCTCTATTTATTCACTTTTCTAAGAAGTTGCTAGAACTTCTAGAAACATCCTTTATAATTTCTCATTATAATGCACTTTTTTATAATAAAGTAATTTTATAAAATAAAAAGTGCAACTCAAATTAAAATTATAACATGTGGGCCCCAATATCACATAATGATAAAATATAACCTCTTAACACTTCTTCAAGAGCAAGATATGACTATCTGATCCGCAGAATTGACTCTCTTTCCACACCATTTGCCTACGAGAGTCTGGAATAGGCAAATCCATGATCAATGCCATGTCGAACTAAAGAGGGGACATTACATCAGACAACAGCAGTACCATAATTATATTCCTTCGATGACATCATATAACAAGTTTGGAAAAATGCCAACATAAGCAGATACTTTTATGAAATAGCACTTGCAGATCAACTTCTTAAAACAGATTATTCAGTACTCTTAACTCTTTCTATCTAAGAAAAGATACAATCCGTCCATAAAACGTAAAGAGCAGTGAGCAGAAATGAACAGACAATCTCTGTCTGATATCAGATAGCTACAAGTGGAAACATACACATATTGCAAGTTGAAGATTGGTGAGGATTATTGTATTTCAAGTGTTGGAATTTACAGTGGCAGAACAAGTGTATATGTATATTACATATTAAGCTTGGCGTGTGGTCTAGTGGAACCTCAAAATGATTGGTGGGAAATGGCTTAAAAGGTGGGCCAACTTGTGAATGTTGGCTTTGTTCAGTACTAAGTAGAGATGCATGGTGCCTCATTTGATAGTTCAGCTAATCGAGCTTCTTCTCGGATTTGGCGAGTGACAAATGGATTTGTTTGCATACGTGAATATCTATCAAATGTGAAGGTGGGATATATATGCAGGCCAGAAAGTTCCTTAACTCTTGAAATCACTGTGAAGGTGAGTCCTTGGCGGCCGATGCTGCCAATGTCAACTATAGCACGTTGTAAAGGTAGGCCTTGTGCTTTGTGTATGGTCAAAGCCCATGCCATTTTCAATGGTATTTGTCGACGAAGCCCATGACTCAATGGTGTTATGGGAACATCGCTTGGTGTATTGTGGTTCCATGGGGGCCCTATGTAGTTCTTGAAGCAGACAACAACGAAAATGGGTAGCTGAGGTGGCATCTAACCAGCCTTGTAAACTATTGCTCAGATTTGTCCAAGTGCTCCGTTGACAAGGCGTGTGGCAGCCCACAGATTGCAAGACAACATTACCTCTTGTCTGTTACATAAAAGTATCTTTGACTCTAATTGTTCATCCTCTATATCCAATGTTGTAGAACCCCTGAGTTGTTCTGCTATGCAGAGGGCAACGGGTACTGTTGAAGATACTAACATTTGTTTATTGTGTAATGATACCTTTTCATTTGTAGCAAATAGGTGAGTAGATGTGGCAAAAGTAGAGTGTTCTGCAGAACTCAAGGAGAAGTTTGATCTTGTCATTAGTAGCCGCCAATCCTCAATTGTGGGTCGTGCATTTCGTAGGTTTTCCAAAAGGTTCCAGAAACTTACCTGTGCACTGTCATCTCCACTTTGTTGGAATATTTTTGTCAGAGTTATAATTGTGTTGAAGTTGCACCAAAGTGTTCCTCCATAAGATGTCGATGCATACATTGGGATGTCTTTAACTAGTGGTAATTGTGCCAGGTCACCAAATAATATCAATGATCGGCCTCCGAATGGGATTTTTCTTTGACATGGAAATGCCTCGCGTAATTGCTTGTCAATTTTTTCAATAAGTTTCTCCCCTACAAAGCTCATTTCATCTATTAGAATGTATTGGATGTTACGCATTGATTCTTGGAATGAACAAAGTGTCTAGCCTTGTAATGGCTGCATTTCTATAATTGGTATGTGGAGGGTCGAATGAATTGTTGATGCTTGTATATTAAATGCAGCTACTCTTGTAGGTGCAAGGAGAAGGAGAGGTGCCTGGTTATTCAGAACAACTTTCATAAGTGTGTTTTTAATGCATTTGATCAAGTGTGATTTTCTTCTATGCCTTGGATAATCATCCGTAATGGTGGGAGAGCTATGTCGGACTGTGCATGGGAAGCAATGAGGTCGTTTGCCTTTCTTTGCTTTGGCGAGAGAGTGGATTCCAGATTTTGCCAAGGAGCATGTAGAGGTTGAAGCATTTGCTTGTTGGAGTCAATAAATGATGTAGCAATGGTCTCTTCTAAGGGATTGAGTTGAGCTTCTCCCCAATCATGGTTTATATCTATGTTACGTCGCCCAAGCATGTCGAGCTCGTTAACATGGATAGGTTCTCGTGATTGTGAACTGAAAAGAACTTGCCATTCATCTCGAGTATCTTCTGCCATATAGTCCATCCCTATTAAAGGACTATTTCCTTCATCCTCTTTTGTTGTCGCTGTAGTTGGTTGGTGTGCATGCCATGGATTGTACAAATGTTTGAATCTTTCCCAATGTGTTATAAATTCAGCATTAGAGCTGCCAAGGTCTGCCTCAATGTTGCAAAATGGGCAATACAACATTAGTTCCATCCAACAAAATGTAGAGAATGTTTTGTCCTCTGTTGGAGGGATTGTAGTGAATCGTGGAGATACCCGCACGATTGCCTTTTTGGGTCGTTCCTTCCATTGGCTGGCTTTGTGAGATGTTCTGTAAGACCACTTCTGTGTTACGTCCAGAAGAGACAATGCCTCAAGTTGTGTAGGTCGTGCGATGTATACATCAATATGGTGTGGAGACATGCTTGTAGTTGTCGTGGAGATGGAAATGTGGTCGGTTAGTTGCTTGTGTACATTAAGGTTTACAAATTTCCTGCTACACAAGGAGAGGGGCAATTTTAGCAGTAGGTGGCAGGTCTCTTGGGCACCAATGTCTCTTTCAACTAGTGTGTTAGTTAGCATCTCACGGAATGCATTTGTAGTTGGTTTATCAGATGCAAAGGTGGTGGAGATGCGAGATAGCATAGAGTGGAATGTCTCAGACTTTTGCTCTGCTTTTGCAGCATATTTTGCAATATATTTCAGGACTGCATCTATTGATAGAACTGGCTGGCAATCTACATTGGCTCTCCAAATGGACAACATTGATGCATTGTGCAGATTGAGGCGGTCGTCATTGCATGTCAGATTGGTCTTTGCATGCTCGTCTGCACTAATAGAGATGTCTAAACTCATTTGCACTATCCATGGGTCTTTATATCGACAAACCATAGTAGCCTGCTTTTTTCGGAGGCAAGTTTGTGTTGTGCACTTTGTATGTCGCTAGACATGATTGACTAATTCAATGTAATCATTGAGGGTGTTGTTAAAATTGAGGCAGTGTCCAGGAGGCAAGGCTCATCAGTTGGCGAGCGGGGTATCACCTCCTTTCTTTGTTCAGTGGTCCTCGGGTTCCATGCAGAGACATAGTTGTCAATGTATTTAACTGCACTGTCCACTGCCTGTGCATTGTTCCAATCAAGTTTCTCAAAGTCTGGGGTGCCAAGAAGCCAAATGAATCCATGGATATGTGCAGACCCTCTATGTTGCCATTCGTACCTAAGGAGGAAAGTATTTATTAGGTGGTATGAGTATCATGATAATGTAATTACTAAATGTAATTAAGTTTGTACCTGTACCAATAGTCTGTAACCCCCAAGAGCTTTTCGAGGACCTCCTCATGAAATGCGGTAAATCTGTGGTGCATATATAGGGCTGTAAGTTGTGGGTTTTGCACTATGTTTTGTAGCCTCCACGAGCTTGCTGCATGATGGCATAGTGGTGTTTTCAGGGCATGATGTTGCGCAAGTCGACCCATTTTGTATCTGCTGCACTCAATGTGAAAAAGAGTGTTGGATAGCCAAGTTGTATAACCATATCGGACAACTCACCTCGTCTTTAATTCCAAAAAGGCCTTGTTCCACGGATCTTCAAGGTAAAACGCATAAGTTGTTCTACAAGTTTATCATCTAGTAGGTCCTTTAGCCTTTGACGAAGGTTTGCTATAGTTGTAGGCAGTGCTTCATCTAGTTGTCTTTGGACAAAACTGACGTTGTAGATTGGGTCCGATGCCTCATGAGTAAGCTAAGCAGAAAGGATCTAAATCATGGGTGCTGCCCAAATTGATTATTATGATGCCGCATAAGATGCACATCATATTCTTGGAGGTGCACTTGCTTCAATCATTGTTCTTTGAGATTTGCATCACCGTTAGGAAACAATGTAGGAAATGCCATTGCAAATAAGCTTTCTGTGGTATACTCATTTATTGGCTATGGTGAAATGGTCGGCCATTGTATTTTAAGGATTGATTGGCTTGTTCCTAATTGTAGCAGGGATCTCACTTTTGCAATTTCAGTGGATGTAGGTGGCAGATTTGCTACAAAGAAGGATTGTTCTTGTAAAATACCTTCAAGAAGGTCGTCCTCTGTAACTTCTATTGCTGAAAAGCCCAATTCTTGTTGATCAAGAGTTGATGTTGTTTGACGTAGGAGGTCTAAGACATCAATAGAGGTAATAGGCAACGATGCTAGTGCGGGTTTGTCTAGGTGTATATCCCGATAATATGGATCATTCTGGATTTTGTACTTCAATGCTTCATATACACGGTCCTTGCTAACATAGAAATTGTATTGTTGTTTTGCTATACTCTTCTTGTTAACAATTATTATATCCAGTTCACCTATGTGCCTTGGCAATTGAGATGTGATAGTAGAAATATCTTGAGGGAAAGATATAGTGTGACCACTATATTTTAGTTGGCCACCTTTTGCATACACCTTTGCATAGGTCACCTGAAGTATTGGACTAACTCTTGCAATTAGCATCTCTTCTATCCGAGTTAGTATTTTAAAGCAAGAAGGTTGCTCTCCAAGGTCCATGTGATTCTATTGTGAGAACCAATGGTTGTCCTTTTCATATGCACATCTAGAACAAGTATTTGTACTATTGCATTTTTTGCTTTTGATACCTGATACTTTTCCATGCAAATTACACAGGTTAGCATCTTTGATAGGCTATCCAACTTTGAGCGGAAGTCATTTCTAGTAGTGGAGTAATTTGCACCAAATTGCAGTATCCATTCCATTGCCTCAACTGAATCGGTATGTTGGCTTGCATTTTGGAGGTGTGCGGAGAAGATGGGGATGTCAGATAGACATGTTGTGTTGGATTGGTTGAGTTGTGGTTGACATATTGGGAGGACAACAAGGTTATGAGATGGTGACAGTGTAACATCTGGGGTTGTTAAATGAAGGCTTCGTTACGTCTCTTATTGATTGTTTCTGCTCTCTCAGAATACTATTTTCTTTGTAGCTCATTTCTTCGAGCCCATCTGTCGGCATCAATATTATTGTGCACTTGCATTGTTGAGCTGATTTCTTTGATTATGTGCAATAATGGTTGTATTGATGATGGCTATTTGTACCTTTAGTGTATGGAAAAAAAAGTTTGTTAAACAAGAATACTTAATGGGTATAGACAAATGCTAGGCATACTAGTTTGGAACGCACATGGAAGTTTACTGTATAGGCAAGAGAGGAAGGTATATTGTGCATTGTAGAAATAGTAATACATTAGAACATGTAATTTTTAAACATAGTAAAATAATACGAAATTATAAATACTAATATAAGGACAACGTTAATTTACAGACAGTGTACAATAATGTTGATGTTATTTGTTAAAGACATTTCTAAATTTTAGCTGTTTTGTACATTCAAGTATAACACACGTAAAATAAGCATGTTAGCTATTTTCATAGGGAGAACAATATTGTTGGACAATTCATGGTCTAGCTGATTGCACTTAAAAAAAGAGTAATCTTGTTTATCAGGCATAGCATGGTCTATAGACAATTTGTAAATCTTAATTTCTAAGTAATGGCAAATTGATATAGCATAATAAATCTGTAACCTTATAGTTGCAATTGGAGACATACCCATTACTAAAGAATAAATTTGTTTGTAAGTGCAACATTTGTATACATATGACTACATTACAAGACACTCAAACTTAGTAACACTTTGCATGTACAAAACAACATTGTTTTAGAAGTTGTGGTCGAGTTCATTTACAACAATTACCGGTGAGCTTGTCCAGAATTCCTAGCTTGTACATAATTACAATATCTCTATGTTAAAGCATTGCAAATGTGACTCAAATGGTCTTAAAGGTTGTCATGATGATGCTTTGTCATTTCTGTCCATCAAATGTCATTGCTCTAATGTTGATCTGAAATAGAAATGTGTGGTTTACCACTGTAGCCAAAATTTCCTTGCCAGCATCAGGTTCTACAAGTAGCAGTTGAAGGTCTTCTGTAGAGATACCCAACAAGGCATTTGCAGGGCCATCAAATGATGTGACCTTTTCAATTTCAAGCTCACTTTTTGCGTCTTTTAAGTCCATCTTTAGCATGTAGCTAAACTCACAATTGAGGAAATTTAGAGCACACTTTGGGCATTCAAATGTAGTCGGAGAGGTCTAGTTAGTAACCGTTGTACCAAAAGCCCGGACTGTTAGTAAACGGCACCTCCCTGCGTTAAGGGGGCAACCCCAGGATAGCCTCGCTGGCGAGGACCCCGGACACGTGGTAGCGACAAACCGCACGGACAGACCTACGTCACCTTCCGTTAGGGGCCCACTCTGGGGACATCACAGCCCACCACGCTCCGCGGGTCTCGACCTCGAGACCTCCGGCTCTAATACCAAGTTAGTAACCGTTGTACCAAAAGCCCGGACTGTTAGTAAATGGCACCTCCCTGCGTTAAGGGGGCAACCCCAGGATAGCCTCGCTGGCGAGGACCCCGGACACGTGGTAGCGACAAACCGCACGGACAGACCTACGTCACCTTCCGTTAGGGGCCCACTCTGGGGACATCACACTGCACAACCTTTTTCTTACATTTTTAATTCTCCACAATACGCGGGCATGAGAGGTAGTAGAAGTTGTCAAGATGTAATTGTGTTATAGTTTCTTTGATACATGTGACTTCCTCTTGGAAGATTGTTCTATGGAGCAAAGATGAGATAGGGACTGAATTTTCAGAGTGGTTGAGATGGCACTGGACCAAGGGTCTTGGAGCATTGTCAAGGCCTTTTGTGTTGTACCATGTTCTTAGTGTATTGGTGTTAATGTATAGATTAGTTGAATAATTATTTATAACTCACACACACACACACACACACACACACACATTCCGCCCGTGTCTTACTCCCGTCGATACATTGTTATCGGTATTGAGTTATATGTTTGCAGATTAGTTAAATGAGTCATGCCCGATAGACGTGACTCAAGTATGAGTCACGGCTATCAGTCGTGACCCATAGACAAACCGTTGATGTATAAAGACATCATACTTGCAGTTTATTTTATGTACAAAACACATACATTCAGACAGTCTTCAAGCATAAATATAAACAGCGAACATATCATTTTGTCGTTCAGTTTTTCTGATCTGCTTCAATCATATATTAATTATTATCTTAGAATAATATTCTCCCTTCAATCTGATACACTAACAATTGGCTTCTAATATATCAGGATTTATCACAATTGTAGTTAGAGATATACTATCTAGAGCCTTGCCACGCCAAGATATATAATATGAGCAGATTGGATTAGGAGTATTGGAGGGTTTGGTAGTAGCAGTAGTGCTGCAATATTCCTGCCCTCAACATCACAAAGTTCACCCCCACAGGGTGACATCAATAGTACAATTTGATATATTAGTAATAGTAATTGTGCATTTGTGTCTTTCAGTACCATCTACTTTGCGAATGGTTGATGTAGGATTGATAGATAGCATTATGCCAATGACATCTATAACATGATTTATAGGTAGACACTATAAGGATTCTATGCTCTTGATATTGAAGGAATGCAGAGGAATGGTACTTTCTACAGTTGTTGATAGAGTTATGGTAGATGAATTATGTAAAACTACCTCGAAAGGATTAGTGGAGCTGTTGTACTTTGTATTCGCAACCTTAACTCAACCATTAAATATGACATAAATACTACTTGATTGAATTAGATTGTGAAATCGCTCTACCACATCATTGAAGCATATGACATGTATCAGACTGTTTGCCTTATTGACAAGGTCGAAGCCAAATACCTTGCCATTGCAGCCGACATTCTTGAAATTATGAATTGTCGTTTTCCTCAATGCTCTGCCTTCTATTGACCAAGCCTTATGATAAGGCGTCAGGTTCTTAATTGGGGATAGTGGAGATGGGTGCAAGCTCTGTATACCTACTCAACCTGCTGGGTCACTATTTGAAGTTGTCTCTTTTAGACTTTCGCCAACTTCAGTTTGGTTATTGTCTGACAAAACACGGTTGGCAGCTTTGAGTAGAGGAATTGGTGATCCAATTCATGTTTTTGAAGTCGCAACTAGTTTAAAATTACTGACTACAATAGCTCTGCATTAAAAGAGGGTACTATTTAGTAATGGAAAATGTTGAGTACATGCATTTCTATGGCACAAAATGGAGCAAAATACATACGTGAAATTCAGAAACGTCTTGCACTCATAATCCGTCAAACATATGATGGATCCTTCTTCTAACACGTCCACAATGAGATTGTTAAAATGATGCGGAATGAGGCAAGGATGCGTGTGTACGCCATCGGAAAGTTGTAACCGATATGTCACAGCTGCAGTCTGCTGTTGCTTTATTGGACATATAGTTGCAAATTGTAATATAGGATGGGATGGAAAGAAGAAGCTAGAGAAGACTACAGGAAAAACATCAAATACAAACAACACCTTATGGGTTACATCTATTCATTCACGACAAGCACATAGGGATGCTGCCTTACCAAATGCATGTTTCTTCAAATTGTAGCCTGTTCCTACAAATGACCATGGAGAAAGTACTGTACATTCCTCCTACCCGCTCTCCACCACACTTAGACCACTTCATATGGTGTTCGTGCGAGCAAGAGGCATTTCTGCCCAAATTAACTCACAGAGATTCTTGTGTGAGTCTGGCTTCCTGCAGCAATAACTCCTACACAAAAACCAATGCCACTACTATTTTATTCAGAAACCAATAACTATGATATGCATCTCTAATTAATTTGCAGTGTGAACAAAATATAAACTAAGTAACAAGAAACCACCACGATTTTATCTATTTCATCTATTTCATCTATTCAAGGCAGAATACAAATAACTTTCACAATATCTCGGCCTTCTTTCCACAAAAAAGAAAATCAAATCCCTCTCCCTAGCAATCGATTTTGGAGAGAATATATAAACAATGACAAACAGTTAAAAACTGTTTTTGGCAACCACCAGACCCATAAAGGTTTTGTTCAATCCTTTACTAAGTGATAACAAAACATCAAAATATGCCCTAAAACATTAAAATATGCCCTAAAACATCAATCATTTACTAAGTGATATCAAAATATTAAAATATGCCCTAAAATATCAAAGTACCCCCCATAAACAATACAGAAATATTATTCCTGTAGTTGCTCCTGCAGCACTGGTCAAGGGAGAAATTGCCATAAGAAATTAAAGGTCTATTATTGCTCAAGGTTTACATTAAAAGACATCTAAAATAGAGAAATTCTCACAAGCAACTAGAGTTCTATAATTGTTCAAGGTCTAGATTAGCAGGCATCTACAATGCAAAATGGTACAATACACTGTAGTGTAATTCTAGTTTTATGATGTATGTCTTCTTATGTACAAAAATGATCTGGGTTTTGGTGTTTAAATGTAATCAGGAAGATATTAGGTTGCCTAAATCTGTACTTCTAAATGGTATAATACACTGTAGTGTAATTCTAATTTTATGATGCATGTCAAGAATGACTTGGGTTTTGTTGTTTAAATGTAATCAGAAAGATATTAGTTTGCCTAATTCTGTACTCCTTCTATTGTGTTTGGTTTTGATCCATGTTTTTTTTATTTTGACCTATTCGAATAGGAAAAAAGGGAAGCTGCATGGAAAACTCACAAAGTGTAAATGGTTATGCTGAATCAGCATTTCTGCATGAGTGTAGACAAGTTTATGAATCAACATTTCTGTGGTATGGATAACTTTAGGTGCTAGGCAGCTCCTAAATCAGCATCTTTACCTCTGCCTACATGGCTGGTTACTTAAAAAAATTCATCTCTAACAGATCTGGAAGTGAGGTAAATATAGATATCCTATGATTGATTTCCATAACACAACCATCTAGCGCATAAATATTTTAGTTAGACCATAAATCAACATTTCTGTGGTATGGATAACTGTAGATGCTAGGCAGCTCCTAAATGGGCATCTTCACCTCTGCCTACATTGCTGGTTACCTAAAAAAATTCATCTCTAACAGATTTGGAAGCGAGTTCAATATAGATATCCTATGATTGATTTCCATAACACAACCGTCTACCACATAAATATTTTAGTTAGACTACGAGTGATGCCCACACGACGAGGATGAACATTTAGAGTTTGCTATATAGTTTATTGTATTTTGAACATCACAAATATGTTAGGTAGATCATGAGCGTTGTTCGCACAACGAGGACGAACATTAGTATAGAATGAAATAACTAAGGAGAGTAGAACTACTCATGAGTCCTTGGTCCTAATTATAATGTTGTAGATGTTGCAATGAGAATGAAATTACTTATTCAAAAGCATTCCAACATGAAGCCTCCACTGATCTTATTACTGGAATTGAATATAATAGTTTAATTGTTAACCATGTAGGATAATTGTTTATAAGTTCCAAACGTGGATGGGCATAACACATATGGATACTTGTATTTACATAACACTGCAAAAGTTGTTTTACATTATTAAGGAGACCATATCTAAACTTGCATTTACATTCCCTTATATCTAGCATTTCATTTCTTTTGGTGTTCTTCCTGGCTACATCTCTTCCAAGCTTCTCTATTCTACCATTTGAGCCACTTGCATGGGTTTGCCCTCAGCAAGCAATGCAGCTTTGACCTCGGCCCTAACCTGAGGTATCCACTCGCGCCTTTCATGCATGATCATGTTCAACGCGCTAGCTATAGTTTCATCGTCTCTAATAGGTTTTATCTAGCTATAGTTTCATCATCTCCGATAGGTTTTATTTGGTACTAATCATAATCTTCAGAGAGCGTTTGCTATCCTTACTTGTGAAGGATCACGGGTACGTTTTCTCTTTGTGTGTTTAATAATAGCCATCCCTTTCCTAAACATCATATTTTAGAACTCAAGCTTAGTACAAATAGAAGCACAATTATATGGAAGCAAAATTTATGTTCACTAGTAACATAGTACTCATTTTAGAATAACACATTAATCTTTTGTATAAACCAATAGATAAATGTGGTCTAATTATTAGACAAAGTGCAAGTAAATACAACTAAAATAGTTGCCAATCATGAGCAATTTGCAAAAATATAAACAACTAAGTCAATCCTCACTGAATTAGTTTGCAACGAGACATAATTTGCCAAACAATGGCACAAAGTCCTATGCAACAGTTTGTTAGGGGAGAATAACAGGGGCATGCATGTCTACCCTAGTATAATCTACTTAGTTTTCCTTAGCTCTCTCCATATTAGATTTCACCATTCATATTTGTCCTAGTGCATTAGCCTCTAAGTTATCAGCAAACAAGCCTTACATCAAACAAGCTGCTCAAAATGTCATGCTATGTAAGCATCCAAACTCTTGCACTGTATTTCATATTATCGAGTCGCATTAGGGTCTTTTATTTGTTTGGCTTCCTTCAAACATAACAACTGTTGTTAGGAAATAATGTAACGAGATGTATGTGTCCGAGTATCGGGATGTACTCGTCAGGGTATCGGGATGTACTCGTCGGGGTATCGGGATGTACCCGTCAGGATAATGGGGTGTACCTGTCGAGGTAACGGGATGTACCCATCGAGGTAACGGGATGTATGCGTCAAGGTAACGGGATGTACCCGTCGGGGTATCGAGATGTATGCGTCGGGGTAACAGGATGTAACCGTCGAGGTATCGGGATGTATGTCGTAAGGTCGACATGTATCGAGATGTATCGGGAAGGTTCTATTATTGTAGCCGACATGTTATATGTGGCCAACAGATACCTTCGAGAAGGTTCCTCAGATAGTATTTATATCCCCCTTCGGGATCGTTGTAATCATCATATCAGAACTTAATGTAATATCTTGGCATATGCGAATATAATCAGAGGAGTTCTGTTATTCTTATCTGCTATTCTGTTCTATTATTTGTATGCATTGTTTCTTTACCCAGTATGGTAAACATTTGGCATTGTTGCCCAATGGACCTGGGAAGGCAGGAGAATGAAGAGTAATGTCGAATCAGTTGAACAAGAATAAGAACAAGCTGAAGGACAAGGACGAAATACGCACAACACACGGAGATTTGATTTTGGCGTAGCAAGTCGAACGCAGAAAGAGGTTCTAGAAGATTGTTGCTGACGGATGCAGAAGCGTAGAAGCATTGTTGGAGGAGATGTGATAGCGGGTGGAGTTGGTGGAAGAAGCACACGAGGAATTTTTGAATTGGTGTTCGCCGAGGGAAGAGAATCCAGACGGAAGAGAATCGACTCGCACGGCTCGGAGTGCCGAAGGAGCAAGAGCATGGAGTGAACTCTTCGTCCGCGATACACTTCCAGAAGGAACAAATTCGCTTATCGGAGATCCTTCTTCACCAAACAGCACAGCTGCCGGGATGCCAAGTGTGAGCATCAGGATACCAAGTGTGAGCATCGGGATACCAAGTGTGATCGTCGGAATACCAAGTGTGAGCGTCGGGATACCAAGCGTGAGCATCAGGATACCAAGCGTGAGCGTCGGGATGGCGGGACCAAAGGAGAAGTTACATAAATTTGATGGTGTTGGAGCAGCTGATCCCATCCGACATTGTAAAACTTGTGAAACGATTTGGAGAGCCAATGGCATAACAGATACAAATGAATGGATGAGGCAATTCTCGGCAATCCTATGGGGTGTTCCAACTGATTGGTTTACTGATACCGATCCACAAAAGTTAAACAGTTGGGATAATATTAAGAAGGAATTTATTGTAGAATTTCAAATATTGCGAGATGATAATGAGATTGTAGCAGAGATATTCAATACTAAGCAGGGGAAGAATGAAACAGTCCGAGTCTTCTTGAGGAAGTTGAAGGACTTGATCAATAAGATGGAGAATAAGCCGGCTGACGGGTTACAGAAAAGATGGTTCATTGAAGACCTTCACCCAAAGCTGCGAAAGAAGATGAAGATCATGCCACCATCGACATACATTGAAGCGTATAACCAGACAATGAACCTAGAAAGTGAGTAGAAGACCAAGAAGAAGAAGAAGAATAGTTCATCCGATTCAGATGACGACGCCTCCTCAGGAGAAGATAGCAGTGATGATGAGGGCAGCAGCAAGAAGGTTCGTGCCCTTCAGAAGGACATGATTCAGATGATGAAGGAATTCAAGAGCATGAACAAAGAGACTAAGGGCAATGAACTATGGTGCACGGAGTGCAAGAAAGAAGGCCATACGAAGGGATCCTGCTCAAAAGAGCAATTTTGTGAGATTTGCTAGATTATGGGACACTCGGTAAAGGAATGCCCTTTCAATCTGAAAACAAGAACACCGCAGCAAGTGTTCCTGACACAGGAAGCGTCCGCCTCCGGAGGGAGTGGGAACAATAGTACGGAGGGTGCCACGTCGGGAGGATACAGAAATAATCGGCGCTGTCAAAACAACAACAACAACAACAATAGCGGCAACAACAATAATGGTGGGAGGAGTCAAATCCAGTATGATGCAAATGGCCAGCCGATAGTCCAATGCCGTGCATGCAATTTGTGGGGTCACTTCGCTCGGGAGTGCACAATGGCGAACACACCGAAGTTGCTATGCCGATGGTGTCGACTTGGCAATCATGACGATGTTAAGTGCCCGAAGTCCGGAGTAAACTTGATTACTGTCGGGATGGATGAGCAAGAAGTCCTGGCAATCACTCGGAAGCAAGAAAAGCTCTACCCTGATCCGATAGAGGAAAAGAAGAGACTGGAGGAAGCTTGCGCAGAGATCCAAAGAGCAACGCAGGTAGAAACTGCACACTTGAAAGACACGCCTGGTACCTCCGTACAAAACTGCGCAAAACAAAACATTGTACGACAAATATTGCAGGCCAAGGTACCTGTCAGAATAAATGATCTGTTGCTTACTATGCCTCAACTTTGTACAACACTCACGAATATAGCTCCGATTGTGAAGCAACCAACAGAGCAAGAAAAGGAGAACCAAGGGGGTGCAAGTGCGGAAGACCCGATGTTGTTAGCTCTTGCATCTGGATGCTATCCGACGGTTGTCGAAATGGGCATTCTCGGGACTGTGCTAACAAACACGATCGTGGACAGAGGATCCAGTGTCAATGTGCTGCTAGAGGATACCTGGAAAAAATTGGGACAGCCAACATTATGGCCACCTACCTTTTAGTTGCTAACAGCCGATCAACATGGAATCAAGCCATTGAGAGTCCTGACAGCTCAACCAATGACGATTGGAACACAACCATCCTGTTGGACTTTGTCGTGATTCCACTAAAGCGGAAAGGATACGATGCCATCCTGGGTCGGGGGTGGTTGATACAAGCCAAGGCAAAACACGATTGGAAGAAAAATACTTTATCACTTGAAAGCAAAGGGCGGAAGTATGTCATCGATCTACACACTCAAATGGTCAGGGAAGAAGCTATATCATCAGATTCCGAAGAAGAAGAGGATGAAAAGAGTCAGAATATAGAACCAGATCAGGAGGGAGTCCTGTGGTTGGAAGGAGGATTGACAGACGACGATCTGGATTCAGTGAACAGTCCTTACCATTGGCAGATAGAGGACTACGAACTCTTTCCGAGCTGTAATATGTTAAGGGTCGATGAGGGTGAGAAAGAAAAGAGAAATGAATGTCCGAAGGAATATAGAGAAGTAGAAGAAGGAAAGGCGATTACAGCTAAAGCTGAAGGAAAGAACATACAGTATGAATCCAAAAGAAGGAAAGATTCCACTGTACGACCGTGCAAAAAGAAAGTGTTACGTCAAACCATAGATATAGCAGAAACGTGCCGGCAGCAAGGAAGACACATCATACGGTCTACACAGGAAACAAAAAGGAAGGGTTTAATAAAAGTTGCAACCAATTGGAGTGAAGGTGCTATTGACAGCAAGAAGGGGCAACCGACGGAGTCCATGGTACCGAGTTTCGGGAACAAACTGGGCGATATGGAAAATCGGAGGAAGAGATCGTGTACCTTAAATAAACTAGAGGAGCGACAATTGTAGGCACAATGGGCCACATAAGTTACACAAAACATGCGGAAGAGATGGCAGGAGAAGTTGAAGTATGACGGATGGAATGAGATCAAACTAGGCAAGTTTCAAGTGAAATGGATCAGTGTGCTGTACTAGATTCGGGAAGTGGGTGATAATGGAGTAATAAAATTATGGATGCTCGACGGAAAGGAAGTGGCCATCGTAGTGAATAGGTCGAAGTTGAATGTCTACCATGAAAGAAGTAACGCACCTCCGTGGATGAACAACTGAGACAAGAATGACTGTAAGTACTATATATATGTAAATATTGTACAAAGTTATCTGCTTTAAAAAAGAAAAAAGAAAAAAAAAGGATTGAAGAAAAAAAAATTGAAAAAAAAAAGAAAAAAGAAAAAGAAAAAGAAAAAGAAAACAAAGAAAGAGATTTTAAAAAAGAAAAGCACCGTACGGTCTCTTGGCCGTACGGCATATGAGTCTCTTGACCGTACGGACTTAGCAAGAGTGCAAATTGCCACCGTACGGTGTTCCTAGTCACTCATCATACAGTTTCTAAATTCATATCACCGTACGGCTTGGAATTGAAAAATAAATCCCGTACGGTTTCCATTTTGTCAAACAAGTCATTTCTTCCTGAAGCACTGAAGGCATTCGTCACCGTACAGACACAGATGGAGTACAAGTTGAACATCGTATGGCTTTGAGAGGTGTCCACATTGAGCCGTACGGCTCTTTCCGGACAGTAGCATTCAGCATTGAAAGTGGCAATCTCGTACGGCATCTCCAAGTTGTATCACCGTACTGTAGCACATGTTGGAAAATTGAAGAAAGAATCGAGGCACATCAGCCGTACGACAACGTAGAAGGACCGAAGCACAGTAGCTGTATATTGGCAGTGCAGAAGAATGATGACAGGAGGTTTTCTATATTTAAAAAAAAAGAAAAAAAAAAGTCGACAAATCAAGAATGCTCATAATGAGTAACGGATGATGCCAAAGGGAAGGGGAAGCATGGGGCGTTGCCCCTCGACCTTGCTGGGGGCGTTGCCCCCTAGAACCCTAGTCGTCTCAGATTATCAGTTGTGGGCAGTATGACCAGTCGATGAGATCGAGAGCTACTGCAGGCATAGTGTGTCAGAGGTGGAGAGATAACAGAGTGAAGAAGGGCAGAGGCTGGGTA
Organism: Cupressus sempervirens; assembly: GCA_028749045.1. Taxonomy (NCBI): domain Eukaryota; kingdom Viridiplantae; phylum Streptophyta; class Pinopsida; order Cupressales; family Cupressaceae; genus Cupressus; species Cupressus sempervirens. The sequence goes on along the minus strand of CM053783.1, from coordinate 29,912,745 downwards.
GGAAGCTTGGGAGATGGCAGAGAAGGCTCGGGAGGAGATGGCCGATCGACTTGCCACCTAACAGATTGCAAGGGAAGCAGCGGAGCAGCGTTTGGTAGCAGCACTTCAGCTCTTCACCGTCAGAGACACAGCCTTCGGGCTCATGATTTATCAGTTCATGTTCTTTTGCTTTATGAATAATGTAGTTGGTTGTTGGGTTTTTTTGTTGTCGAGTCGTTGGAGACGACTTTTCTTTTTGGGGGGGATGATGTCATTAGGAAATAATGTAATGGGATGTATGCGTCAGGGTAACAGGATGTACTCGTCGGGATAATGGGATTTACCTGTCAGGGTATCGGGATGTATGCGTCGGGGTAATGGGATGTATGCGTCAAGGTAATAGGATGTACCCGTCGGGGTATCGGGATGTATGCGTTGGGGTAACGGGATGTAACTGTCGAGGTATTGGGATGTATGCCGTAAGGCCGACATGTATCGGGATGTATCGAGAAGGTTCTATTATTGTAGCCGACATGTTGTATGTGGCTGACAGATACCTTCGAGAAGGTTCCTCGGATAGTATTTATATCCCCCTTCGGGATCATTGTAATCATCATATTAGAACTTAATGTAATATCTTGGCGTATGCAAATATAATCGGAGGAGTTCTGTTATTCTTATCTGCTATTCTGTTCTATTATCTGTATGCATTGTTTCTTTACCCAGTACGGTAAACAACAACCAGGCAATATTGGCCATGGGCCTCAAACTTGATACATTGAGCATCTGAGACACAATACCTTCTGAATTGACATTAGGTCCTTTCCTATTGTGAATCTTGACAGAAAAGAGATTGCAACTATTAAGCTGCCAAAGCATGCATGCAACTCAAATTTCTAATATTGTGAAAAGTTTGAGAGATGCTAGTGAAGGATTCAAAGGGATAGCCACCAGAGAAGGGTTCAAAATTAAAGCTTTAAAAGACAAAGCTGGGCAAAACTGTAAAAAGAATACAAAGGTAGCCAGTGTATGGACAATAGTTTTTAATGCTTTATAAGTCTTCTAGAGACATGAGCTTTGAGTGTGATTTTAAAACATTATGCGTCCTAATTTCAGATATTTTCTTGATTAGGTTAAAAACATACAGTTAATATAAAAGTCAAGATAGAATATGCTTCTACAGTTCTACTGTTGGGTGCTCTTACATCATTTCGTAGTGCCTTTTTGTTATTAGCTGATGTACAGTTCTAGGAGATTCATACCTATTTAGCCTCTAACTTGCATAAAGTTATCATTCCTCCTATAGAGAGGCAAACAGTCTTGTAACCACTAGTTTATTGTCATGGATGCAGCATAAATATTTTGACAATTTCTGAAAAATTGTTTTCCCAACAGAGAGAGCAATGAATTGGCTTGATTACATATATGCCTGCAATAATCTATTTAAAATATAATTGTTTCTTAATTTACCTGTCTAGACCCAGGATTCTGATACAACCATTCTCTATCAAACCATATCGTAAACACGGACTTGTTGTACCTCATATAGCTCTAAAATCTATATATCCTCTTGAAGTTCCTATGTGGTATTAAAAAAATTGCAAGGTGTTCCTCTAGAAATCATCATTTGGGTTTAATTGTGCGCACTAGTTAATCAGATCTGTATCATTTTACGGAGCTTTTCAAGTTAGTAAATAAAGTAACACCCAATCTGTTGTACGCATGCTGAATATTTTCCTATAATATGGGCAGATCATAGAACGTAGAACGAAGTTAGATAACTAGTTATCCTGGGCTGTTGGCAAAACTTGAAAATGAAAATGTTCAGAACCTATTAGAAGCTAAATATAAACAACTAAGTCAATCCTCATTGAATTAGCTTATCTAATTAGAGAATCATTCAAAAATAAAAGTCTACCCTTATTCAGTCAACTGATATAGTTGGAGAAACATCAAAAATTAAAGGCAGCACAATTGCAAGGAGACATAATTTGCCAAACAATGGCACAAAGTCCTATGCAACAGTTTGTTAGGGGAGAGTAAGAGGGGTATGGATGTCTTCCCCAACACTATCTACTTAGTTTTCCTTAGGTCTCTCCATATTAGATTTCCCCATTCATATTTGTCCTGGTGCATTAGCCTCGAAGTTATCACCAAACAAGCCTTACATCAAACAAGCTGCTCAAAAGGCATTTTGAACTGCATTTCATATTATCGAGTGGCATTAAGGTCTTCTATTTGTTTGGCTCGCTTCAAACATAACAACCAGCCAATATTGGCCATGGGCCTCAAACTTGATACATTTAGCATCTGAGACACAGTACCTTCTGAATTGACATTAGGTCCATTCCTATTGCGAACCTTGACAGAAAACAGATTGCAACTATTAAGCCGCCAAAGCAGGCATGCAACTGAAATTTCTAATATTGTGAAAAGTTTGAGAGATGGTAGTGAAAGATTGAAAGGGATGGCCACAAGAGAAGGGTTGAAAATTAAAACTTCAGAACACAAAGCTGAGGAAAACTGTAAAAAGAATACAGAGTTAGCCAGTGTATGGACAACAGTTTTTAATACTTTATAAGTCTTCTAGAGACATAAGCATTGAGAAAGTTGGCCATGCCTAGAATCTCAGAGTTCATGAATGATGAGGATGATATATGACTCTGCCAAGGGCAAAGATGTGGACTCCAAAAACATAAAGCTATTGGTGAGGCTTATGATTCTGGCATAGGCAAAATTTCCCAGCCAAGGGGAAAAAATCAAAGCAGCAGCAGATGCGGCCTAAGATAGAACAAAATAAAGATGTCAAAAAACAATTGGCAATGACAGAGAACAAAGATTGATTAATAGAAAACTCTGAATCACAACTACGAACTTTGACTCTGTTAAACGTGTACAAATCTGAATAACCACTCAAATTTCAAATCAGACTTATCCACCTTGGAATGACAATGACAAGGTATGATAAATTAAAAAGCATATGATATCATGGTAATGGTATAATTGAATTATTTTAAAATATTAGCAATCATATTATGTAAATTTATATAATTTTTTTGGTATTTTCTAAAAGTGTAATAAAATATTTGTAACATCCGGTTTCGCGAGTCTAAATTAACATCTAACATACTCAAAGAATACAGTTATTACTTTGTTTCATAGGAAGACAGTTATATCATTCATGTTCATGTGAATACAATTTACCATTAAAATCAGTTAGACAAAATTTCTTAACTATAAACTTGAAATACCATCAAATGAAATTACTACAGAAATTGAAAATCACATACCTCGGAAAACTAAGATCGAAATCAAACTAGGGATACTTCTGCAATCACTCGGGTTAGTCCACAAATACACTATAACAATTTCACATGATGACTAGAATCTAAAAACCCTTATCTAAAAAATCAAATGATGATCACAATTAAATACCATTATATTTAAAATTAGGGCATCACATACCACTGTAACAATTAGGGCATCGTTTACCATCGGTTCATTTAGGGCTTCTGATACCACTTATTCAAATAGGGCTTCCACTACCACGGATTCAATTAGGGCTTCAGATTCCTTTCCTTCCGATTACTTAACTGTGACATTAACTCAAGATTAGAAAATACACTTATATTTGTTATTCATATAATTTTAAAACAATCCATAAATCTATTTCTTGCATCTAGGTGTAAATAACGGTAACAATGGAATAACTCAATTTAATCTTACCTCCTAAATAAAAGTGATAATATTTGCTTCCGATAAACAATTGAATGCATAGCCTATCTCTGTTTGACGCACGACTGACATCTTGGGGAGAGGTGAAACATTGCTAGGGGCTTAACCACCCAACCTTGAACCAAATCTTATCCCCTCACGATCTCTAATGAGAAAGGCCCTCCCTACTTGGAATAGACAGGGGACATCTTGCCATCCTCTAGGCTTCCTGGTATTTTAACATGCAACTTAGGCAGTAGGAGATCACAATTTATGCATGAGTTATTAATGAATTCATATTAAAAAAATGTTAAACGTTGTTCTATCATAACTGGTACTAGTTCATGTTATTGATGATTTCTTTCTCTCACCTCATCACCCATCTTCTGGCTTACACAGTCGGGTGAGTCCCAGGTATTCGAAATACTGAGAGCAGATGGCTCTATCAATTGATCCATAACTTGGTAAAGAATATTATAAGTTTTCGACTTATCACAAACTATGACTTGGAAGAATATATTCTTTAAAACTAGCAGAAATATCATTAATTCTGATTTTCATATTATATATTTAAATCATGATTCTATGGCATCTTAAATAACTTTTTCTCAAGACGTTCTATCCGATTATTACATCTTATAGTTTAGCTGTTATGGAAAACAGAACCAGCAGCAATTGATAAGAACATACAGCAATGCTTGGAGCATGATTGATTAAATACTACCAGCGTTTCACAATCTGTGATTAGAGCTTGCAGAAATAAAAGGTCATTCGAATTCTGATTTTCATTGGCAAAAATAAATCATGTTTCCATATCTTGGACACTGGCTTTGATTATAGCAACAATGTCCGCAACAACAATACTATACTACAATAATCTATGTAATGCATGAAGTAAATAAGGAAGAATTTGCACCTATGTATAATTTGAAAAAGAATTAATATATATTTATGACAAGGACCTAGTAAAATAGAAACCAGCGTGACACTGCATCTTTCTTTACACGCTTATGGAATATATAATATACAGAGACATGAATCAAATATCATTGGTAAATCCGTGGTAAGAAATTTATCTACAGAATATGCATCTTAGGCCTGTCAAGGAATAACACAATCAGAATACGATAGCACATAAATTTGATTGACTTTTGAATGCTTGCAGTTTCCAGCCTCAGCAATGGATTTGAATAGTGACTTTCGGAAGGCAAAGACGACAACTAGAGACTGTTATGTGACAGATTTAAGTAAGAAATCACTCAAACCAAAGTGATCAGTGCTTATTCTACAAATGAGTATCGATCAATTTCACCAAACAGAAATTACATAATAACATTTTTATAAGCAGTAGTCACCATCAAGTTGGGATAACAAATACCAAATGAAGTTGAGAAAACAACGACCATATATCCTGATAGACAATCCACAAATCTGAGATTGCAGACGTTTGAATGGGTGTGAATCCGGAACTATGAGCAGAGGAAGTGTGGAAAGATGGAGTAGTCGAAAATGGAAGAAGGGAGCCGTGTTTAATAAGGTAGTCGGATGCTTTTCCCCCAAAATCCCCTTCCACTCGCGACTTCAAATAAACAAGAGAAGGTGTGACTTCTTGGCTTCCGCCGGTTTACAAGATTATGGTAAAAAGAAAAGAATATTAAAAAGAAAGATTAGAGTTGGAAGAGAAGTTGGAAAGATAAAAGACAACTCAAATTACCAAATATTAAATCAATTAACTATGCCAAGTGTTATCATTTAAGAGCAAAGAATATTAAATTGAAAGAATAGAGTTGGAAGATTGTAATTCGAAAATTATAATAATTCTAAAGTTATTATAATTCAAATATTATTAAAATCTTATATGTACTTATAAACATCACTTTATTAAATTATTTAATTTTGATGGTGCCAAATCATTTTATATTATATGCACGTTTATAAATATTTATTAAAATAATATGATGAAAGATAAATTAAAATCCTTCGAGATATGTTTTATATTTTAATTTAATTATTTTAATTTAATTATTTTAATTAAATTAATTATTTAAATAACTCATGCGGTTCCACAGATGTATCTTGTTTCAAATCGCTAGGTCCTCTACCTGTCTGCCCAGTGATGGCGATGCCCTGCCTAATTCTTTTCTAACAATGCTTCCACCCCTTCAACATGCTTTCTACAAGGAATTTTTCCGTAATTAAATTATAAATTATTTAATAATAAATAATCATAACTGTTAACCTTCATCTCAATTCCATGAATTCGTGATTAACGATCAACTAACATGTCATCTTCACTTGAAATCACAACAACTAACTAGCTTACCATTTCGCCAGATTATAACAAGTTAAACTGCTAATTGACTTTAGACGAACCTCAATGGCTATATTTCAAGTTAGGTCAAAAATTGGGATATAACAATATTAGAGAAAAAAATAGCAGTCAACAAAATAATAAAGTTTAGTGTAAAAAAATGAAGAAAAAATAAAATTTAAAACATATGAATATAATTAGTTGTATGCAAAATATTATGCAATATTTATTTATCTAATTATGCAGTCATTTTTAAATTGTAAAAGTTCACACTATTGTGTCACAGAAAGAAATAAAAACAAGAATAAACAGAGATGTAGATCTAATTTTATTGATAAATTTTTGTCATTACAACAATACTCAGGCTCTGGTTATGCCTCTATTTATAGAGGACTTCAAAGGAGCAAGAGATTTGTCTGACTATTCTTTGTCTTTGACAGATTGCTTGCTCATTGTCTTTGATGCCCTCGTACTCCTCATTTTTCCAATCGACGTGGGATTGAACTTGGCTGCATTTGAATTGGGGTCCAAGGATTTCCTAGGCTCTCTTTTCTGTGTAGATGGGCCTTCTTGTTTTAGTAAAGCCTCTGCCCAGCATCGGTGTCCACACCTTTGTCTTCTACAATATGATTACCTGCAGCATCATCTACGACCACACATCACGGTAGGTACCCATGAGTTTGACCTAAATACTACACAGTTAAATCTTGATAGCAATATCACAATTTGACATGCTATGGAAAATATCTCCTACTTAGAATTGAGCTCTCGTTCAATTAAGGATCAAGCGCTAGAATTGAACATATTCTCATTCTGTAGTCTTCTATATCTGGACAAAATTGTAGAACTGAACTAGATGGATTAGAAGCCAATAACAGGGACTGGCTTTATTGAAGATAAAACTGAAATGTTATATTAGATATTCCTGAGGGATACAATGCAACAACCTATGCAAGAATAGAAATAATTATGAATACTATCTCTGACTTTTCTAATATTGTCACTGTTGTAGCTTACTCATACATCTTGAAATTTCTTGACATTGTAGGTATACAATTTTCTATATAAAAGAATACTACAGACCACCATATGTAGTGGTTCCTGATGGGAAATGCTTCGAAGAGCAGAACTTTGATATGTCCAAATCCTAATCTAGTGGTTAGGTGACCAATGTTCCAAAATCAAAATAACCGCAACATTTTGACATTAGTAAACTTGGCAATTTAGAGATATGGTGTCACAAGGAAATGCTCACAGCCAGTAAAGTATCTGCGAACAGCCAGTGTACTATGGACTTCAATAATGTTTAGCTTCATTAATAATATGAAAACTGAATAGAAACATCGACCTTAGACCAGTATTGTCCAAGAGCTTGGGGTATACTAGCAATTAAAGATAATTATAACATGTCCCAGGTTCAAATTCCTTATTTGAAAACAACTCATAATTACAATATACATATATATATATATAGATTTTGGAATAAATTGAGCTATCTTTAAAAATCTTAAAATTGTGATCCAGAATTGTTGAAGTGTTCCAGATCCCGTTCTTCTATATGTGCGCTTCGGATGCTAGTTCCTTGGATGTCACTAGAAGGTCGTACGGTGGAAAAGAAGTGATGTACGGTGACCAAGTTGCAAGCTGTACAGAGTCTTGTTGATGTAATGATAGGATGTCCGTACGGCGATAGAATAATGTGAAACAGAAGGTTGTACAGTTGGATTTGAGGGTCGTACGGCAGGAATTCTACTTGGTCATACGGTGTAGATGGAAAAAATGACCATACAGAAGGGAAGGCAAGGATGACTGTATGGGAGGAGGAATACTGGGGTCGTACAATGGATGCCGCTAGGAATGATAGATAGGTAGTGAATCATATGGTAGATGGAATGGATTTATGATTAGTGTCAGAACAATGCATTCATTAATTAATAGATATGAGTTTATGCATTTGCAATAAGAGAGGGCACCAATTTGCTAGATTCGAGCTAAGTGATACATGCAACAACGGAATAGGGTGAGGTTTGAATCCCACCAAAACCACATGAGCCAAATAAGAAAGATCTTTCACTTCCGAAATGGCGAACAATCCAAAACTCTAACAAGAATTCGTAGTACAAAAAAATTAATCCAAAAAAACATACCTACAGACTCCCTACAAGCCGTGCTTAAATACTCGTCAGAAAACCTTTTCGAGGGTGTACAAAGATAGCTGACGGCAATACAACTACGGAAACAAAAATAAAAGTGGGTCCGAGATACATTAAACTAATCGGCTCGTTACAAAAGTTTAATTTATTATTTATTTTATAACGAGAACATTACAGTCCTCTTGTCCCAAAGTTTGCTTGTCCTCAAGAAAATGCAATGCCGGGTGCTAGAGAATGTGCTTGCCTTCTCACGTTGCATCATCCAATGGTAGGTGTCACTAGTGTACCAAGTATTCCTTCACAGTGCAGTTCCGTAGGGTCTTTTCATGTACTTCGAGGATCTCGAGTGGTTCCAAAATGAGCTTTTTTTCTTCATTGAGTGGTAGAAGGTCGGTAGCAACTGTGACATTTTGCCCTATGGCTTTCTTTAGACAAGAAACATGGAAGACATTATGAATGTGGCTTCCCTCCGAAAGTTCCAGTTCGTACTATGGCTTTCTTCAAACAAGAAACATGGAAGACATTATGAATGCGGCTTTCCTCTGGAAGTTCCAGTTCGTACACCACTTCACCAATGCGACAAACCACGCGATAGGGGCCATAAAATCATGGCTTCAATTTTTCCTTTCCTATTCCCTTTAATGAAGATTGTCGGTATGGCTGGAGCCAAAGATAGACCAAATCCCCCACTTCGAAACTCCTCTCTATTCTGTGTCTTTTGGCGTACATCTTCTGTTGATTTTGTGCCTGTTGTAGGTTTTCTTTCAAGCACCTCAGTATGTCTTGTCCCTCTTGAAGCTAGTCCCTTGCCCTTGGTGTGCAATTGTCACCCAGAACTGTGTCGATGAAGGAGAGGGGTTTGTACTCGTACAAAGCTTTGAAGGGTGCCATTCCGATGGACATGTGGTACGTGGTATTGTAGCAATATTCCCTCAGATGGATCCATTTTACCCACGTTCGCTGTTGTGCCGAAACATAGTTTCAAACGTAGCCTTTGAGCCATTTGTTCACAATCTCGGTTTGCCTGTCCATCTACGGGTGGTAACTCATACTTGGCAATAATTCTGTCCCTGCCATTTGAAACAGTTCTGTCCAGAAGATACTGATGAATTGTCTATCCTAATCACTGAAAATGTTTCAAGGTAACCCGTGCAGATGAAAAACTTCTCTAAAGAACAAATTGGCAACTTATACAACTTGAAGGTCAGAGAAGATGGCGAAGAAATGGAGCCGAAGATAGACCAAATCCCCCACTTCGAAACTCCTCTCTATTTTGTGTTTGTTGACGTACATCTTCTGTTGATTTTGTGCCCGCTGCAGGTTTTCTTTCAAGCACCTCAGTATGTCTTGTCCCTCTTGAAGCCAGTCCCTTGCCCGTAGTGTACGATTGTCACCTAGAACTGTGTTGATGAAGGAAAGGGGTTCGTACCCGTACAGAGCTTTGAAGGGTGCCATTCCGATGGACATGTGGTATGTGGTATTGTAGCAATATTCTCCCAGATGGATCCATTTTACCCACATTCGTTGTTGTGCCGAAACATAGTTTCAAAGGTAGCCTTCGAGCCATTTGTTCACAATCTCAGTTTGCTCGTCCATCTACGGGTGGTAACTCATACTTGGCGATAATTCTGTCCTTGCCATCTAAAATAGTTCTGTCTAGAAGATACTAACGAATCGTCTATCCCGATCACTGACGATGTTTCGGGGTAACCCGTGCAGACGAAAAACTTCTCTAAAGAACAGATCGGCAACTTGTACGGCCTAAAAGTCAGAGGGGATGGCGAAGAAATGTGCATACTTTGTCAATTTGTCAACTGCCACGAAAATACAATTCTTTTCGTTCACTTTGGGAAGCCTTGTTATGAAATCTATTGATATACTTTCCCACTTATGTTCGGGAATTGGCAAAGGTTGTAGCAACTCGGCAGGAAGATTATGTTTGGACTTGTTCTGTTGGCAAACCGTACTCTCTTACATACTGTAACACGTCTCCTTTAAGTCCTTTCCATGAAAACCTCTCTCGAAGGCTTCTGTAAGTTTTGAGGAAACCCGGGTGTCCAGCCAGAGGTGAGTCGTGTACTTCCTTCAAGATTTTCTGCTTCAATTTGGATTCTGGCACCAAGTATATCCGGTCTTTATAGTAGATGATGTCATCCACCACTTTGTACCAATCATCGTGAGTGTGGCCATCCATTATTTCATAGGCAAATGTATTTTTGGAATATTCCACTAACAGATGTGCCTTCCAGTCAGCTGAAATTTGGTCTAGTGAGCAGATGGTGGGTTTCTTGGACAAGGCATTTACAACTACATTGTTCTTCCTTTTTACATATTCAATGTCAAAATCAAAAGCTTGAACTTTGCTTACCCATTTTTGTTGCCATTCGTTCAAATCTCGTTGCTTCAGAAAATATCTCAGATTGTTGTGATCCGTATGGACGACAAACTTGGCACCTACCAGATACTACCGGAACTTGGTTAGTGCATGTACGATGGCCAACATTTCTTTGTCATAGATGGAATATAGGCATTTTGCTATCGTAAGCTTCCTGCTCTCATAAGCGATGGAATGTCTATCTTGCATCAGTACTGCTCCAATGCCTTCCCCGGACGTGTCGCACTCCAAAATGAATGGTCGAGTGAAATCAAGTAGTGCAAGTACAGGACAAGTGCTCATGGCCTCTTTCAGTTTATCAAAGGTGAGTTGTGCCTTTTCATTCCATTGGAATGATCCCTTCTTCATCAGATCCGTTAAAGGTGCACCGAGTTGAGAGAATCCTTTAACAAACCTCCTGTAGTAATTGCACAGTACGAAGAATCCTCACAAATCCATGAGTGATTTTGGGGGAGGCCAGTCAAGGATAGCCTAAATCTTCTCCTGGTGCACTTGAACTCCGTATTTACTGACAACATGCCTCAAGTACAATATTTCTATCATACCAAACTCACATTTGGACTGCTCGGCGGACAAAGACTGCTCCTCCATAATACTTAGAACTTCATTCAGATGCTTTAGGTGCTCCTCCCATGTCCTGCTATAAATAAGATCATCGAAGAATACCAATAAATACTTACGCAATTGTTTGTTGAAGGTGTGGTTCATGCATGATTGCAATGTAGTAGGTGCATTGGTCAATCCAAATGGCATGACTAGAAACTCATAATGTTTGTAGTGACCACGGAAAGCCGTTTTCTCCACATCTTCCCTCATGCGGATCTGATGGTATCCGAAATGGACATCCAATTTTGAAAAATAGATCGTGCCATGCAATTCATTCAGCAGCTCATCTATCTTTAGAATGGGATATCTATTCTTTATTTTTTTTTGTTCAACGCGCGGTAGTCCACACACATGCGCATCATCCCATCCTTTTTGACCAATACCACAGATGATGCAAATGGGCTAGCACTAGGACAGATCCATCCTTTCTCCAACAATTCCTGAATTGTCCTTCCGATCTCATCTTTGAATTTCTTGAGGTGGCGGTACGGTGTGGTTATGACTGGCTTTGCTCCTAATTCCAACTCGATAGTGTGTTCAAACCCCCGATGAGGTGGCATGCCAGGAGGAATATCCATGAAAACTTTATCATGTCTACTTAAAATATCTTGAAATTCATCATCCTGTGGAGGTGTTTGATGCCCCTTTATAGGTTTCGCTGAGATAAAACAATGCACAGCCCATGCAACATCATCGTGCTGAAAGATTGCCTCCATCCGATGTGTAGAAACTTCCTTCAGACCTTCATTTGCCATTCTTCGAAGGACAACCTTCTTTCCATCAACCACAAAAGTGAAGTCCATCCATTTGAAACTCTGAGTGTATTCATCAAGGGTCTCCATCCATTGTATGCCAAGAATAACTTTCATGTCAGCTAGGTCCACTATGAAGAAGTCCTCAGTCACCGTGTGATTCGCCATTGTGATACTCAACTAAGGAACAAGGTGTGTGCAGGGCAGGAAAGTCCCTCCAGCTACCTTGACCTGAAAGCCTGTGTGTGCCTCCGTAGGGAGACTTGTTCGTTTTACCAAGGATGAGTTTATGAAATTTAAAGTAGCTTCGCTATCCAACATCACCATAACCTTTTGTCCTTGAAGGGTACCTCGTACACGGAAAATTGTGCGCCTCAGGCTGCTGGCCAAGGCGATAGTTCCTCCGCGCTATACCAAAGCAGCAATTCTCTCTGTACGGTTTAAACTGACCATGTTGGTGCCATTGTGGGGTTGGTTATCTTCGTCCGACATTTCTTCCTATTCATCCTCATCATCGGATATGACCTCAATGTAATGGATCTTCCCCTTCCCGAGGCATCGGTGGCCAAGCTCCCAAGGTCCCTTGCAATTGAAGCACAATTTCTTCCTTCAAAGTTCTTGTCTGGTAGCCTCATACAACTACGGCTTCTTGGGTGGAGGTTTGTCCCTTGGAAATGTCAACAGTTTAGAATGTGAGTAACTTCGAGAGGATGAGGATTATGCCGATGACGATGCCATACTTCGTGCTTTATTGATTGATTTTGACAAGGTGGTAGGATTGAACCCCTTCACCCAACCTTTCAGAGGTTCTGTCAGTCCGTCCATGAAGAGCACTACCGGCCTTCTTTCGTAAATGTCCATGACCAAGACGAAGAGTCTTTGGAATTCTGCAATGAACTGATCGACCGCTCCAGTTTGTCTCAGTTGTGCCAAATCTTTGAAGTTGAGTTCTGGATCCTTACCATCAAATCACTCTATTAATCTTTCCGTGAATTCTACATGAGTATTTATTTGATCATGCTCTAATGTGATGGTGTCATGATGCCACCATTCGTGCACAACTCCTTCCAAGTGCAGCGCGGCAAATTTGATTGCTTCTTCTTCTAGCATAGGATTCAGCTGGAAGTAGGTATTGACTTCATTACCCACAATTGCGCAAATATGGAACCTGATCCATCAAATGGAAACAGATTTACCTTACTCAACTTTCTTCTAAAATCATCATTAAAATATCCTTTGTTTTCGCCTCCTGAATATCTCATTCTTAGATCCGTGTAATCTTTGTAGGATATATCTTCTTCAAGGTTTGCATTCTTTCAGTCTTCTCTCAGTTGTTCTTGCATCTCTTCGAAGGATGGTTGTTTCCCTCTGTGTTGTGCCTCCGTCTGTGATGGAAAAGTCGGTATGGATGGTCAAGAGCATGCTAGATGAGGGTTTGATTTTCTCGGCATCGAGTCCGCATTGTGACCATTTTGTTCCCCCGATATTTTGCTTTCCACCAGTTTCTTCCATAAGTCATTGCGTATTAGTGATCTGTGCCTGATTCTTGGCAAGTTCCCTTAGTAGTGCCACTAGTTCGGCAACGGTTGGTTCCTGTTCAGCAACCATTCGATCAACGGAATGTGTCCTCTTCCGGCTATAAAATCTCATTCACTATCCACAGGCTGGTAGGATTGATGCGCTCTGATACCACTGAAGTGTTCCAGATCCCGTTCTTCTATATGTGCGCTTCGGATGCTAGTTCTTTGGATGTCACTAGAAGGCTGTACGGTGGAAAAGAAGTGATGTATGGTGACCAAGTTGCAAGCTGTACAAAGTCTTGCTGATGTAATGACAGGATGTCCATACGGTGACAAAATAATGTGAAGCAGAGGGTCGTATGATAGGAATTCTACTTGGTCATATGGTGCAGATGGAAAATATGGCCATACAGAAGGGAAGGCAAGGATGACTATATGGGAGGAAGAATACTGGGGTCGTACAGTGGATGCCACTAGGAATGATAGATAGGTAGTGAGTCGTACAATAGATGGAATGGATTTATGCTTAGTATCAGAACAATGCATTCATTAATTAATATCAAAACAATTGATTCAATTTGTTACTAGAGATATGAGTTTATGCATTTGCAGTAAGAAAGGGCACCGATTTGCCAGATCTGAGCTAAGTGATACATGCAACAACGGAATAGGGTGAAGGTTGAATCCCACCGAAACTGCACGAGCCAAATAGGGAAGATCTTTCACTTCCGAAATGGCGAACAATCCAAAACTCCAATAGGAATTCGCAGTACAGAGAAATTAATCCAAAAAAACATACCTACAGACTCCCTACAAGCCATGCTTAAATACTCGTCGAGAAACCTTTCTGAGGGTGTACAAAGATAGCCGACAGCAACACAACTACGGAAACAAAAATAAAAATGGGTCCGAGATACATTAAACCAATTGGCCTGTTACAAAAGTTTAATTTATTATTTATTTTATAACGGGAACATTACAAATGTGGTATGAACCATTAATGGATGCCCACAACTTCATCCAAGATTGTCGAAGGATTCACATTTTAGGTGTCTTCATAATAATTCTCCCTTCATTATTTAGGTTTCCGGTCTGCAAGGATTTGAATGCTATGTATGGTTTTAACCTGTACGAATTAATTAAAGATTTTAACGGCTCCCAAGAGCTGAAGCATGGACATACTATAGCCTACTTCCAAATAGTTTTGAAAAGGAAAGACGAAATTTATCTTCTTGTAAATAATTAAAAAGACATTTGTGTGTAGGCTCTTACCACTTCTACTGAAGACGCTCTTGAACCCCAAAAACAATTTTGTAGCGCATTTAGTACAAAGGTTACTGCTGTCAGCTACTCTCACATCGATTATTAGGCTGAAATAGTGTAATTCTGCTCATAAATAATTTTTATCTAGTGAACCTTTAAACCTCATACCATTTGGCCCTTGTGTGGTTTTAGCATCTATAGAAAGAAAATGGAAGGGGATCATTGGTCAAACATTGTGCTCATATGTTGTGTGTTTCTCCTATTTACCTGTAATATTTGTCTACAGGTCAATGGACCATTATAAAACCCAAAGCAATTTCATAGATAAAACTCCCCAAATTGAGCAATAAAACAGTAAAGGAAACCACAGTGCAAAGGAAAAAATAATCTGAATTTAAGTTGTGCTTCGAAATTCCTAGCAAATATCAGAGTAAAATCTAGGGTTTCTGGACTAGTTTATTTATTGTAGACCTTGACAAAAAAGCTCTTGAAAGAACACACAATTTTATGAAGTTAAGAAAGCTTTAAGCATTTGAATCTCACATATGCCCAAACGCTTGCAGAAAAAGCTTCCAAAAAAATCTGCACAGACGAATTGGAAATGTTAACCAAATATGTCCAACAAATCTCAATTGACCCAAGAAATCAAATGAATCTGTGAAAGACGGAAGAACAAAAGACATGTGAGAAGGACCAATAAATTGCAAAATACATACGACTCCAAAATGGTTGACGATATTCCAGGTAAAAGCAATGGTTAACTTGGCAGAATGTAGAACATTCACCCATGAAGCCCTTTATATAGCAGAATAGGATAGCAAGCATACACGGCAACCAGCTCGGTGGCTAGTTGCAGCCCAAGCTTAGCAAACCCTAACCCTATGTGTTGTGCTAAGTAGCTCTGTGGCCTGTGTATACACGGTAGTGGAATGACCCAGAGTGGCTGCCACACAGGAGTTTTACGACACAACAAGCAGGCAAGGAGGTGGGAAGAAATAGACGACCACTATTCGGGTCATCGTCTTGCACCCCGAAGACACACCTACAGTCGTAGATGGAAAAACCAAGCGGAGATAGTTGAGAAAAGGTACGCCTTCAACGTAAAGAGGTTTGGTTAAAGTTTTCAATATTTAATGAATTTTCTATTTGTATTTCGTCGAGTACTGTCTTTTGCCTCTACAGACTAATTTTAGGTTTTTTACAGTGTAACCCAGGTGCGTGCACTCGAGTCAAAAAAAACCCGATGCACCTGAGTACCCTCGCTGGCTGAAAATGTGCCGCCGCACCTCGGCTGCATTGGTTGAGCACTCAAGTGGTTTGCGGGTGCTTGGGTGCACTGCAGGTGCTCAAGTGTGGGGGTGCTCCTAGGGTGCTTGCAGGGTGTGGCCGGCTGAATGGCCCAAAAACTTTTAAAATAAATAAATTTTCTTTTCTTTTTTAATTTGTTTTTTATGCAAGCTTAGAGAGCACTTGGGATGATTCCATTCTCATTATTGACATTTTGTCATTTTGCTGATTGTACTCACTTTGATATGGCTATGATACATTATTTCATTTCACTATTTCATGCTACTCGGCTCATTGTCATCATGAGCATCTTTATTATATATCATATATGATATTTATATTTGAACAATGAATTTTGAATCTTGCATCTTGAACTAAGTTAATTTGTTAAATGGTCATTGGTAATGGTTATGAAGTTTCAAGTTTCAAGTTTGAACTTATAGTTTGTGAATCGCATTTCAATTTTCTTTGTTCAATTATATTTGGTATGTTATATAATATATTGAAGTATCATTTCTTAATTAGAATTTTCAGTCACACACACACACACACACACACAATGTTATATAATATATTGAAGTATCATTTCTTAATTAGAATTTTCAGTCACACACACACACACACACACACACACACACACACACACACACACACACACACACACACACACACACATATATATATATATACTATGCAACCACCTCCCTCCCCCCAGCACCTCTGCCGCCGCACCCCCACCATCCCCAAATTGAGGCCCTTTTTTTCTCGCACCCGAAACTCGTCTCAACATCCCCCCACGCCAGGGTAACACTAGTTTTTAAGTTTTTAATAAGACCTCGAATTTGTATTTTCATTTTTTTTTTTCCATACTTTATTAATAAAATCTGGTTCCAAAGCTTAAGGAGGAAAGAGCCAGAAAGAAAACCTCCTATCCTAGCCCCATTACAAAAGGAAATGAAAAAAATATTCTCAGGTATGAAGGTGTTTGACAATATCTGCCCTCACAGGCCCAGTTCAGATGCCAACTTAGCTAACAGGAAGGACTCTTTAAGGGTAACGTTCAAGCTCGAGCCATCAATGAGCCTAGATCCCTGACTCAACTCAACCCCTTGTATTTTCACTGTTATTAGTTTTCTAAATTTTTTATCTTACAATATTTTGGATCTTTTTCATTTTCCTTTGTTTCAGGTATTTTTGTTCTAAGCTTGCAGAGTTTGAAGAGGAGAAGTTTTCAGGCTTAGAGACATTAGGGGATTTGAAAGTTTGTGTGTGAAAGGTATGGATTGTTGTTAGGTTTGTGTTAATATAAGTTTTCGTTTGTGGTCCACTGTGACAAGGTCTCTTCATTATACACTTGTTTTGTAAGATTTATTTATAGTATTTTTATGTCAGTGTTTTTTATCCATAGGAACTATTTATTATTCTACTCATTTTTGTGTGCTATTTTTCACCCCTTTCAGTAATCTTCCAATTGATTTTACTTCGTTGGTGTGAATCACAGCTCTCATCTCCATTTATATTCTCTACATTAATATAGAGCTTACAATCTCTCATCCACGTGCATTGCCTAAATTGTATGAGTGGTTATGATGTGATAGAGGTGCTTTCTATCAAATTTCTTGGAGTTTTCTATGGAAAAATTAACTGTCATAAATATTGATTTCGATAAGATTTCCCATATGGGTACCCCTAAGAATATTGAGCTTTAAGAGTAAAATTCTAATATCTGGAGAATTTTACTGCCGTAAATATTGATTCCCATAAGATTTTCATCTAGGTATTCCTAACTTGAGATATTGTTTCCGTTGGAGTAGTTTTATGGCATTCTGGCTTCTCTGGCTGAAGGAGGCAAAGATTTTATTTCTAGGCCTGGACATACTGAAAGATGAGGTGAGTTCCTCTGATTTTAAAAAAAAATCCTATTATAGTATCTGATAATGTAGAGGAAATTTAGAATATATTAATCATTACTAAAACAACAGAAAATCTACGATGTTGGGCAAACAAAAAGAGAGAAACATGGTGGGATTTGAACACTTGACGCTTCGCTTTCTGATTTGGACCTCCGGTGCCCTACTTCTGATGTTGGGAAAAAGGGCTGATTTTGTATACAAAAATCTTCGTACAAATTGCTTTTCGAGTTTTTGGCAGTTTCTTCAAACAAAATCATTAACTTGCAGTGCCTATATATCAATTGTAACGTAAGATTTCGATCTTTGTTTGTATCTTGTATAGAGGTTGAATAGATCTCAGCTCTATGTAATTATTTTACTTAATCTTCTTACAGATTATTTTTGTAGATGCAACCAGTTTCATTAAACAAATTCTTTAACTTGCAGCGTTTGTACTTATTTATGATGTGAGGTTCTAAACTTTGTTCTTCTTAACATTTTTTATAGGGTTTACGTAGGTCTCATATTTATGTAATAAAATTATTATCTGAGCATTTTTTCCAACTTCATATTGTTCTTCACAATCGATCTAAAATTTAATAAAATAAATTTAACATGAAGCGTTTGGAGGCAAGTACAATTAAACTCCAATGTTTACAGCTTCACGAGAGGGGATATTAATTCCTCCACATAAAAGTTTTATTCAAATTCAGAATGCAATTAGTACGCCTGATGTACTATCAAGATGAAATCCTGTTACAATTTTATTTAGAGTTATTGTTGAAGATTCCCTATGATGTGCTGAACAAATTTTTAGTTGATGCTAAATTGTAAAGTGATTTTTTTTTTGTTGAATTTTGTGGCCATGCTCTTATTACTATTTGATGTAATGACTCCAACAAAAATGTATTCCTTGTGATCCGGTAAGCTTTAGGCTATTTTTAATTATTATTATTTTGTATAAATATGTAATTTCATTATGTTAATGAGATTGGCAATTTTTTTATAAATTTTAGAGTTGGGATGCTTTTCAAAATTTATAAAATCATTTGTCTAGCAAGAAATATTTGTGAGCATTATGTAAAATGGCATAAAGCGTTACCAGTCTAAAGTTTACCTTTATACTAACCATCTGCATTCTTTTTACAGTTTTTAAGATGTCAAGGTCAATTTGGAAGATTTGAGTGTTTTGGTGGTTGGTTTGTGCACATCATTACAACAAATAGTAAGATTTCTTAGCAACTTTCCTCTAATCAATTTTCCTTTTGTCTTTTTTCCTCATTTATGTTCAAAATTTAATGTTTCTTGATGTTATCATGGCTCCTAACTTGTGAACGCATATTTCTGATGTTGTGTCTCAAACTTTTTCTATCCTATAGATGAATTCGGTTATGCTGTAATTAAATCATGCTAATATGCAGTCATTTGTCACCTAAAATGACCATTTGTCTAGCTTTGCAAGGGTCAAACAGAAGTATCGATGTCTTCCACTTCTTTGTCATACTTTAACTATCTTATAGTTTTTAAATATACTAATGAGGAGGATGTGCCTCGCTAAACTAAGTTGTTTGGAATGATTAGAAGAAGAAAGAGAAGATAACAAGTGGTAATTTGGAATCAGAGCTTGACTAGAATGACCCACTCCATTTTCTCGCAATCACCTCCAAGAGAGATATAATATTTGATCATATTTTGAAGAATAAGTTGTATACCATAATTAGGTCACCAAAGAGGACGAGTAGATGATCATGGGTTTGTTGTATCAGCCTTATGTGGGCAAGTGTCATCACATGAGTCAACTCTGAGGTTACCCTGGTAGTCTCTTTAGACTTCGGCCCCCTAGTGACTCTATGTGACATCAACATCCTTTCTTACAGACAAGACATACTAACAAGGCAAGGTCACAACCAAGTATACTCTCTTCTCCCATCCTAGCCTGTCCTAGCACTTGAGGCATGGACGAGGTAATACAATGGCTCTTATTAATTCATTTAAACCCCATTAATGAAATGTTATCACTTATTAATACAACTTACAATGGGTAACCTAGGCAACCTCTTTAGCGCTCCGACCTCCATGGAAAACCACTTCCCAACATACACATAGATAGCATACTTTAAGCTCATAAAACTATATCTCATAAAATCACAATATTCACCTTAGTCCTATACAAACAACTAGAAAGCACCAATAGATAATTGATCAAAACCTCATAGGTTACACCAAGAAAATTACATTGATCTTCCCTTCAAATTTGGTAAATGATAAGTTGTATATTGATCTATTGGTTATTAATTTTTAATCTTTGAAGACTTTTTGACCTATTTCTTTGTTTATTAGAAGTTTTATATCCTTTGAAATCTCATAATCTGACTCTATTCCTATGAGTTCACTCACGTTTTCTCCTATTCTTTTTAAAATTTGCAAATGATTAAGCTCAAGAGGGAAGGCTTTAGTAGTGACCTAGATAGGAGCTTTGTTTGCCTTTGTCAATTCTTTAGTGAAGTTTTCTTCCCATTTCATAAACTTCACAGATAATCCTTTTTAGAAGCAGTATGAACTTGAAAGAAATTCATCTCTAATGTATTTATCTATACAATGAAAATGTAAAAGTCTCTTAGTCAAGGGGTGAATACTTGCATGTTCCCCACAATATACTTTTAACTAGTTTGTGAGGTTAATGCCTTTGGATTCTGGCCTAGTCCAATAAGCAAACACCCTGCGATCCTGGCATTCTTTCCATCTTTCCTCACTGAATATGTTACTTACATTCAATCTATTTTCTGAGCTGGTATGATTAGGATTGAAGGGACAAAGCTTGTTGGTTTCTAGGCGAATCACACTATCTGCTAAAGTCTTTGGATCCATGTACAAGTTGTTGATTTAACACTTCTGGAAAGCCTGTTTTCTTCCGCATTGGATGTGGAGAACTTCTGGTGATAGGGTTTCCTATGGGGCGGGATGTAAACACTTTTCTTTGCAATCTCATGGGGCTTAGGGTGTTGGTTTGGTTTGTATGGTTTAGATTTGTTGTTTTTTAGGGGATAAGGTGGGGTTTTCCTGTGATGGTAACTTTGGAATTATGGGTAGATTTCCTTGACGAGTTGATGTATTTTTCGGGTATCCCACTAAGTCTTTTGCATACTAAGTTTTTAAGAAAAATCTTTATTGTTGATCTAAGGTAGCCCTAGTTTGAACTTTGTTATAAGTACTCAAGGTTAACCATATCTATACCTTTTTGAGAAGATGCTCCCTCAAAAAATGAAAAAGAATAGTAAATCATATTAAAAAAATTAAATTTATACTTATGTTTTGAAATTATAACATATTATAACTAATCAAAACACTATGAAATTTATATAATGATGAAATTGATTTTGAGATATATAAAAGGGTATTTTTAGTTTTTGAAAAAAGTTGAGTTTTGAGAGAGAAATGAGATTTGACCAAAACAAGTTTAGAGGTTCTAAAAGGTGACACAGATCTGCACTTTTACCCTTTATGCTTTGCATCTCTAATCAATTCCTTATCCCTATAATCATGTAATTTGGCCAATATCTCGAACTTGTTATTGCAAGTTAGTGTTGTTTCTTTTCTTTTGCCAGACTGTGATAAGTGCGGATGTTCAATCGGGGAGATTGGGCCGGTATGGATCTATGCTTTGTTTGTCAATTTGCGATTGAGGATCATTCATTTTTCTCGTATATCTTTAGTTTTACAAGGGGCAATTTATGCGGATGTAAAATTTTGCATTGATTTTCTCACTTCTTCTTCTGCCCTTTTTATTGAGTTCACTTGGTTTTTCACCATTTTTTATTATAAAGTATCTCGCCTAAATTTCTTACTTTTGAATAAACTTCTATTTAAAATTTAAATAACATGAAAAAAGAATAATATGTAAATTATGGTTTATTAAATAAAATACACAAATATATTATATTTATTGAGGAATTTTAGAAAATGTTGATAACATGGTTATTAATATTAATAAATAATTAAATTATTATGTTGTCATTTTTCAGTTATGAGTTTAATAAATTGTTAAAGAAATTAAAAAGTTATGAATTAATTTAAGAATAATAAGTTCTATAATTGTGGGTAGTGCTTCCTAAAATAATAAGACCTTTAATCTATTAGTCAATTAGTGTTCAGATAAATAATTTTGATAATTTTATAAGTTCAAAAATTCACATGTAGACTTTAGAATTTTGTTAGAAAAATTGAGAAAATAAAATTTTTGAATTGTAAGTGGTGGAAATACTTTTTAATAACAAGTTAATGAAAATTGATTGCAGTAATATTTAGCCTATCTACAAATACTAATAAGTGTAATTCAAAAAATATTTCTCTATTACTGTGAAGAAACTAAAATTGAAATACAATTCATAGAATAATCATGATTACCTTCTACACTAAACTTTATAGATAATTTTTTTCCCACATTGACATTCTTTTTAATTTACAGTTAACAAAATGTTGAAATTTTCACAAAAGCCTAATTTATTTTTATTTTTATCAAATTTGATTAAAGATATGTTTTGCATGAAGGAGAGTAATGCATTTCCTATTTTCCTCCTTTTTGTGATATCATTATACCTCCACTTGGGAGTACAATCAATTAATTTGATTGGATATAGATTTTTCATACTATGATTAATAAGTTTTTCATTCACCCACACAAACTATCCATTCGAAGTATAAGTTTATACCTTCATGAAAACATGGTCAAATTGTTCATGTCAAATATATGGATTTTCAGACATCTGATATGAGAAAACCAAATGATTCTCAACCAATAATAACCTATCCACAAAAAATCAATCATATTAAAGCTCGAGATCTGATCTCAAAGAACTCATTATTCCAACCAATTTTTTTTGTGCAAAAACATTATTTTAGGATGCAACTATCCTCCATACAAAATGCATAGTTGATCAAATTTTCAAAAATGGAAAACATAATGGATTTTCATGGTATTTTCAACATTTTTTCTTCATGATCCACATATTTGGTGATAGAAAACAACAACAAAAATTAGAAAGACAAAAATTGTTTTTGTGAATCTAAAAGAAAAAGTTTTAACTTTCTTTTTTCTTTGATACATTTTGTTTGGAGATTAGTCAGTGTTGTTCTTTTAAAACATCATTTGTTTAAATACATCCAACTTCTAATCATCACATCTTTTCCATAACAATTAGTAATGATACTAAGTTCTAACATGTCTCCAACCTCTTCAATAACATCTTCGCATGGTAGAGGTCCAACAAAGCAAACCATTAAATATATATAAAGAAAGTTTAAAAAAATTGTTAATTGTTTCCCTTGGTAAAAAATTTAGTTTTCTATTTAAACATTGAACTATATTTCATGAAGCATCTCACCAACTTAGAACTTATAGAACTTTAAATAATTGTTTATGCACACCCAAATTAAAGCATTTATTGGAATTATTAATTAATTTGAAATCTTATTTTGGTTGCTCTTTAACTTTTAATTAATTACTTATATTTTATTTACTAAATAAGATTTCATGGTTGGGAGTAGTTTCTTCCATGTTGCCATTAGATCACTCCCTTTCCTCCTTTCACTCAAGGACATGGAGAGGTTATTACATATTATACATTGTTTACAAGGCCTTTTGACTTTGATTGCCATAAGGAATGCACCTAAATTGCAAATGTTGAATATCCTTGCAAGAGACTTTTAGTTGTTCAACTGGCAAGAAATCAAGGGAAATGGCCTTACATGATTGCGTAAAAATTGTAGGCCATGGCATTATTTTCACCACATAGGAGAATCTATGGATTTCTCTCTAGAATTAGAGACAAGAGTCTATTAGAGGATAAGAAGTTGTTCTATTCTTTATAGACCATCTAAAATCAAGAATTGAATTCAATTGATAGGCTCAAAGATATTCTCTCTCAAGTATACCATTAGGGCATTCAGACCAAACTGATTCGTCATCACTTCTCTCATTGGCTGCAATACCTTTTCCTTCTTCCTTGTACTCAACATCATTTCAAATCTTTCAAAATCGTCATTTCATTTCTCGATAATGTCCACATGCCTGGTATCCAATATTACTTCTAAAGAATATATGTGATCCTTGTGCTAGGAGGCGTATAATGGAGAATTTCTTGGATGTAGAGGCACACTCATATCTCATCTTGCCTTGAACACATGTCATGTTTACCTCAGTTAGGGAATTATTTATCACTTGAAAATATTTAATGTGGCATGACATTTATCTAATAATGTACAACTTTTTGTAACCATATTATATAGTTAACTGTGAAGTTATTATTGATTATGATCACTGTTATTTAATATTAAATTTAATTATTTTAATTTTCAAAAGTAATAAATCTTGTTAGTTTATTTAAATAATTAAAACTAAATATAGATATTAATATAATAGATGGTGAGAATAATCCTACCTATCATTCCGACTACTATTCATTTTAAACTTTTCTCTCTTTATCTCTTTTAAATTTGTTTGTGATTTGGAATATTTAAAGTTCCAAACTAATGCAATGTCCTTCTGGAAGACTTTGTTATATGACACGTGGCCTCCACATTGTACAACAGAAGAAACATGATTTTGCATGTCTATATAAACAATCCACATACCTTTTTTGATGTTTCAACATTCTCTTGCCAAGCTATTTTACTATGTATTTTATTCCACAAGTTCAATGTAAAAATTTGTAAAACGACTAGGAATTTATTGTTTTATTGTTTTCAATTTGAATGATTTAGGATTGAAACTTTATATTTGAAAAGGTACAGGGCAAACAATATGAGTATGAGGATATTGACATTCTATTTAATTTACAATAAAAAATAAATGTTGAAAATTTCACAAAAGCCTAATTTATTTTTATTTTTATCAAACTTGATCAAAGATACATTTTGAATGAAGGAGAGTAATTTATTTCCTATTTTAGTACAATTTTACCTCCACTTGGGAGTATAATCAATTAATTTGATAGAATACAGATTTTTCATACTACGAGTTGGCATTATGTAAAATAAGTTTTTAATTCACATGCACAAACAATCCATTCAAACGAAAAGGTTATAGTACATGAACACATGGTCAAAATTGTTCATGGAAAACATATAGATTTTCAAGCTATATTGCATAAAAATGTAACCAAGGAATAAACACTAAGCAACTAATATCTATTCCTACATGATTATGCAAACCTCAAAATATGAAAGAAAACAATGTAAAATAAAGATAACATGAACATCAAAGTAGCACTATGCAAACCTCACAAATCACCAAGTGGTTGATGATTTCCTTGCTCATGGGATGTGGTTGCTCACAAATCCAGCAGCATAACAATGGGGTAGATAGTGCTTTATGGAAATGAGGAGAGGGCTCTTCTTTTATAGGAAATGAGATGCAACGGATGGTTGAGATTGAATGCAAGATGAAGGGCTAGGATCTCTCAGGATCGATGAGGTGTCCATGAGGTGGAGGCCAAGTAGACTCCACATTGATTAGGGTTTTGACCATTCAAAGGGGGCAATATGCTCACACATGTGTGAGCAACCTTTGATGGTGACATGATCAATGAGGTGTGAGAAGCATGGCTTCTCACACGTGTGAGACAACTTGATTCTCATGCAAGAGGACAAGTGTGCAAGAGGTGTGAGAAGCATGGCTTTTCACACATGTGTGAGACACCTTGACTCTCATGCAAGAGGACAAGTGTGCTAGAGGCATGCAAGACATGAGGGGCGAGGAAAGTGTGAACATCTCTCACACATGTGTGAGGATTCCTCACACATGTGTGATCACACACTTAGGATTAAAGGTAATTAGCTAGGAGATTAGGAAAAGCAAGCATGATTAAGGAAGTGGGTAGGTTTAGCATGATGGGTTAGTTAGGATAGTGAGGTTAGGTGAGGGTTAAATGTAGGAGCCATGTGCTCAAATAGGATTAAATGTAATATTTAATTTTCAGAGGGATTAGGCAAGGATTAATTAAGTAAACGAAGTACTTAATTAAAGGGGATGGGCTAGGATTTAAATAAACCTTAGTTTATTTAAATCAAGGAAAGGCTAGGATTTAGATAAACCTTAGTTTATTTAAATCAAGGAAAGGTGAACATAATTAAATAAATGTAAATTTATTTAATCAAGGTAAGGTAATTAAATAAATAATAAATATCTATTTAATTGATCATGAAACAGGTATTTGGACAATTTTATGTGTCTACATTTTGCCCCTCTTTGATATAGCATTAGTAATGTTATATCAAAGAAGAATAAAACATGGTGGATGAAAGGATAAGACTAGTAGCATGATGCCCCAGTCATGGAAGGATGACGAAGGATGACAAGGATGGAAGGGTATGCCCCCTTGAGAGGACATGCGGGTTAGGAGAACACGGATGTTCTCTCGAAATGGATAGGAAGATGGAAGGGAGTGGAAAAGCTATGCTGCAATGACGTGAACAACCTAAGTTTGATATTGTATTCAACACTATGCACCAAGGTATGAGGAACCAAGATGACAATGTGTCAAGTACTTGATAAAAGGGTCTAATACAACCATATGCCTTATGAAACCATGATATGGAAGACCATGATTCCTGGGGACAATAGGATGCAAAGACCATGATAAATGAAAAAAATACTAATGCATACAAGTAACAAGCAATTATGCACGAAAAACCAAAAGCAAACCAACATTTTGCCCCTAGTCAAGCTGAAAACCCATTAATAGATAGATTGATGATGATTGATTAAGGATGTCAAAGCTAACGATAAGCGTAATGCACATCCAAGGATTGGGAAGGATTCATCCCATGATAATTTTGGAATATGGTTAATGGATTATCAACCGATTGGGTCGAAGTGATGAATTGATTAGGATTGATGTACAAGATTGCAAGATTAGATTGATTGGATTAGTATTGATTGCACATTGGTTGAGACTTTTTATTTTATTTTTTTGATTTTATGGCAGATAGAAGAATGAACGTGGATGAGATTGGAAGAATGTTGTTGATAGGATGAAGAATGATGAGAGTAGAATTGATTTGATGTGAAAGGATTAGAAGAATTGAAAATTGATTGAATTAGAGGATGAATGAATTGGATTGAAGTGAGTTGGAAGAATTAGATTGAATGTGATATGAATGAATGGATAGAATGGATAGAATGGATTGGGACCAATGACAAGGGAGAGCCGAGGCATGGTAAATGGAGGAAAAGCAATGTGAGAAGGTGGATGAAAGGAATAGTGAAAGGATATGAGGGGCCAAATGATATGGTGTTGGAAAGTGCGGAACCAAGGACCATGTTTCAAAGGAGTCTAAATGCCCCATACCAAGGATAGGAAAATGGAAGGAAATATGGTGGGAAAGGATGCATGAAAATGAAAAGATGGTACGAATGCTAGTGTGTGGAGGACAGGAAGGCATGTGCTCTTCCAAAGCATGTATAAACATTGTGTTATTGTGCCTCTAATAGTGATGACGAGCATGGGTATGAAAGTGGAAGGAAATAAGAGATATGGAAGGGAGTGTATGAAAAAGGGATAATGATATGAGGGGTATGGATGAAATGTGGGATTTGAAATGGACGAGATGGAAAGGATAACCAAGATCAAGAACATATGAAAGGGGGATGAAAGTGCATATGAGTATGGATGGAAAAATGGATGAAATGAACATGACAAGAACTATGGAAGGGAAGATATAGACAACATGTCAAGATCAAATGCATTAAAGGATGATGGAAGCATGTAGGAAAATGTATGGAAAAGGCGCAAGGGATATGGAAAGTGAGCATGTGGATGGATGAAAGGAAAGTGAAAGTCAAGATCAAAGATGGAAGCAAATGATGAATGGTAGATGGAAGTATGAAAGATATGTATGGAAGAGTGGTATGGCTGGAGCTTGCCCCCAGTGTAGAGTGCAAGTGGAAGAGGAAAAGTGAATGGATGGATAAGTGGAATGGGAAGGAAGTGGATACATGATAGGAGAGTGAAGGGAGGACTCAATCATCTAGTTTCATGGATGGTATCCCTTGATATTTTTTTCCCTTCTTTTTTATTTTCAAGGAATTTGTATTATTTTCTCATAGATGTTGGTAGGGTAGTGAAAAGAAGGATGAATTGGATTGGGGAATGGAGGACAATGACCTATGACAAAGTTTGGATTAAGGGGGTGGATTGGGTGGGAGGAAGACATGGTTGATGGATACTAGGTTAGAAGACGTGTGAATGAGTGGATGAAGGAAGTGGAAAGATCGTCATTGGCACACACCTTGAAGGGTGATGGAAAGGAGGAAATTGTGGAGGATATGTAGGAGAAAGTTGGGATTTTGGGACATAGGGACCCAAAATAGATGAAGGAGACGGTGGATTTAGGATGGTGGATTTTGGGGCATAAGGACCCAAAATGGATTTAGAAAATGGAAGCTGGGATGATTTATGAATGAGGGAAGCCTTTGGATTAGCATAATTGGATGTCATTTTGAATCTTTCTTTGAGATTCATTACTACATTAAGTAGCTTTGGTATCCACAAAATTTTTGCATTTTTGATTTTCAGCCTTTGCGGCCTTTGAGTTCTGTTTTGGATCATATTTATCTTTTCTTGGACATGTCGTTTAGAGGGGACATGTTGATACTTAGATTTTTGTGGATTTTTGGCTTTATTTTCTTTTTCTTTAGCATCCAATTTGCTTCCATTGGCCATGGTATGGGTTCATGAAGATAAATGGGGTGGAGAGCGTATGGATGGTGAACATGGTAAGGAATTCAAGGATATGTACCTTTGTTGATCTTTAGTAGGAACATGAGTGGATGAAGTGGAAGACATGGATATGGTGGATGAATGTATGTAAGGGCCCAAAATGGATGGAAGGGATGAAGGGTTTGACGATGGAACATAAGGACCTAGAATGGACTTGGAAGATGAATGATGGGAAGCTTTAGGTTTGGAAGGAGGAATTTTGGATTTCGAAGGAGTGGAAGGCATACAAACATCTTGAGACATTATTTCTTTAATGGGAAACTTATCATTTGTAAGACAGCATGTGAGTCCAGGTGTATGGTGCTCATGAGTGGATGGGATAGGTGTGATAGGATCGTGTGGAGGATTAGGATCACGAAGGGGATCATGAGGGATAATAGGATCATGAGATGGAGTGGGATTATGAAAAGAAAACGAAGGGGTGCTTTGATCTTGACTTGAAAGAGGATCATGTAGGGGAACAAGTGGCTCATGAGATGGAATAGGATCATGAGATGGAGTGATTTGATCTTGACATGAAGGAGTATTAGTGGATGGAGTGGAAGGAATCTCTTCATGAAGTGGAGGATCTATGGAGGCTAACTCTTGAGATGGAGTGGAAGTGGTAAGGTACGTGGTACATGGAATGTCTTGATCTTGATTAGGAAGGGGATCATGAGATGGACTAGGAGGGATAAATGGATCTTCACGGATAGGGGAATGATGGGATGGAGAAATTCTCAGATCTAGAGGAAAAGAGGAATCTATAATGACATGCTTTGGAGGAAGATCTCAAGATGGAATTGGGGGAATTACTTTGGGTAATTGGCTCTCTTCATTTTGTATTTTACACTTAGCCAAGAAGGAAGAGAAATACCCCTTACGAGCTGGGGATGATGTGGATTTTGGAGGATTAGGATTGTGGGAAGGTGGAACTATGGGTAGGGGATTGCATGGAGGGTTGGGGTTGGATGGGACATGAGGACTAGGATCTTCAAAACATGGGGGAAGAGGACACATGGCATGGAAGGTGGCCTCTTTCTGTTGGTTTTCTAAGAGATAATTCTTTAATTGTTCCATATCCTTGGCAAGGGCATTTGTGTTTGAGGAAGTGTGTGGGCTAGGAATGGAAGCAATTGGAGTTGAAGGATAATGAGGTGGATTTCCCTTGTCAAAGGTAGAATAATAATGAACATGAGATGGATTAGAGTTGGATATGAAGTGTTGAGGATAGATCTGATATGTAGGTTGAACGAGAGGTATAACTCCATATTGTCTTTAAAGATTTTCAACCATTTGATTAAGCAAATTTGGATCCATGGATGTTAGAAGAAGAGTGACGAAAGATTTGAGGATAAATGGAATATGAACTTAGGACTAGGAGCTTTGGACTTTGTGTTGATTGGATTTGAATTCGATTTGATATGATATTGATATTGATGAGGGTTTGATTTGATTGAAGTTGATTTGATTTGATTTGATTTTGATTTGATGTGAAATTGAATTGGATTGGATTAGGGTTTGATTTGATGTGATAAAAACCCTATTATATTGCAAACAAGTGAATGTGAAATTTGGATGAAAGTCCAATGGTTATGAAATTGCTCCTATGTGCAAAGTAGAAGATGTGATGCAAAGTTGAATTAGAAGAAGACTTGAATGAATGAGATTAAAAAGATTGATTATGAATGAAGATGTAAATGGATTGAATTAAGAATTGATTAGAAATTACTGGATTTGACAAGGGATTGGATTAGAAGGCTAATGATGTGGAGGAATGAATTAAGAATGCATTATGAGATTGGTGGAGGAAATTGGATCTGGATGATGATGAAGCATGACTAGGATGAAGATGAGGAATGAGATTGAATGATGAGGAAATGATTTGGAAAAGTAGAGATGATTAAGACATCAAGGAAATGGTTTGAATGATGAAGACTAGATGTATGAAGGTGATGAATGTGATGGAAAGAAGAAGTGACGTGGAAGTGATGTGGACAACTTGACTAAGAGGTCTTAAACCAAGACTTGTTTTTGTTCTTTTTTGAAATTTTTTGAATTTTTTTGAATTTTTGAAGTTTTACAAATTTGTGTAGACACCTAAAATTGTCCAAATACTTGTTTCATGACTGGAATTAAATAGATATTTATTATTTATTTAATTAACTTACCTTGATTAAATAAATTTACATTTATTTAATTATGTTCACCTTTCCTTGATTTAAATAAACTAAGGTTTATCTAAATCCTAGCCTTTCCTTGATTTAAATAAACTAAAGTTTATTTAAATCCTAGCCCATCCCCTTTAATTAAGTACTTCATTTACTTAATTAATCCTTGCCTAATCCCTCTAGAAATTAAATATTACATTTAATCCTATTTGAGCACATGGCTCCTACATTTAACCCTCACCTAACCTCACTATCCTAACTAACCCATCATGCTAAACCTACCCACTTCCTTAATCATGCTTGCTTTTCCTAATCTCCTAGCTAATTACTTTTTAATCCTAAGTGTGTGCTCACACATGTGTGAGGAATCCTCACACATGTGTGAGAGATGTTCACACTTTCCTCACCCCTCATGTCTTGCATACCTCTAGCACACTTGTCCTCTTGCATGAGAGTCAAGGTGTCTCACACATGTGTGAGAAGCCAT
This sequence comes from Cupressus sempervirens, assembly GCA_028749045.1. Classification (NCBI taxonomy): domain Eukaryota; kingdom Viridiplantae; phylum Streptophyta; class Pinopsida; order Cupressales; family Cupressaceae; genus Cupressus; species Cupressus sempervirens. Next base: position 29,881,458 of record CM053783.1, on the reverse strand, counting down.
GCTTCTCACACCTCTTGCACACTTGTCCTCTTGATCATGTCACCATCAAAGGTTGCTCACACATGTGTGAGCATATTGCCCCCTTTGAATGGTCAAAACCCTAATCCATGTGGAGTCTATTTGGTCTCCACCTCATGGACACCTCATCGATCTTAAGAGATCTTAGCCCTTCATCTTGCATTCAATCTCAGCCATTCGTTGCATCTCATTTCCTATAAAAGGAGAGCCCTCTCCTCATTTCCATAAAGCACCATCTACCTCATTGTTATGCTGTCGGATTTGTGAGCAACCACATCCCATGAGCAAGGAAATCATCTACACTTGGTGATTTCATGAGGTTTGCATTGGTGTTATTTTCAATAGCTTAAGATCTTTGTGATGTCATGTTATGCTTTTTACATGTTTATCTTGCATTATTTTGAGGTTTGCATAATCATGTAGGAGTATGCATTAGTTGCTTAGTGTTTCATTTGATATGAGAAAACCAGATGATTTTCAACCAATAATAGCCTATCTACAAAAAAAATCAATCAAATTCAAGCTCAAGATCTGATCTTGAAGAACTTTTTTTTAATGTTATAAAACTTTTACAACCAATTTTTTTTGTACAAAACTGTTCTTTTAGGATGCAGCTATCCTCCATACAAAATGTGTTGTTAACTAAATTTAAAAAAATGGAAAACACAATGGATTTTCATGATATATTTGTTCTTCATGATCTACATATTTGGTAAAAGAAAATAAAAAAGGAAAAAGGAAAAAAGAAGAAGATATTTTGTTTTTGCGAATCTAAAAAAGAATTTTTTATTTTTTTTGTTGTCTTTGGTATATTTTGTTTGGAGATCAACCAACGTCGTTCTTTTGAAACATTCTATGTTTAAATACATCTAACTTTTGATTGTATACTCAAAAGGTGGGCACACTTCTATAGACCATTATACTTAAGATAACCCATGACAAAGAGCAGCCCAAGAGGCAACCTATAGCTCCTCATCTATGATGTGCAATGATCCAAGTGTTGGATACAATTTTCTAATTGTGTGTTGTCTTTGATGTTACACAAATGTCATATAAGTTAGCAGACAGTGTTTACCGAGCTCAGTTGGTTAGCAAAGCAAATTTCAGAGTCTACCGAGCATTCTTGGAAATTACTCTATGAAAACAGTGTCTACCGAGCTCACTCGGGCGTCAAAGGATTTTTTGGCAGAAGTCAGTGTTAACCGATCTCACATGGTTAATAAAGGAAAGTCTGTGTTAACTGAGCTCACATGGTTAACAAAGGAAAGTCAGTGTTAATCGAGTTCACTTGGTCTCTAAAGGACTTTGTAGGATTCGTAGTGTTAACCGAGCTTCAGTTGGTTAACACTGAAAATCATTTTTGGAATAGTGTTTATCGAGCAGGGTCGGCTAATGAACGATTTTATTATTTTGGGAAATAAAGTTTAATTGTTTCAATTAATGATTGTAGCCGACTAAGGTAATGATTATTGGTAATTGTAAGTTGTAAATGAGTCGACTTGATAATTTGTAAGGTATATATGAAAGGTCAGATTGAGAATTCTAAAGTAAGAATGAGTGAGCATGCAAGTGTATTGATTGTTTGAAGAGGAAAGTGTGAGTGAACTTTGAAGAATGATCAGATATTCTTGAGGAACAACAAAGTTGTATTCGATCAGAGAGGATCTAGTGAAGCAGAATAGAGATTTGTATCAGCAATTCAGTTGCATCTCATTTAGGTCATTTCAAGGTTACTTTCTCACCATTGTAGCAGTGATTCCTAAATCTCTTAACAAAGTTGGTTTAACAGCCATTTGTAAATCCTCTAATTTAGGTGACAGTTCTATTGAATTGTTCTAAAGACCTCTTACAAGGCCACTCTTAATAGGGTGATTAAATCCTCTAACAAGGTCACACTTAACAGTGTGTTTTATAACCTTTAACCAGGTTGGCTCCTAACAGGGCTCACTTTAGAAGAGTGAAAATTAGTAGCTATTTACTTGGTGGTTTTTCCCATATTGGGTTTCTACGTTAAATTTGGTGTCTCATGTGTTCATGTTATGTCTTTTATGGTTGCATTTTAATCACTGTGAATGCTTAAAGATCTATTAAAGTTAACATACATTGCATGCATCTACCGAGTTACATCATTTTTCTATATGTTTACCGAGTGACAACAGTAACTAGTTTTATCAGACATCTAAAGGATCTGTGGATTATTTTTTGTGGTAATTGGTTCATCCCCCCTCGACCCTTCAATTACTCCATCTATATTTCCAACAATTGGTATCAGAGCTTGTGGTGCTTGTAGGAAGGATTTCAAGGCTCTAAGCTAAAGATCAAGATGTCTTACAAGAGGGAAATTCCAAGGCTTAACAAGGATAACTTTTCAGCATGGCAAGGTCTCATGAGACTCTATTTGGCTTCCATTGGAGATACATGATTGATATATCTTGATGAAGAATATACAACTCCTTCTGGTACATTATCTATTAATGACATTGCTGAGAAGAAGACTCATAACACCATGATGATAGAATTTACATCTACCCTAAGCTATGAAGAATTTGATGATATCAAGGACTACAAAACTGCCTTTGAAATGTGGAACAAGTTGAGGGATATCTATGGAGGTGATGACAATGTGAGGAGAGCTAAAGCAGAAAGTTTAAGAGGACAATTTGATCAAATGAGAATGAGAGAGGATGAAAACATTGCCAAATATGAGGTAAGAGTCAAAGCAAGTGTTAGTGCAATCAAAGCTTTTCGAGGAGACATCAAGGAGGAAACAATTGTAAGTAAAGTTCTTAGAACATTGCTTCCCATTTATGCAATTAGAGTATCTGCAATTCAAGAAAGAAGATGTGAAGCAAATCATAAGATAAATTTGGATGCCATAGTAGGAAGGCTGACAATATTTGAGCTAGATAACTATGACAACTATGTTCCAACTTCCAAGAACATTGAATCAGCATTTGAATCCAAGTTTTCACTTAAAGAAAAGGGCAAGAAGATAAATGATAGTCAGTCAAAAAGTGAAGAAGAATTAGAGGAGAGTTTTGACAGTGATCTCGAAGTAGTTGAAGCTTTACTTGCAAAGAAATATTCTAGAGGCAAAGAAAAATACAAAGGTAAGGTTCCCCTAATCTGTTTTTCATGTGAGGAAATTGGTCATATTGCTGCTAGGTGCCTAAACAAGAAAAATAAGGATGAGAAGAAAGCCAATGGCAAGAAAGACTTCAAATCATTCAAGGACAAAGGTAAGAAAACATGTTTCATGGTTAAGGATTCTAATGATTTTGATAATAGTGAAGATGAAATTGTTTACATTGTTGTGAAAGATGAATCTGATAATGATGAGGAAGATAAGATAGCACTCATCTCTCATGTAAGTAAAAATGATACATGGATCATAGACAGTGGTTGTTCTCATCATATGACTGGTGACAAAACTAAGTTTGAACATTTTGAAGACTATGATGGTGGTAGTGTGAGGTTTGGTAATAATGAACCTTGTTGCATAAAAGGAAGAGTCTGAATTTCATTAACCAAAGAACTTATATGATAATGCCTACTGGGTTGAAGGACTAAAACATAATCTATTGAGTGTGGCAAAGCTAATCAATATTGGATTCATGGTGGTGGAATTCATGCATGAAAAGGAAAGACTGCTGGATGGCAAAGGAAAGCTGATTGGATCAAGCATACAAACAAAAGGTAACCTATTTTATCTTGAACTTGGTGAGTACAATACCACTTAGATAATTTTTGGGTGATTATATTTATCATCACATCTTTTCTATAACAACTAGTATTGATACTACTGTAACATGTCTCCAACCTCTTCAATAACACCTTCACATGGCTATGGTCCAACAAATTAACCCATTAAATATATGTAAAGAAAGTTTTTAAAAGTATTGTTTGTTCCCCTTGGTAAGATATATGTTTTAGTTTTATATTTAGACATTGAACTATATTTTATGAAGCATCTCACCAACTTAGAACTTATAGAACTTTAAATAATTGTTTATGCACACCCAAATTAAAGCATTCATTGGAGTTATGAATTAATTTAAAATCTTATTTTGATTTTTATTTAATTTTTAATTAATTAATTATATATATTTTTAACTAAATAAGATTTCATGGTTGGGAGTAGTTTTTTCCATGTCGCCATTAGATCACTTCCTTTGCTTCTTTAACTCAAAGACATGGAGACACTATTACATATTATACATTGTTTGCAAGGCCTTGTAATTTTGATTAGCGTATGGACTGTACTTGAACTAAAAAAATGTTGAATATCCTTGTGAGAGACTTTTAGTTCTTCAACTTGGCAAGAAAGCATGGGAAATGGCCTTCCACGATTGCATGAAAATTGTAGGCTATGACATTCTCTTCACTGCATAGGAGAATCTTTGGATTTCTCTATGGAATTAGAGACAAAGGTCTATTAGAGGATAAGATGATATTCTATTCTTTATAGACCATCTTTATAAATCAAGAATTGAACTCAATTGGTAGGCTGAAAAGCATTCTCTCAAGTATATAATTAGGGCATTTTGGCCAAACTGATTTTTTATCAATTCTCCCATTGCCTACAATACCTCTTCTTCCTTGTATTTAAAAATATTTTAGATCTTCCAAAATCTTCATTTCAGTTCTCAATAATACCCACATGCATGGTTTCCAATATTACTTCTAAAGAATATATATAATTCTTGTGTTAAGAGGCGTATAATGGGGAATTCCTTGGATGTAGAGGCAGACACAGATCTCATCTTGCCTTGAATATATGTCATGTTTACCTTGATTAGGAAATTATTTATTACTTGAAAATATTTAATGTGGTACATTTATGTAATAATTTACAACCTTTTGTAATCATATTATATAGGTAAATGTGAAGTCATCGTTAACTATGATTACTGCTATTTAATATTAAATAAAATTATTTTAATTTTCAAAAGTATAAATCTTGTTAGTTTTGTTAAATAATAAAAACTAAATATAGATAAATTAATATAACATATAGTGAGAATACTCCTACCTATCATTCCAACTACCATTCATTTCAAACTTTTCTCTCTTTATCTCTTTTAAATTTGTTTGTGATTTAGAATATTTGAAGTTCCAAACTAATACAATGTGCTTTTGGAAGAAATGACACATGGCCTCCACATTGTGCAATGGAAGAAACATGATTTTGCATGTCTATTTTTTAATATATTTCGACGTTCCCTTGCCACTATTTTACCATAAAATTTTATTCCACAAGTTCTATGTGAAAATTTGTTAAAATGACTAGGAGTTTATTGTTTTATTGTTTTCAATTTGAAGGATTTAGGATTTAAACTTTAAATTTGAAAATGTACAATGCAAACAAAATGAATCTCGAGATATTGAATTGGAAAGATCCACTGATTGGAAAGGAAGACCTTAGACCAAGATCACCAAGGTGAAATTTCCATAGTATTAATCTAAGGCATGTTGGAAATTTTACCTTCTTTGCAACTCTTAAAAATATGATTTTGAAATGGAGAAGTTGCTTTAATTTTTTGTAAAAACAAATTGCAATAGTTTGCATTTTTTGTAGTTCTTTAATAGTATTAATTGTTCAATTACATGTTTTGTGTTTCTATTGACATAATATTTATTGAATTATTGATTTCAAAAAATATAGGTTGTCCATTTCACATAGGAAATGATAGTTAGAGGGATCGAGAGATATGGGGAAAGATAAAGGGGAGAGGGGTTGGGGTGGGGGGCTGTGGGTGGGAGAGAGAGAGAGAGATTGATGGAGCAAATAAAAAAGAAATGGAGGAAATGTGATATAGGTAGAGAGAGGTGAAAGATAAAGAGATGGGTACGATAAGATGGAGATATCGAGGGAGAAATGAACTTGTGTGTGTGTAAGGAAGATATAAATGTAGCAATAGGTAGGTAGGTAGTGAGAGTGTGAGGTAGAAAGAAACATACAGATATAGAAATAGAAAGGGATAGAAATCCATAAATATACCACAACATACATTATTATTTGATATATGTTTTACTATTAGTGTAACCATTGCACCCCTAAAAGGTACAAGTTGTAGTTTGGAAACCAAGTGAAAAGCCCAACAATGAAGCTAAAAATATATCTTCTCGTAGCTGTGATCTTTATTTTTCAAGATTGTGGAGTCAAAGGGGAGTATCTATTTGTGCTCCCATATATAATTTCCATCATAGAATTGGCTCATATATACAAATTCTTTTTTTTAAAGTACTCGGTAGAGCCTAAAAAATAAAACATGTAAAACAAACAAATCTTCTGTTATGTTTGCAAATAAAATTAATAGGCAAATTGATTTTTTCAACAAAAAAAAAATACTTAAAAGAAAGCAACATAAGTCAAACACAAAAAGAGCGTGGCAGAGGGAAGGAATACAACACTCTAAGTTTCAATTGTTTTAGAAATTGTAGACATTTTCGATCATTGAAAATGCCTCAGTCTGTCAACCATAGACACCTTAATCGGTGACTTGTCTCTTTTAGTCCACCTCAAGGTTGAATTGCAAAAAATAGTGGAAATAAAGACACATAGAATATTCATCAAGAGTTTTGAAAATAAGAAGAAATGGTTCACAATAAAAAGAAATACAACCCGCATACCAACAAAATGTAGACTACATTAATACAAAAAAAAAATGCTATTTAACAAAATGAAAGATGCAATTGCCATTCGAAACAAGTTTGAAGTTCTAGGAAACCCTTGACACTTAAATGTGGAAATCCCTTATAGAAGGACTCCATTTGATGAATTTTTTCTATACCAAAAATTCAGAAGGATGATCAAGAATGGGCATTCAAAACTAGCCAAAAACCATTCCAAATTCCACAATTTTTAGGCAAAAAACCTTGTTTTTGTTGTTGGAGCTATCATTATTATGCTTGGTCCCACATCTACTAAAGGCTTTAACCCATTACATGGGACTATCACTATCTAGGATCAACCACACTCATCCAAATCAAGACATGGACATCTTAATCACAAGAAATCCCTACTCTAATGGTATTTGTAACCACAATAAGGAGTGTAGTTTGTACGCCATTTGGAAAGGAAGCTATACATATCAAATTTTGACTTATCAAAATGGCTCTAGAAAATAATGTGTGGCCAAGTAAGTACTACTAACTTAGAAGGCAATTTTGTTTATGTAAAGCGCAGTAACAAGATATTAAAAAGAAAGATCTTATCTGATCCTGTAATGTTTTGCAAGGGTTTTCTTGTTAATGTTTTTTTTAATGGTTCCCAAATTTCGGTAACACTAAATTTGGAACCCTAAAAGTATGTATATGGGTTGAATTCCCTAAATATCCACTAGAGTTACTCCAAAGCAAGATCATTTTTCAAATAGGAGATTTAATTGGTACTTATAAAGGTTTAGCGAAATTTTTTTTGGCTTTCAACAATTTAAATTTTTTTAATTGAAGTTCCCTTGTCTCATAAACTTAAACCCTTGAGCATTATATCCAATAATTCTTTCTACTACCTCCATCCAATTTTTTTTAGGGCATTAATACAAATATCATTTTCAAAGATACTAAACCTAATAATGAATTCTTTGAGCATTTAAGGTTAGAAAAATCCAAGAGAATAATTCTCAAACCTGAATTAAATATTAAATTCATGAATAATGGAGGATTTAACATCAATTCTATTAGAATAAAACCCTAGGACTCTAGTTAAAGTTGATCCTGCAAATATATCATCCTCTCCAACAAAAATTCTAACCACAAGTCTACTCTCTCCTAAGATTGGTCAGGACAACCATAACTATGTCAAACTAGATTTCATTTAAAGACCTTTGATTGAGATGGAAGACTCATGTGCCCCCACTAGTCAGCTTGTTTTAAACTTGAAGCAACTAGTGGACTTTCTTACCCCTTACTTCGGATAAATCAAATATTTGATAGCAAAATTCCTAGATGCTCCTCCTCTCATTCAATCACTTGTCTCTCAATCCCCTGCATTAGCATCTCTTGATCCAAATCCCACCTACCCTATCTCACTTGAGTACAATAAGGATTTGAAAGATAACTTAGAAAGGTAAATAATCCTATTGAAAGAAATCTTCCAAATTAGGAGGAATTAGTAAAGGATATGGAACTTAAAATAAGAGATCTTAGCTCTTTATTAGGAGAAATCATAAAAATGCATTATGAAATAATGAATTACTAATTGGACATTCATTAAAAGAAGAATTGGAAGAATTTAAAGTAAAAAACAAGAATATAACTTTAAATTTACCCTCACCAAATTTTGATAAAATATCAAATGAACATGCTAATAAGATTCCTTTTGAACTAGAAGCGGTCTATAACATGATGGACCGTATAACCAATGAATTAAATTTTTTTGAAATAAATGAAGACTTGACCATAGGAAACCATGTCCTCTCATACTTAATTAATGAGCTAGATTCAAATAATAAGAAGAATGATAAGAAAATAGATCAAACATTAATTGAAAATAGTAACAATAACAATTTGGGAATAGCACGTAACATAAAAGGTTTAAAAACATCCCTAATTGTGGAAAATCCCTCAAGAAAAGTGGGAGAAAATCAACATTAGAACTTAGGAAGAGGGATGGTAACGTTGAGAACTAGGTCAAAATATCAAGCATGTTTAATCTAGGGAAGGGGAAGTTCTTTCCTACATAACTAGGGGCTTGTTACTTGGAATTTTAGGGGCTTAAATTGCCCTAATAAACAAAGTTTACTAAAGTGTTGTCTTAACGACTCCAAAATAGACATCCTCATAATCGAAGAAACTAAACTTGACAAAGATGAACTAAATAAGCTAGGTAAGAGGTTAGGTATTAACTACTAGCAGGAGTACATACTAATACAACTTATGGTGGTCTAGCTATCATTTGCAATCCTAGGAGAATAAAGTTAGAGGTCAATATTAAAAATTGAAATTGGATGGGGGGTTGGCTCAACAACATCCAAACCAAATTTAAGTTTTACCTTATAAATATATAAGGGCATGTTACGACAACATGGAAAGAAGACCATTGGTAGGTGTTGGTACCCACTATGGACACCATTTTAAAAAGTTTAGTGTGGAGCTTCAAACTACTTTGAACTAAGGTTCAAAGCAGTTTGAAGTGGTTCATCTCGCAGTCTCAATACGAAAGTCCAGTAAATCAAAGATCAAAGGTTAAAGTTCAAATCTTGTATGGTAGATTCTAAATGTCAAGCTTCAGATTGAGATTCAAATTCTCGACATGTAGCTTTGAGTGCCATTATTAGATCCATAAACATGAAGTTCAAGGTTCAAGGTTTGATACTATGTTGTGGATTCGAATTCAGCGAATTCATAGCCGGTCTAGAAATGCAGTTGGTGAGTTCACAAGTTCAAAGGATCAAATGTTTCGAATGCAAAAGTAATGGTTTGAACTCTTCTGGGTATATCAATTCAAAAGTAATGTCCCTTCTTTTTAGTATTCCGGAGTGCATCTACTAAAAATTGCTATATATATAAAGAATTTAAAGTATCCTTTGCAATGATCGAAGAAAATCAGAAACAAATTATATTCAGTCTAAACAAATCATGGAATGCAACTTGATGATGAAGATAGTGTATGGTAGAAGAATGTGACTCACATTTCGATGGAGTATCAGTGACAAGTCATCATGAACACAACCGGAATGACTATGATCTCCTTATACTCTTAAGCATGATGAAGATGCAAATGTGCATAAAGGATTTGGCTCATAATGTGGTTGGCTAATAACTCATCCAAACTACAATGAAGAATGTTTGATAAAGTGGCAGATCCGAACTCTGCAAATGATGATGGGAATTCTTTTTGGTTTGTGACTAAACAAGTCAGAATATGAAGATGGTCTTTCACAAGAAGTGATTCTGTTCAGACAGTGATTGGATGGTCAAAGAGACATGCCACCCTTTTGATAAGAAGTGTAAGAAATATACCCATGATGTCTGATGCATAATGAAGAGTTCAGACAGCTTTGGAGGCTTCCCACTGTCTTCTCCATAGTATGAGCAAGGCGGCTGATATGTCAGAAATGACTTTGAACTACTCGAAAAATCGTCCAATAGCATGTGCCAAACATCAAACATGAAAACAAGGGAAACCTGCAAAGCATGGTAGCAGTGTAATATTGATCCAGCTTATTGCTCTGATTACCAATGTCATTTCTAGACTCTAGTAGACGTGTTTTAAGACATCTACGGAATTTAACAAATTCTGTTTGTCAAATTGCTTACAAGTTCCCACGGGTTTGGAATGGAGTAGTGTGTTAGATGTTAAATGATAAATGCTAGAGAGTCAACAAACTGATCATCGAGTGTGATGTGCCCCCATTGACATGCACGAATTGAAGACTCCCTCGAACCCGTGGAAAACTCGATGAGACCTAACGGTATATAGCAAATCACTTGATGAAATGTTAGTTTGGAAAAGCACAAACTTCATCATTATACATCAATAAAAAAAAAAACAAGGATCGGGTCAATGCAGATATGCAGAGGAAGTGACGTGAGCCGTTTTGACAGAATGCCGACACCAAAACTAGTCATGAGCAAAAGCAATGGTATGAAGAGAACATATTGATAGTAACACAAATAATATAAAAGCATGAGTTAATACATATGAGTTCTACAAATCTTTAGAATGCGGATTCTTAACATAGGTCGATCCTATCCGAAAGGCCTTCAAACCATTTTGAGGTGGAACTCATCACCGTGGTCGTGGCTCACGAAAATGGGCGTCCAATTTGAAGATTCAGATAAACATGAATGTTTTCACCATCAAGTACAGAGGTAATAGACCAGCTAGCTTTATCATGGAGATAGCCCGAATGCACTACGACAACTTATAAAGAAGGATGGTCATTTAATTATGATGCACAACTGCCGATCAAACCCGACATACGGGAGAACAATTATGTTCAAAGGTTCAATCTCGTGGATGCTTCCATGTGTGCAAAACATGGATCAGCTGATGATTTTTGACAAAATGCAGTGAAGATGCCGACTTTACCCGAGAAATGCATACATTGACTATCGTGTATTACCATGGAGAAAAGAACTTGAGACGACTCTATGTTGAGGCCCGCAGATGTAAATGAGAATTGAAGTAAAGATAAGAATGATTTTAAATGGATACAACATAGGAAGCCAAATTGCCGAGCAAGAACTCATCATGTTCAACCAATGACATATGCTCTAGTTTATTTCATGATTGAAATGTTGAACATTATATAATGAAGTCTTTACCGATTATAAAAATTGTAGATATAAGCGGATTTGAGTGGTCGAGTCTGCATAAAGATCATGCCCTCTTTCTCTCCAAAAATCAAGGACAGGTGTGGAGCCAGGTGTCAATAATCTCCTAAGAATTACTTGACATTTTCTATGCAGTGCCATTAATCAAAAGTGTCCAAATATTAGGGGTATGGGCGGACTATTTATGTAAATCTCATATCACAATAATATTAAAAAGCTATCAGGTATGGGAAGATTCCCGGAATGAAGTAGAGTGAAATATTAATAATCAACCTTTCCAAGAATTAGTTAATCAAACTGAATTAAAATCGATAGGGGAAAGGATAAATATGCCAATGGAAGAGAGAGGGGGTTCCACTTTTTCTTCTTAAGACTGTAGACTAGGTGCTACAGCAGGAAAGCGAGATAGTAGATTTTGGGACTGTAGGAGAGCTGATCTTTATTTTCCTTTCTAACTTTGTGTTCGTATGAATAGAGAATTTTGATTTTAAGTGTAATGAAGGAAGATCCTGTTTTATTTCAGATAGTGATTATGATGCAATATGTATTGAAGTCTATGTAATTTTATACATGTTAGGGAAGGGAGATTTGAGAGAAAATTGTATACCAAAACTTTGAGTTTGGGCAAATTTCTTTCCACTGACTGTTATCTTGGTATAACTTTAGTTTTCTCTAAATGCATTTAGTATCACTATTTCCTGAATATATTAATTTCAAGATACCTTTAAAGTTTTGATTCTTCGCTTTCTCAAGATTTTTATTTGTTATATGCAACATCTAAGCAAATAGATATTGTGTTATTTGCTATTCTTTTTTTTTCAATCACTTAGTTCCTACATCTATTTCGTGTTTACCAGTAGATGTTTGTAAACCTTTTGTGCATTTTGTTCAAAAGCATCCATATTTAAATTCATTCTAAATCATGTAGAGGGAGCTATACCCGATAAAATTCAGAAGAAGATTATCAATCCAGTGATAACCTATCCAACTGTTAGTGCTGATTTTGTCTTCTCATCTGGGCATTTAGAGTTAATTTGTATCTATTTCTTCGGAGGACAATTTGTACACTAACAGTAGGATATTAGACAAATTCTTTCACAAAACAACAACTGCTCTTACATTATTGGAGGTGATGTTAACATTATAAGAAATCTCTCTAAAAAGAGAGGTGGAGTTCAATTTAATTCCCAATCCATGCCTAATTTCAATCAATTGACATCTAATAATAAACTTATTTGTTGTAATGTGGAGCCTAATCAAACATAGAGGTTAATTTTTTCTCACTTTATTCGGCATAGTTTTCCCCAGATTATTACTACATGGGTTTCGAGGTGGTGCCCCCAAGATGGGGTCATGGGGCAGTGCCCCTTGCGGAGTCCTAGGTCAAAGCCTTGGGTGCACTTCCTATTGTAGTACATGGTGGGGTTGAGGGGCAATGACCCCATGGAGGTTTTCGAGGGCTCGACCAACTTTATTATTGTAAAAGACATCAATTACTATTTTTCTATTAGATGACTTATTCTAGCCCTAATTTTGTAAGCGGCAAAAAGCTTGTATAAAGTGGCTTAGGGTTAGAGATTTCATAATGTATGATGAGATTATAGCTACTTGTGACGGTATCGAGTTGTAAGGGATTGTAGATGGTGATCAGGTTGTAATCACTAGATAATAAGAACATTGGACTCACTCTTTGGTGGGCGTAGCCTAGGGATTGGGTGAACTATGTTAAATATTTGTGTCTTGTGTTCTCTTGTGTACAATTTATTATTTTCTAATATTGCATGTAATTGTTATTTTTGTCTCTTTAATCATAACATTATTGATATTCCTATTAATAATAGTACTTACACAAGGAACACCAAAATGTCGGGTTCAGATAATATTGCTGAAAAATTAGATAGATTTCTATTTTATGGAAATATTTCATCTTTTGATTATCGAATGATTTCCTCCTTGGATCCTAACTAGGATCAGATCACTTCATCATTACTTTAGATATCCTTGAAGAATCAAGATCTAGAAGTTATTTCAAATTAAAAAATATGTGGTACCTGGATGGAAATTTCATGTCATTATTATAAAATTGGTGGCTAGATAAGTCAACATGTTGTTTTTTGGAGGATTGCTGCAAATTTAATAGTACTGCCATGTATTTAGTATGTGGTTTTCAAAAGACTTCCATTATAATGATATCATATAGGTACTAACCTATCAGAATGTTAACATGTGAAATTCACCAAATACACTTTTGATATCATATTAGATAACATGAGTATTGGCCTATTAGAACATCAATCAAATGATATTCACCAGGTTCTCAGAGTATTGGCCTATCAGAATGTCAACTAAATGATATTCACCAAGTACTCAATGTGGTAATGACCTATCAGAATATCAAGGTAGGATATTCACCAAGTACCTAAAATATATCTATATAACAAACAACTTGTAGATAGTCAAATTAATGACATCTAACACATAGTTGTTGATTTATAAGATAAAGCCTTTTCATGATTTATTTCAACATTTACACAAAATGTATATCATGATACAAGTTATTGTAAGGTTGTCACCTTTCAATAATTTCTCCAAATACAAGTGATAATCATTTGGAAGTCATCACTTCCTCATGATGTACACAGAGGGAAAGCCCATACACACATGACATCAAAAGTTCACATGAAGTCACCATGGATACTATCATGTGGTGTTGTCATTACATCCACCATGGATCATATTAGAGAATAAGGTTTTCACCTCAAACTTATCTCTCATATAGAAGAATGCATTACGAGGGATTTCACCTTGAACTTCTCCCTCTTAATCTGTTGACTTTTTCTAGCCAAGGTTGCTTATGATGTAATGTTAGACTCCCTCTGAAACTAATATCAACCTTTTGACCTCCTCATAGAAGGTTGTCTCCGATGTGGTGTTAGACTCCATTTGAATCAATTCAATCAAGCTCATCAAAAGTTTTCTTGAAGAATAAGATTGACTAAAGTCATAAGATTTAGTTCTGCACAATATTTTGTAGCATGTTCAAGTATCTTTTCTTGCAAGAACATCTTGAGATAGAAAGGAAAATATCAAGGAAAATAACTCTTTATAGTAAGTATAGGAATACAAATAAGATAAATGAAAAACTCAAAGATAATGAATACTTATTTGCACATCCTTGATACGAGTTGCTCCAATGAGGGTCCATATGCAACAAATCAAAAAATACCTCGATATAAGCATTTGTTAAACAATGGGAATAGAACATTGATTATTATTCCCCCCACAATGTAAAATTCTCATTCAAAAAATTAATGTGTCTTCCAAATTAATGAACCTCCAAATATATGTAGAGGATTGACCAAGATGAACAAAAATGATATAATTATCCAAATGTCATATATAATGTTCCAACCTCTAGAATATCAAATTAAATATTTGAACTCCTTGTTTAAACCTAAACTTTTTGTAATGTTAAGAAATTGATCCTCAAATGAATTTGTTTAGAAACACAACAAATATTATGTGCAAGTGGAGACATGGTAGGAAAGAGCATCTCTATGCCTCAGACTTACCATCGTGAACATGAATTGTTATGGAAATGAGAATTTTGCGATAAACTAGTTGAATAACTTCCAAGTTCTGATCTTGAAGCCTTAGACAATCTCTCAAGGTGAAAACCCACTGTAAAGTCACACTTAATATTTCTTTGTATAGACTTCTTAGGTAGTTTTAGACTGTATGGATATCACCTAGTTTGATCATAAGATGCCACATGGCGTCTACACTTATTACCATATTGGGATATTTTATACTTTCACGTGCGCTCTCCTACTATTTGTGATTACTTGTTCAAATGGCCCATGCTCCTCACTCATGTCACGACTTAAATTTGGAGACTTTGGACTAGTGCATGAGTGCTCTTAGACATCAACTATTGTAGGAACACATACTTTGCCCCCAAAATGTGCCCTCTCTAGAACTTCTATTACTTTTCCCAAGTGGTCTTCGCAATAGTGAATTCGACTTCAACCCAGATTGGAGAGACACCGAGTAGCTGAAAGATTTTGCAACCTAAAGCTGCAAAATAAATTAAGAAGCCAAATTGCAAATCAACAAAGCAGAGTAAATAGAGCTGCTAAAACAAAAAATCTCTTTCTCATTGATTGATTTTAATCTACATTCATATGCACGATTTATACAATCTTAACTACCATTTCATTTAAGAAATCACGATGAATAACTATGAAATGAGACTTGGTTGATATGTCATTCTTAATAGATAGTTACACATGTGGGTAATCATTCATCATTAAAGTTGAAGTTACAAACCACTTATTCGTAAGTTATGGAAAGAAACAAACTTAGTGTAGAGTTGGAAACATAAATCATTCAATCGCATGTAGATAGAATTAGTCACCAAAACTTCCCCTTAATTCTAACTAAGGAGAAAAGAAAAATCTAGGTAAAATCGAGAGGAAAGAGGGAAAACCCAGTGAGAATTAAACCCCTCCTCAAACTATATGTTCATAAAGCATTAAAACTACCATACTACAATTTTTTTGACCCCAAGAAGATCTACAATAAAGTGAAATGGAAGAGAAGATAGATCCCTCCATGGTGTGTAGTGAATGGTACATGCTTGACACTGTGTGTAGAAGGTGGTCCATGATCTTCAAACAACATTCATCCCATTAGGAAGAAACATAATTAAAGATGTACGAATGAAGTCTCCCCAATCTTGAAAGGAATATGTAGGAAGAAATCTCAAGATGTATGATGCCTCTGACAACTGCTCCATGGGCTCTGTATAGATCTTGAAACAACTATAATCTTTTAGAAATTGTTGTGAACATAATCAAAAGACACATTTTTCACCTCAAAAGGCAAATAGATCTCCTCAAAATGTTGTGCAAATGTATCCAAACTTGTATCAATCTGTGAAGAATGACTATGTAGAGAAGGAAGAAGAGGGCCAGGAGGCTACCTTACAACAACTAAAGAAGAGTCACCTTCATCACAGAGAAGATGAATAAAATTAATGTTGTCATCTAGATCCAAAATGAGGGATTCTACAAACAAAAATGATATGTCTGGTAGAAATCTATCCTAATGAACTGAATCTAGAAGACACAAAAGATCTTGCTACAAAGAAACATTGGAAGCTTTCAATGATGCAACTCTAATCTCTAAAGAAACAACATGAGCACTAGGGTTATCAATAAATTGATCATCCAAGAAGGATGTGTCCATACAAGATGGGGCAACTAAAATCTTAGCATCATCCATAGAAGCCTAGTTATCCAAGGAATCGTCACTTTTAGATGAAGAGTCAATGTCTCCATACAATTGTCAGATGATGGTCCAAGCAATGAAAGGGCACTCTGTGTGCTCTACAAGATATAAAATATCCTTAGAAATAGTAAGACATATTAGTCCATAGACAATATCAATACTATTAAACCATGCAATTTTTTTGTTCATAATCACTGGGCTCAGAAATGTGTCCAAGGAGATAGGGCATCAGATCTTGCTCAATGCAATGATCCTTTATCCCTCTTTTCCAAGATAAATAATTTTCTGAGGTTAGCTTGACAACAGATGGGTGAAAATACATACTAGACATCATTGATCTCCCCCAAAATGGAACTTTATCTTAGTTCGTGATTAGAAAAAGAAAAACATTAACAACCCCCAATCTAATGAACAAAATTCACTCAAAAAAAAGCTCTGATCTGCAATACCTACAACAAAAATAATACTTCTTCTTCTAGCTCCCTATGCTTTGATACCATGTAAGGTTTTGCAACCTAAAGTTGCAAAATAAATTAAGAATCTTGCTGAAAGAATGAAGCCAAATTGCAGATCAACAAAGCAAAGTAAACAAAGCTGCTAAAACAAAAAAATCTCTTTCTCATTGATTGATTTTAATTTGCATTCATATGCATGATTTATACAATCTTAACTACTGTTTCATTTAAGAAATCATGGTGAATAACTATGAAATGAGACTAGTTTGATCTGTTGTTCTCAATAGATAGTTACGCATGTGGGTAATCATCTGCCGTTAAAGCTGAAGTTAAACAACTACCTATCCGTAAATTATGGAAAGAAACAAACTTAGCATAGAATTGGAAATATAAATCATGCAATCACATGTGGATAGAATTAGTCACCAACAATAGCTACACAATTCAATCAGACCACAAACACATCTTTCCTGCGAGCCATCGAGCTAGTCATATCACCCATGCAAGGGCATTAAACATTGTACACGAATCATAGACTTTTTAGAGCGTCTGTACTCTTATGTTTTCAAAGTTGATATCCTCCTCCCAGGCTTTTCTTTGAAGACTTTAGGGCCCGTTTGGTTGATGGAATAGGAATAGAAAAATTGGAATACGATTTGTATTTTCTGTTTGGTTGGTGGAATATGAATGGAAAAATTTGGAATACGACTTTCATATTCCCATTTACCTTAAAAATGAGCTTATACCCATTCCAAAAAATAACTGTTATTGGAATAGCCATTCCTATTCCCAATATTACATGCCTATTCTCCATTCCTATGTCCGTGACCAAACAGACCCTTATGTTTGCATTTATGTCCACTAAGAACGTATAGTTGGGACTAGAGAGTTGTGCAACTTCTTAACTACTTCCAAGTGCAAACTATCTATGCTCTTCCTCATTGTTCATTTCATTTTAAAACTTAGCATGTTTTACGATTCTTACTAGCAGCTTTCACTCCCCATGATTTCTCCAACTAACATGAATGCCCAAGATGTGTGAGAACACATCTTTGTTATTAAAGCGTACATCCATTCATATCAACTCCAGAATCATTTATTCAAATTTATCAACATAAGGAGCCTCCATGTTTCTCATGCCAAGGTATAAGATATATGTGTATTGGCGAGCAGCGGGAAGAGAGAAACCACGACACCAATAATTTAATGTTTATGCACAACCATGATATGAAATGTTCATATAACAGCAAAATTGTCACTAATTCTTCAGTCCAAATAAATTAAATTAATGCGTAGTTTCTAAATCGATAAATTAAATCAACAAGCCCCGCGCCACACATCAAGGCATTACTATTCTTATCACCGAGTGACCAAATATGAATGATCGCCACACTTTCATAAGATTCTCAAAGATTTAATTTCAACCTCTTGAGCACTACGTGTACGCAATGCTTGGGATGAAAATTTAATCTCCTCATGTGTCTATGTGCTGAGTGAAAAAGAGAACTGCGAGAAGCACCTATAAGTGCATAGTGTGTGGACTCTCAGATGCCAATGTTGAGGAGCATTCCATTGAGAACACTAGCATTTCTATTTACATCTGCAGCTGCCATTTCAATAGCATTCTTGCCTACTTTGCCATTAGTTGTGTCCAAGACAATTATAACACCTATGTTTATTGATGAAACGCCCATTTTTTGCAATGAAACCGCACAAAACAATAGAGCGGCCGCAACAACCTGGAATAAGACTAAATTTGGCTCTATCGCCCATATCTAGTCTTATAATAGAGTAAATGTCAATAGAGCGCCGGAGTTTCTTCTTATGTATTAAATGTAAATTCATCAAGCGTGGAGTAGAGTAATAGATGTGTCTTAAGCGAATGGCTTAAATATCACACACTGAGTTTAATTCTTAGATCAAAACTGTTAAATAGTCAAAGTTGACTTTTCTTTCCCAAATTTAATTCTTTCCTTAGTGTGTGATGTTTAAGGGTAGCCGACTTTAAGCATAAACTTGGTGATCATATTTATAAAGAGTTTTCTAATAGTTTTTAAGATGAAAAATGCCTTAGCAATAATGGATGCTTCACAAAGAATGTTGACCGTGTTCTTTTGTGCCCAATATAAAGATCAACTTGTCTCTGAAGAATTTGTCAACTAAGCAGGTTGTGGTGGTTTGACTTGTTTTCCTTGAGAGGAAAAAAAAACATTTGATGAAAGTTTGAACTCTTACATTATTGACAAGGTCGTTGCTCTATAACATGTCTCTCCCAATATCCAGACTATTTATGCAACAACGAATTTGCAAATTCGCTCGATGTAATCCTTTACCTGTTAGAAGTCAAGGGTTCTTATGCCATAATAGAGGAAGAGCACTGAGATATAATACATCAGATATTAGAAGACTATTGTAGGTTGCCTACATATCAATTACTATTATTAAACCAGGTTTTTGTCCTGCTCTAATATCATGTTGGTTTTTGGAGGATTGCTGCAAATATAATAACACTTCCATGTATTTAGTATGTGGTTTTCAAATGCAACATCCTCTCATATTTATATTGAGCATAGATCATGAATAGACATGTCCTTTCACAGGACATGTCTATTTGATCAAATAATTAATATTAATCATAGTTATAGTTAGTGTTGTATCTATAAATTATATCTCTTATATAATTATATATATATAGGTTTATCTAACTGAAATTATTAAACATCAACATGGTGGAAGCATCGAAAACATATTTTTTTGTATCTAAGCTCAAAGATCTCAAGACCACAATCTTAGACTAGAATAAACACCATTTTAAAAATATTTTTGAGGAAAAAGAATTACTTGAAACTGAAATCCAAAACCTTAATGAAGAAATTTGTAAAGAAGGTATGGATAACGATAGATATTTTAAAGAATAATGACTTTTAAGCAAACAAGAGACAATATTATTGAAATATGAGATGTATTGGAAACAAAAAACTAGGGAGGTTTGGTTAGCAAAAGGTGATAAAAATACCAAATTCTTCCATAATAGTACCAAAATAAGGAGAAACATTAACACAATTACTAAAATAATAACCTATCAAGGTATATATATATGACCCTAAACAAATAGCTAAGTAAGATGTGGATTTCTTCCAAAACACATTAAACAATTGGGAATAATCAAACCTAGATTCGCAAAATCATTTCACTAAATGTATCTCGAAAATTGTTACCCCTATGAATAACATAATGTTGAATCAACCATTTTCTATGGAAGAGATCATAGCTGCACTTTTTCATATGAAACCAAACAAGGCTCCTTGTCTGTATGGTTTTCCTTTAAGATTTTTCCAAAAGTGTTGGTACTTCTTAGGTTCAAACTTATGGGAGGCAATCGAAAAACCTAAAGATCTAGTAAATCCTCATGGAAATAAATAACACATTTTTAATCCTTATCCCTAAGAAGACAAACACAAAAATATATGAAGACTTTAGACCCATTGCGTTATGCAATACTTTATATAAAATCATGTCTAAAGTAATGCTAAATAGACTTAAATTCATTCTCCCTAATATCATTTCTAAGGAATAAATGGGCTTTGATCCTAGAAGATTTATCTTTGATGGCATTGTTATCATACAAGAATTAATGCACTCAATTCAATAAAATTAAAAAAACCACAATACTTATCAAACTAAGCATACAAAATGCATATGATAAAGTAGATTGACGCTTCTTATGCAAATGCCTAAAAGCTTTTGGATTTTCAAAAATATGGATAAATCCAATTTTTAACTTTATATCCACACCAAAAATGTCCATTCCTATAAATGATTCTCTAGAAGGTTTCTTTGATAAATCAATAGGACTTAGACAAGGTGACTCAATATATCCTTCCTTCTTTGTGATTATGACAAAAGATTATGGAAGAATGATAAGGTATTATCATTCTTTGAATCAATCAATTAGGGTGAAAGTTACAAAGGGCGTAACTATCCTGACTCACCAACAATTTGTAGACAATATTATTATTCCGTTCGAATCCATTAAGGAGGAAGCTCTAAATCACAAATAAATCCTTCAATAATACATGAAAGAATTAGGACAACACCTAAACATAATTAAATAAAAAATCTTCTTTTTAAAGACGAATTCATTTGTACAAATAAAAAATTGTAATACTAAAGGATATTAAAAAAAGAATCTTTCCTTGTAAATATTTAGGCATCCCAATTGATAAGGATAATAGAACATCAAAAACATGGGAACCTATTTTTAAAAAAATTGACCAAAAGATGGATAACTGGAAAGGTAAATGGCTCTTGAACACAAGTTGGTTAACAATGGTAAAATAAGTCCTCTCTAGATTATGTTCATATCAAATGAAATGTTTACCTTTATTAGTTAAGGCTAAGTTTGGCATAGAGAAGAAGAAAAAAATAAAATTGGCAAGGTGTGTCCAACAATAAGAAAATGGATTTAATTAGTTGGGATAAAATTTTTCAACCTATAAAAAACAAAGGTTTAGTTATTAAGAGAATAAAATAGAAAAATCAGGCTATGGGAGCCAAAGTAATGAATGTAACAAAACCCTAATAGCAAGTGGGATAAGATCCTATACAAAAAATACTTGGATCCCAAAATAATATAAATATTTTGAGAACTTCCAATCTACTAAAGGCTCTAAAGTTTGGAACTTTATGTTGAAAAGTAGGAATATTATTAACTAAAAAAATCTCTTGGGAAATTGGCTTAGGAGACAAAGCCCTTTTTGGGAAGATTCTTGAGGTGATTATTCTCTACTTTTTGAGGTTATATCCCCTTATATCAAGAACACACTCGCCAAATTATGGGGAGAAACCTTAAAAATTTATGTGGAATTTACTGAAATGACCCAAGCTTTGCTTGGAAATGGAAGTCTTTAAATAACATGCTATTATCAATTGATGAGAAACTAGAATTATCAACTCTTGTAAATTTTAAAACCTAACACTAAAAACTTGGAAGTCTCTCTTGTTTTCTTAGGTTCTAAAACTAGCAACTACAAGGTTAAAGAAGGATATCAAATATTAGTCCAAAAATAAAACTAGGATCAAACCAACCTTCTACCTTGGACAATTATGTTGGGATAAGCTATGTTTACATGGACCACACTTCAACATCGTATCCAAGGTACAGTTGAATGGTTTGATAAAATTGGCTTTGAAAAACATCTAAGTCCCAAGAATACCAAATGTAAGGATTGATGAAAAGTTTGGTACTAAAGTAATGAAGAAGAGAATACTTTTGGAATTGTTAGACAAAATGTTAAAGTTCTTTTTGAGACTAAGAATAATTTGCAAAATGGTGTATTTATTGAGCACAGAGAAGAACAAAGATCTGAACCTAGAGAAGAGATAAGAGTTGAGATGTCAACTCCTACTTCCAACAAAAACATGAAAAAGAATCACCCTCTGGAGTAGATAATTGGGAGCAAGGATAAGGGTGTGATGACAAGAAACAGAGTGAATGAGGAATTGTGTCTAATTTCTAAAGTAGAACCTAAAAGCGCAGATGAGACATGTAAGGATGATCACTAGATGCAAGCAATGAAAGAACTAGATCAAATTGTGAAGAATGAAACATGGAAATTAGTTCCTAGACCTAAAGAAAAAAATGTTATAGGAACCAAGTGGGTATTCAGAAATAAGATGAATGAGCAAGGAGAAGTTGTGAGGAAAAAGGCTAGACTTGTTTGCAAAGGTTACTCACATTGAAAGAAGGCATGGATTATGAATAAAATTATGCACTTGTGCTAAGAATGGAAGTAGTAAGGATGTTCTAGGCTTATGCAGCAAGAAAAAATTTCAAGGTTTGTTAGATGGATGTCAAGTCAACTTTTCTAAATGGAGAACTTGAAGAAGAAGTCTACATTGAGCAACCTGATGGATTCCCTTTGACAGAAGAAAAAGAGTTTGTATGCAGACTAAAGAAAACATTGTGTGGTTTGAAGCAAGCACCTAAAACCTGATATGCAAGGTTGGATAGATATTTGTCTAAGCTTGGATTTATTAAAGGTACAATAGATGGTAATCTATATTTAAGGAAAATTGATGATGGTTTGTTCATCATTGTAATATTTGTGGATGACATAATATTTGGAGGTAATGATAAAGAAAGTGATAAGTTTGTTGACGAAATGAAAAATGAATTTGAAATGAGCATGATAGGAGAAATGAATTTTTTCCTAGGATTGTGGATTGCGTACAATAGAGATGGGATATTTATTTCACAAACCAAGTATCTAAAAGATTTGTTGAAAAGATTTGGTTTAGAAAGTTACAAACTTGTTGGTGCACCCATGATAATTGGTCACAAGTTATCTAGTAAAGATGAAATACCTACAGTTGAGCAGAAGTATAAATCTATGATTAGAGGATTGCAATATTTGACTCACACCAGACCAGATATAACAAATGCAGTTGGGATTGTAACAAGATTTCAAGTTGGTCCTAAAAAGTATCATTATGCAACAGTTAAGAGAATATTCAAATATTTGAAGGGTACATCTAATTATGGAATCTGGTATAACAGATCAAATGTGTGCATATATTGATGCAGATTGGACAAGCAATATGGATGACATAAAGAGCAGTAGTGGTGGAGCATTCTTTCTTGGAGGAAGATTAGTTTCTTGGTTGAGCAAGAAACATAAGTTCTGTATATCTCAAAGTACAGTTGAGGCAGAGTATGTTGCAGCAACAAATAACCGTAATCAAGTTATGTGGATGAAACAAATGTTGAAGGATATTGGGGTTGAGTATACAGAACCTGTTATCATTTACTATGATAACACAAGTACATTGAGTATGTCTAAGAATCTATTATTGCATTCTAAGACAATGCACATATCCATAAAGTATCATGTTTTGAGAGAGAAGGCAACAAAGAAAGAGATAAGGTTGGAGTATGTAAGTACTAAAGATCAGATTGTAGATATCTTTATGAAGCCTTTGCCTAAAGATAATTTTGAGTACTTGAGATGTATGCTAGAGGTTATGCCCCTACTTACTTCAGAGTAGATGATGCAAGGAGTGCATCAGTCTAGTGGTACATTTAGAACTATGTTTAGACTGGACTGAATGTTGATGCTTCCTGAATGGGGGAGTATCTGGTATAGACTGAGTCATTGAGGACTCTTGGTATTTTGAAATTTTATATTAAATAGTGTCTTTGGAAACTTGAGCTGATTGAAAGAGTTGGAAGAAGTATATTATAATAATTGGTAATTAGCCTATTGTGTACTTGTATTGACACCTTTGACATTGATGTTAATGTAGGAGAGAATGTGTACATGAAAAACATCTCCTAGGCAATGGGGAGAGAAAATGTGAGAGAAGCACATGTTGAGTTGTCAATGGGGGAGTGTTATCTCTTCAGGGAGATTTAGAAAGATTCATGTAAACTGTGTGCAAAAGAATATGTGAGTGCGCAGAAGAATATTTAAGTGCACAAAAGGATATCTTTATGGGAAAGATATGTAGCTAGAAAAGTGTTGGAAATTATTTACCATAAACAACTCATGATAGCAACTAGAATATTTCAAATTGATGAAGAGGATTTGAGAAGATGACAACAACAACAACAATAGAGTATAATTTGGTATTCTTGGGACTAAGATGTTTTTCATCTATGTTGTCATCAATGCCAAAGGGGGAGATTGTTAGCATGAATGTTGATGATACTACATTAGGGGATTACCCTAAGTATTATAGAGTATTGATATGTTGCATTCATTACTATATTTGTCATTGCTGTCAACATAGCAGTAATTCTATAAATACTGGAAGAATAGCAATCAAAAATCTTATGATGCATAGAAGCTGAAGAAGTTTTAGATGATTACAATGGAGGACATGTTTCTGAGATTGTCCTGATGACATGGTTAAGTTTGTTTAAGGTTAATGATTGTGCTAATAGTTGGATAACTGATTCACCCTCCCCCCCCCCCCCCCCTCTCAGTTATATCAGTGGACTATATATTCTAAATATTTTTTATGTGAAGTGCATGAAGAAACTATTGACCATATCTTGCTAAACTATCATCTTGCTTAGTCCTATTGGATTTGGCTTCTCAAAAAGCTTTAATTCTACATTCCCCTTCCTAAGAATCTTTTTGACATCTTCAAAAGTTGGTCATCTCCATTAAAAAATAACACCTTTTACCCTCTAACCTAAATTTTTCCATCTATTTTAATCTAGGAATTGTGAAAAGAAAGTAACCGCATAAAATTTTGTAATAAAAAATGAAATCCATCAATCTTATCAACAAGATAGAAGCTAGCATTGTAGAAGTAACAAATATTAGACTTAGACAGATTAGATCTTCCAAAAACATCTTTTCTCAATGGGACAATAAGATCTAGAATGATTGGTATAATCATAATATCCCCCTCATTATGGAAAGGGTGCTAAAGATTTAAAATCTACTAAACTAAATTGCATATGGTCCCCTCTAGAACCAAATTGGTACAAATTAAATTTTGACAAAGCTTTTCGTGGTAATCTAGGTCCGACATGTATTGGTTGCATCATTCACAATTGGAACATATCCATAATTGGAAAATGTGCAAAAGTGATAAAGTAGTCTCAAATAATATTGCCAAGCTAGAAGTTCCATCAAAAGGTTTAATAATAACGTGCAAATCTCCTCGAATAAAAAACCTTGAGATTGAAGATGATTCCCAAATTGTAATTAATATCATCACAACCAGATAAACCCCCAATTGGTGCCTAAATTCCAAATTACAAAGAATCATGGGTCTCCTAAAGTATGTTAACAACATCAGTCATTAACACACTTATAGAGAAGGGAACATAGAAGCAGAGAAGCTCACAAACTTAGGAATTGAAGGAGAGGTTATTTTTAAACACCATAAAATTACCTAACAAGGAATCTATGCACTTTTCTATACTTATCTTTCACATAAATTTAAAATAAAATAATAAGGATTACAACCAAGAATTCAATTCTCACTATTTGATATATTACCCATTTAAAAGTTAATAAAATTGGTGTATCTCAATTAAGGTGTATAAGTTCATAAGGTAATTGTTGATTCATTAAACAAAAGGAACCTAACAATTATATTTAGAAACAAAAGGAACACTCTAAATTAGACTAAAGAACTCCTTCAAAAGGACTATGAAAAAGAAGAAAATTGTTGACAAGCATATCTTCCAGAAAGTAGTTCTCTTGATTATTTCTACTTTGATAGAGAATTAGTTATAACAAAAAAGAAATAGTCATGTCTGTTAGTTTGGAAGTATATAGTTGAAGCATTGTACATTGTATAATATGTCCAAATTTATGATTAACTTTAGCGTAGATACATCGTCCTATGTATAGTTTCAAGTGATAGTGTATAAGACTCTCCTGTATATAGTTGAAGTGGTATTTCTTAGTCTTTTTGCTGCCAGCAAGGATAAAGATAGGAAATTATCAATAAAACCATAAGTATAAAATGATAAATTTACATTTTACAATATCTATAGTAGGTATATGATCAATATTAGGCTTAAAAATCACATTGTTCTAATTATCATGTATCCTTATATAGTTTTTCTAACAAAAGTCTTTTCCTTAGTTTTAATATAATTAATTTAGTGCAATTAATTCTATATTAGATAGGTTATTGTATCCTAGATAATTTGTTACATGGAGATAAAATGGTTATTTTTCCAAATAACAAATTAATAGGATATAATAATTCAAGCAATACATAATCACTCGTTTTGATTAAAATTGTAATTTGATGGAAGCATTTTTCTGAATTTATATCTAAATTTTTCATTAAAACTTATAATTCAATTTCTCTATTTAAAAATATCAAGCTGAGATATCATCACTATGTCTTAGTTTTATATTGGATTTTGACAATATCTCTATAAGTATAGTGTTAAGAATGTGTAGGGAAGCACACATGGACTTAAGGCAAGACATAACTATGATCTTGCAATCTACTCTGAATTGATGATGGAAGAAAGTTTATCTCGTCTAGCTTGTAAAGTTTCTCATTCCTTTGTAATTAAAAAAAGGGTGTGCCCTGATCCATTGTAATAAGGGAAACGTCGAGATTATAAAATTTGTAAAACTAATGAATGTCCTTAGATTCTAACATCTATAAATAGGGGAATGCCCCTCCAACTAAAATTTGTAATTTCTAATTTATGAGTGGACTTAATCCCTAGGAAAGATTGGAGATTTCTTTCCCTCTGTTATTTCTTATCAATGCCCATTTTGAACAGAAGTAATGTACAATATTTTGATCAATAAAATATCTTGGCCATTGGCCTTCTATTGAAAATAAATAAATAATGGTCTTCTTTCAAGGACAATTGATGCATTTATATAATTAATGAAGTGAATCTCCTTTCCCATCCTTAAGATAGTGAGTTGAATAAGGTATTAAAGGGCATATGCAAGGATTAATTGAATCACAAGAATTGTTATCCAAAAGTTCAAAAATTTGAGCAAGTTTTTAAAATTGGGTAACACTTAGTAAATTCCACTTTAAAAAAAAAGTTATTAAATATACTTTTATATTTAAAGTCATCTATAAACAAAATCTTAAAAATCACTACTTCATGTCATTTTTCATATTTTGAACATTTTGGTTGCTTTAACTGTCAAAAAGCGAAAATTTGGTAACATATGTTAATTTCAATGTTTTAGTTTGACAAAAAAAATAAGACTTATTATTATTATTATTAGATCACCATCATGAATTCTCAACACTTGTTGTACTTCTTATCAATAATATAATGAAAACCTACCTTTGAATGAATGGATGAATGGAAGGAAGAATTCTAGTGACACCCACAAGACCAAGCAATACAAGGGGCGAAGAGACACAAAACTAATACTTCTAAAAATTCTTTCTTATTTAACTCTTTTAATATGGATCTTGACAAAGAAACTCATTATTTTGTGAAGCCTTATATACTAAAACAACTTGTTTAGACTACCACTTTTAAGTTATTTTTGAAATAAATACAAGTATCCTCATATGTTGTGCACTCTACGATCACGAGGGCTTCACTTAGTGAATGCAAAACATATAATGTGCATTTGTGGCATACTAAAGAACCCCTCTATTTTCTCTAAATATTGTCCCAAACTCCTTTTTTGTCAATATATTGCCTCATTTTTGTCCATTTTAAACTTCTTAATATGAATGCATATGATATTGTATTGCCCCTTAGTGAAGGCCCTATATTTATGAAGAAGTTCTATTTAGTTTCAAACACCCTTTATTACAAAAAATTCAAGTTCTTTTATTCTAGGGACTACCCATTTACTCGTTTCATGTATCTAGGATGATGAGCAAATAACATTTTAGCCTTTCCTCTATTTACAACCTCAAATAGACTTTTCCATCATGTTGCCTAATGGGGTTGAATCCTTTGCACTTTTTATCACCAATTTGTTTTGTTTACAACATTGTGTAATTTTTCTAACACAAACTTCTTTATCTCCTCATCAGTGTCATGACATTGTTGCAAATTAATAGCCCATTTATCCATCCTTTACCATTTTGCTTTCTCTAAGCCTTCTTCCTCTAGGTTAATTCCTCTTCAACCATTTGGAGCTAATGTTGTTTATCCATGTTTCGACCCTTTTTAAAGAGTTTAACAAATGAACTATTATTGATGCCTCTATGTAGAACATATTGATCCCTACTAAAAGGCTCTCATAAGGGGTTGTTGATTCAACTTTTAGATTACTAGTGATTATATATATTTTATTTCTTTGTAGTTATCTTAGTTTACAATTTGATATGGTACTCCCAAAACTTTATAACTATAGAAAACAACTAAAATGACAAATAAATGAAAAAGAAAATTCTAGATCTTTCACTCCCATAATTTTGCCTTCCTTTTCTACGCATATCATCAAGAAAGTAACAAATTCTCCATTTCAAAATCATTTTTATAAAAATGTACTACCTCCAAATCCAAAATAAACATTTTTAAGTTTGATCTTCCTCGTGTATGCTCATTGCGTTCCATTTGAGTGGGCGGGACCGAGACTTCTTATTGTAACAAGGACGCATAGCGTCTAGTTCCTGCCGATGTATAATTTGTTATTGCATTAGTCATACAATTAGTTCGTAAAAAAATTTGAGTTAAAAAATAAATTGTATTATACTTGTATATGCAAATACAACATTGACTAATAAGCTAATACAAAATTTAAAAAATGAAATGTCACTGATACATAATGTATATTGATTTTGTTGTGGTAAAAGAAAAATATAGAAATACATTTAAATCATATGTGACCAAGAGAATGTCTATTTTGTATTAAGCAATTAATGATGAGCAAGACAAATAATAGTTTTTGAAAAATAATGTAGAGGTAGATTTATTTTGTTTGGATAATTACATTGATCTATCTTGTGGT
Organism: Cupressus sempervirens; assembly: GCA_028749045.1. Lineage (NCBI taxonomy): Eukaryota > Viridiplantae > Streptophyta > Pinopsida > Cupressales > Cupressaceae > Cupressus > Cupressus sempervirens. The sequence goes on along the minus strand of CM053783.1, from coordinate 29,851,979 downwards.
ACAATTTTTGTCATTATGTGCCAATTTTGTTTTAAATTGAAATAAAAATACTTCAACAATATTGTAGAATGTAAAAAAATAAAATAAAAAAATTTCAAGATTGTTATTGTTCTCAAATGAGTACAAAATATTTATGATACTTTTAAAAATTCATTTATTATTGTCTTTAGAATAAGTACAAGATATTTATGGTGCTTTTTCAACTTTATTTATTACTCATTTTTTTTCCACATTGGAGTGTATAAAGTTCTTAAGTGAGCCAAAAACACTACTGTAGCAAAAAGCAGCCAATCATATTGAAGATAAATGTTTTCTCTATAATTCTAAAAACTTCAATATATATTAAAACTTTAGAAATCTACAAAGTTGTCAAAAAATACTCAAATCTCATTGGACAATTAAATGGAACAGTTGCATTTCAGTATCCTGCCTTGGAGGAACTAATAATGTATCTCTTAAATATCCGAGTCTTACGTTTAGGACGAGTTATTCGTTTTAGCTATAATGGAATTTCTGAAAGTAAACGGCGGGAGATGAGAAGTAGCAATGAAGTTCAAGGGCTTTCTAACAGACAATGGAGTTTATCTGCTCGAACGAAGTAATCCTAATTTTATACTTTTCTCGTCCTCGCTGAGCTGACAGTTTTTCGTAGCTTTTCGTCAAATTTCCTTTTAATATATGTTCTGGGTATTGGGATATATCAGAATTTGTCCCCGCATTGGAGAAAATTGGGAAGAATTGCCATCTGTACCTGACTAAAGGCCATATAATTTTTTTGCACAATGTTCTCAATGCGGATGGGGTTCAGGCTATTGCTCAATTCAAAAAGGCCTGTATTTTTCCCCCCAATTTGATTCAAATTTTTGGTTTTTGGTTTTGAGCGTCTCAATGTAATAGTCCTTGTTTTATATTGTTTGTGAATAACTGGTTGTGATTTCTATTATTCATATACACCATAGAAATAACAGAAGGGAAAATAAGGTACTACCGAGATAATTAACCAGGAAAATACATAATTTCATTGCGTCAGTCGTTTCTAACTACACTCATATTGGGCATTAGTTTGAGCTCATGATGGAAGGGGGCGAATCCTTTAAATTGGGGACTGCGACTATTGGTTGGAAGTTCCAACATTTAACTTTTCGATCAAACATTTTTGTTTCTAATTCTGTTTTGAGTTGTCGACTACGGGGTCTTGATTGCTAAAGGCTTATTAAGTTACCAGAGTTCAAAGCTTGGTTGGAGAAATTGTTTTGAACAGGGCATACACATCCGTCATTCAGGTTAGGTGATTCTGGTGATTAGTGAATTTGCCTTCCTTGCTGCAGTCGGAATCACCTTTGTTCTATGACAGTAAAAACTCAATTGCTTTGTGAAATTTGATGTGAGCTTATGCCATAACGATTTGGGGTTTTCCTTGCCTTATGTTCAAATTGCTTTCATTGTGGACCCTCGGGTTCAAATCCCAAGAAAATATTTTGAACATTGAAATTGGTTTGATCATTGGATCCCACTCTAGGTGGCACCTCGATGGATAAGGCGACATGGAAGCATCAGGTGTGTTTGGAAGAAGAGATGCCTCAATTGAGGAATCTAAGCTGACGGTTATCTCACAAGTTATATTCTCATTTTAAAAAAGCCCAATACTCCACCTCTGTGTATCGGATAAAATCTTGATATAACATATTGGAATGTTTCAGTATATTGACGTTGTCTACTGCATGATTGCAGTATCTGAAAATTATATATCTAAGGGACTCAAAACTAATAAGACACAAAAATTTTTCAACAAGAATAATCACACCATCGAATTCAGAAGCAAAAAACAACAACTAAAAATTATATAGTTTCATATGGATTGTGGAAATCTTCTTGTTCTTATTAAGAATACCTTTTTCAATTGATGAAGTATGGGTAGGGTTCTCCACATTCGTGTTAAATAAAAGTATGCAAAAACCAGAGCCCTCATAACAGAGCTTTGTATAATAGATTGCATAACATAGCTACCATTTATATGATGAGCTTACATTCGAATTCTAGGCCCAAATAAGAAAAGTACTCAAAAATCAATAACATACTTAACACCACTGAATCGAACATTGGAATTCCGATAAACCCAGGGGAGGCTGAAGAACATCCAGCAGGAAGAGCTGCAGCCCACAAACAAACCAACCGATTTGCTGTCAGTGGGAACCTGCCACAGGTCAGACAAGACTATATCTGAATTTCCTTTCATAATTGAAAACAACAAGATTAAATATAGAATTTCATGTAAATTTCTATTTACTTTAACAATAGGTGTGAGGAACCAATGAACAAACATACCAAAAACCCAGAGCAGAATGAGAAAGGGTGTTTACCGTTTAATGCATATGGACAATAGAGAAGAACATGTAACACAACAATACTCCTTTTATTATTCACATATATGCCGAAGAGATTACATAACACTTCCAATGATGATTACAACAATGATCCAAAGTCCATTCCGGAAGGTGTACATATACCTTCTTGGAGGGGTGACTCAACCGTTGCGCCCATTCGATATAATTAATTCTACTCGTCGGCTACATAATAATTACTGACTACATGCTAATCTACCCATCGGCTATTTTATAACTTTATCGACAACATCATCCCCCCCAAAAAGAAAAGTCGTCTGCGGACGACAATTGCAAAATATCCACCCGTACTGCTTTCTCTGCTTCCAACTCTTGGGTACACTGAGCCAAGTGTCGCTGTATTGCCTTCAACTGATGATCAGCTCCTCCCGAGTTCTCTATGCATCCACCAAGACAGCTTCATGTCCAACACCTACTCCAAGTGCCTCAAAGCGTATCACCCCTCTGGAAAGGCTTGCTCTGTTGTTCTCTCCACCTCTGGTACACAGACACTCCATGCCTCCAGCAGCTCCAGGTCTCATCAGCTGGTCATACTTCCCACGACTGATAACTGAAGTGACTGGGGGTCTAGGGGGCAACGCCCCCAGCGGGGTTGAGGGGCAGTGCCCCCGCCTCCAAGGCCAAATTAGCACTCTCAAACCCACACAAAACTCCATGGAACATACCATTTTTGTGATTTTCTTCTGATTCCACATTGTTTTTGGCAACCGCTTATGTTTTACTACCTGTTTATGTCTTTTCCTTCCCTTGGGCATCATGCGTTATTCATTCTGAACATTTTTGATTTGTCGTCGTTTTTTTTTTTTGGTGCTCCTTCCTCTATTTCGTTGCTTACCTGTAAGCCGTACGGTTACTCTACGTACTATATATTGCTTTGTCGTGTGCAATGCTCTTTGCTAATCTGTGACTTATTGCCGCATGGTCTATCCTATATTTTCCGTATGGTATTGTTTCTTTGGAGTCATCATACGGTACATCTGCATAGTTATCTAGCCTCTCGTACGGTCTTTACTATGTCTCTGTATGGTCTATATAATGTCCGTATGTATCATACAGACAATAAACAAGAACATATAACATAGCAGTACTCCTTTTATTATTTGCATATATGCTGAAGAGATTACATAGTGCTTCCAATGATAATTACAACAATGATCCAAAGTCCATTCCGGATGGTGTACATATACCTTCTCGAAGGGGTGACTCAACTGTCGCGTCCATTCGGATATAATTAATTCTAATCGTCGGCTACATAATAATTACCGACCACAAGCTAATCTACCCGTCGGCTATTTTATAACTTTATTGACAACAAAGGCAAACCTTTGGTCCAGAAGGAACCTCCAACCAGCAGTAGCCAACCTCGCCATTTACTAATAGAACCCTCAACCTTCTGCATGTTCGCTGCATGCATGTGGTCTGACCTGAAGGGGAACACACAGGTCAAAGAAATCTAGGGTTGGCTTGAAGTTACTAGAGCCATGTATGAGAAAAAGCTCTACCCTCTCCATTGTCTTAATCACTGTTTGAAATCTGTCAACCAACCCCTTAAGAACTGCCATGAGGATGCAGTCTTTGGAGTTGTCACCATTGGTCTTCAACTCTGCAGAATCTGGAACCAAGTCAAGGCTATCCTTGTACACAGGCTTGATATAAAAGATCACTAAAGTCTTCACAACAGCTTTGTCCAAATCTATAATTGCAGTTTGACAACAAATTCTGTCATAATTTTGGAATTCTAGAGATGTCATTTCCTAGCAGGAATATCTTCCTCTAGAACTACAGCAGTAGTAGGATCAATTCAATTTGAATTTATAGCAAAGACCTTATCCAAACAGATCTTTGAGATGTTGCTTATGAATGCCATCTAATAGTTTTAAAAATCAGAAATAGCAGAGGCATCTAAATCCTTTCCATGGTGAACAGTTTAAAAATCAGAAATAGCAGAGGCATCTAATAGTTTTAATGTACTGTTGATGTGTTTTGTTTTGTGACAACATCCAGAACCAAATACTCAATGGTCACTTCTCATGCTAAGCTTGCAAAGGCAGATCATGAAATGACTTCAAGGTTCCTTCTGTCATGGATAATTGCTCAGTGAAATAATGTGAATTGCTGGTAATTACTTAGGGGACTTACGCTGTTCATTCAATAGACATTCATTGCTTCTATGGATTTGGCTTCACAATTTGCAATGAAAATATAGCTTTTGATTTTTCAACTCTTGAACTCTCAACTTGTTTAAATTTCTTCTCCTTCTAACTATGAATGGATGGAAGTATGGAGGACTTGGACTTTACTAGGTGCAGCTTTATTAGTGACTTCACCCATGTAGTGCAAGCTTCTAAGATATACTCATGATTTTCAAATCAATATCTCTTCTTTAGTCCCATCAATGGATGCAAACTAAAGATATAATACCCAATTGAAGTTAAGTACAATCACTAGATCACCACACAAGACACACCTACAATCCGCAAGAGGCTATTGGCCTAGTTTATATTTGAGGCAAACAAGTAAACATCCACACTTTCATCCAGCTAAACTGCTTCAACATGAATTAAAATCTACTCCAAGTGAGAGATTGAAGAAACCATGCAACACTAAGTAATTCACCATGGAGACCAACAATGAATCATCAATCACTTCGATAACATTATAGCTACAATTTGATCAAATCCTCTCCCTTAGCTAACCTAATTTAATTCATTCTTCTCTTTCCTAGCTAATGACTAACTCCTTACAAATGAGAAAGTCTTGGCCTTTTATAGTTGTTCAATCACAATGAAGGGCCAAGATTAATCCCTACAAACCCTAATTAGGGTTGTCACATTTTCAACCAATTACAAGAATGCACCACCCTGTGGGCTGATAAGAAAATTACAATGCTTTTGAGACCAATGAGAAAATTGCACACTTGGCATGATGTGATTGAGAAATGTGTAACTGGAATTTCTTGATTGGTAGAAGACAACTAGGTGCCACCTCAATATCCTTATCTTGTAGATTTGATCAATCCTTTGGTGATGGGAAAATATCTCTTGATACTCAACATTGCCAAGCCTTCAATAGTGATGGCATATTCCAAAACCGCTTCGTCATCTCAAATTTTCTTTATCTTTCACTCTTGGAATTTCCTCATTGCTATAACTTGAATTACTTGCATCTTTGTGAACTCGATCTTCATCTTGCCTTCAACTTGTATTCTGATGACTCGGATCTTTCTTCTCATTTGGAGTCCTCAAGCTTGATCCGTCTCGTCACATCATTGACTTGCTGTCTAGAACATCTCCTTGCCCTCCAAGCTGTCCTGGTTTCACCTCGAATGGTTTAGCTTGCAAAACAAGAGAAACAAAATCGTTAAACTCATTAAGTGACAGACATAAACAAAATGGAGGAAATCTGAAACTTTTCAGAAAAATAAAATTGCATCATCATCAAAATAAGGGAAGCCAAAATAGATTTTCTCGAACTCAAGTCTAAATCTTCTTTTGTCTTGCCTATCTCCAGTTCTGATTTCATTGGTAAAATAGTCTTGGTCTTAAAATCTGGGAACAAACAAATTTTTTCATTTGTAGTATGCACAGATTTCACCTTCTTTTCCTCCCTTCATCTCTGATTTTTTTGGTGAAAATCTGCCCTTCCAACTCAGAATTTCAAAAGAACCTGCTCTCCCTATCCACCAAGTCCATCCACCATGTTGGGAATTATTTACTGCCATACTAAGGTAAATTTGCTGCCACCTTTATGAAGATTTTACTTCTCAAGATCATGAACGAGTTCACTGCCAAAAGAGTATTTCGCTGTCACAGCACAGAGGAAACTTTATATGATTTGATGTTGCAGAGGCACTTCATCCTATGCAGGCTGACATAACTAATGTAGGCCAATGCAAGCATATTGATTAATTTGTTTCAACCATGTAAGCCGATTTAGACAAGGGGATTAATGTTTTTAAATATTGATTTTCCCTTTAAGTCAAAATCACTGCCTCCTTAATGCTTGGGCCAAGCCTTGGTAGAATGGCGAAAATTTAATATAGGGTGTAATGTCCCCTATTAGGGTTGGACATAAAAATTACACAATTAAGTCATTTAGTGTTACAGGCTTCTCAACAATTTATGTTTATGAATAGGAAGTAATTTTCCTTTCAACATACTCAATCTTATCACTATTTGTTTTGTGGGTCCAAAGGTATAGATGTTATCCAAGTTACCTAGACACCATCTCCGAATGCCATCAAAGTTTATAGGTCCAAGTTCGTTGCACAAAGATTTACGGAATGCTGACCCCTACCCTCTATCAGGATTTGATAGGGAGATTGAATTTATACAAGCTTCTCCTTGGTAACATCATACGCTTCTTACTAGAGATCAAATAATGACATAGGAGATAAGTATATTTTAATTATTTATAATAATAATTTGGAGGATCAAATCTATTAATAATATTAAAGGTCTCCATATTAATCCCATCATAAACATACATTATAATTCATTCTATTTAATTATTCATAATACTATTATAAGGTATTCAATAGATATCAATAATTCTATTTACCTTGCGAATAATAATCATACCAATTATAAACATGTGTGGTTATATATTCTACCTTCTAAGTCAACAATGATGCCTCAATAGGTGGCTGAGCATATACGTTAGGCGGCCAAGGGCCTTGTTCACTATGCTAAGGTGTCAAAGCCAGGTAGTGTCCGTTACATTAGTGATTTCACCATATTTGAAGGCCCATGTAATAATGATATTTTTTTGTATTCGGTGCTTAAACGACTATTTTAGTTTCTATATTAATGGGTTGTACCAAGTGTTGCCCTTTTTATTTACCAATTATTTATTTTTTAAATATTTTTTTCTCATTCGACAATGCTAAAGGGCCTTGTTCGCTATGCTAAGGTGTCGAAGTGACGTAGTGCAAGGCAAGAGAATCCCCAAAGGAGATGCCCAAGCCCCCAACAAACAACCACATGGTGGAAACACAACAACGAAGTGACAATAATGCAAGATCTGATACCAATCACAACTCTTTATTCATATAGTAACTGATTACATGCAATATGCCCGGTTGTAAGGCCTTTCAGGTTGGGGCCAAATACAAACAACAATTACAAAACCAGTTCTGCAAGATCTCTCAAGATCCAATTCAAATCGTAGCTAATCCAAATCCACACTCTGGTAGAAACCTCCAAGATCTCAACTTGTGCTCGCAAGCTACCAACCAATCTACTTGTTTCTAAACCGCAGCCACTAGCTCTTCTCCAAACTCATCCAAGGTCTAAGTGTAGATTGCCTCACATTCGGTGCTCTGTCCACACGCTCACAACTCCATCATAATCCTGTTGTAAACTGCCTCACATTCGGCGCTCTGTCCATAGACTCAAGAAAAACTCGCTCTTCAGCTACTCTCCAGACTTACTCCTCCAAAATGAATGAATCACTCCATGAATAAATGCCTAAAAGACTCCATAAGACCCCCTACTTATACCCAACTAAGCCACAAGTCGGCTTAGCAATTACAAATTAAAATAAGCCCCTCATACTAAATATATGTTGAGCCACAAGTCGGCCACAACACAAATTAAATACCCCTACATAAAATAAATGTCAAAAGTTGGCTCACAGACAACTCGGCACCAACAAAAACCAAGACCAAGCTGAGCACTAGTAAAACCAAGCATCACCAAACTGCCACAAGCATTACCGAGTTCCAATGCATGCCGAGTGCAATAGACATGCCGAGCTCCTAGTGTATGCCGAACGTCAGTCCTTCTTCGATTGAGTATCAATCCAACCACCCTCCAAAGCAACTATTGAGCCTTCTCCCATGAACTCCAAAGTAGTCACCGAGCAAACCCTAGATGCTCTTGCATCATGCTCCCCAGGTAAATAGAAAAGTGTGTCCCACACTTTGATGCCCAAAGAAAGATCAACAACTGTCTTCATCTTCACCAAAGTTTTCCACTCCAATAGGGACAAGAAAAGCAACATGCAAATCATCCACATCTGCATCACTCTATCAAACACCAAAATCTCAACCATCCAATCAGCATGCTCATTCCCAAGAACAAAATGAACTTAATGCTTCATCAACAAACCCTCATCCACATCAGCAACTAGTGAATCTACACCAGTATCAACAAACTCCATATCAGCAACAATATGTAGATCTCCATCAACACATGCCAAACCCTCAACACCAACAATCTCATTGCTCACAACAAGTTGCTCTGCAACATACAAGTCACCACCAACAGCGACCGGATCATCTACGACCAAGTGCTCCACAATTTTCATGTCAGAACCAATCGATTGATCATGAAAATTAATCTCCATCTTAGCATCAACAAGGTTAGGAATACCCTCAGCAACAACCTCAAGTTTCTCTACAGGTTTTGCATCAGACTCCACAAACTGGTCAACAAAACCAAACTCTTCCACCTCGACCTTGCCATGCCATCTTCTCTCACAAACAAGTCTCTTGATTGGCCAAACAACTCTTCCGGATCGGTAGATTCCAACTCCACAAACATCTACAAAATTTCTTCCTCACCCTTTCCTTAACTAGATCAGCCAAGCTAGCTTCAAACCGAGAAGACATCTCTGAAAACCTCCTTTCCACCACATCATGGAGATTTGCAATCATACCAGGGTCCAATCCTTCTGAAGCCATCTTTCAAGATCTTTGTAAACCCTTTACAACAAATCCTTCCCACACTCCTTGTGATAAAACCGAATTGTTTGTAAGTTAGATCGCAACCTGCCACTTTGCACGAACAATCATGAACCACATCACAAGTCCAGGACCATGGATCTGCAATCCACAAACTCTTCTGCGATCATGCCTCGACAAGATCAACCTTCCATCTTCACAACCATCAATCCATCTGCAAGCCCTCTGCAATTGCAAGTTAGAGCCATGATCTGCCACCTCACAACCAAGAGAACTAGGACTCTAGAAAGAAAAATCCACTACCTGATCAAGATCTTCACGGGTCAATTTCTCTCAACCCGAGTCTTGGTGCAAACTGCCTCAACTTCAGCGATCTGTCTACACACTCAGGAACAACCTTCGCTTTGATACCATCTGACGCAGTGCAAGGCAGGAAAATCCCCAAAGGAGATGTCCAAGCCCCCAACAAACAACCACATAGCGGAAACACAACAATGAAGCAACAATAATGCAAGATCTGATACCAATCACAACTCTTTATTCATTTAATAATTGATTACATGCAATATGCTTGACTATAAGGTCTTCCGGGTTAGGGCCAAATACAAATAGCAATTACAAAAATAGTTCTGCAAGATACCTCAAGATCCAATCCAAATCCTTGCTAGTCCAGATCCACACTCTGGTAGAAACCTCCAAGATAACTTATGCTCGCAAGCCACCAAGCAATCTTCTTGTTTCTAAACTGCAACCACTAGCTCTTCTCCAAACTCATCCAAGATCCAAATGTAAACTGCCTCACATTCGGTGCTCTGTTGACACGCTCACAACTCCACCACAATCCTACTGTAAACTGCCTCACATTCGGTGCTCTGTCCACAGACTCAGGAAAAACTCGCTCTTCAGCTACTCTCTAGACTCACTTCTCCGAAATGAATGAATCACTCCATGAATGAATGCCTAATAGACTCCACAAGACCCCCTACTTATACCCAACTAAGCCACAAGTTGGCCTAGCAATTACAAATTAAAATAAACCCCTCATATTAAGTATATGTTGAGCCAGGGGAGGAAGATGGCTCTACAATTTGTGCAAATGTGTGATGACGTCTGCGCTTGATTTCATGCTTTGTGTGAATAGGTGTCATTTCATGATTTTAGTTTTGTATTGGTCGTGTCAAGTGTCCTTTTATCTCTTACGTGCATTTGTTTTAATTGTTTTAAGGGATGCGATTGTGTGTCTTTATTGTGCCCTAGTTTGTTTTTGGTTTCTTTGCCCTCGGCTTGGTTTGCTCGTGTTATGGGAGAGCCGAGTCATGATGGAAAGGAGGGGGATATTATTATGGGAGAGGGCTCGGAACGTGTTTCTGAGAGAATTTGTACTGAGGATGGAGGTATTAATGCTGATAAGACAGGGGAGAAGCCGTCGTATAAACAAATCCTGGCCGATAGTAGTCCTATTTCTCGACCTTTGTAGAGTTTGATGGAATTTTTAGGAGGATTCCAGTGGAGGCAGAGTGTGGTGGTGCCAGTGGAAATGGAGGACGGGCCACAACCGTTGGATGTGGACTCGCCCAAGGAGGAGATGTCGTCGCTAGTGATGGCGGAGGAGTTGGTAAGGTTCCTTCTCTCGGCCCAAAAGTTCTTTTTTTGTCCCCCATTGAGGACATGATTTCTACAATAAAAGGTGAACAATCTAGGCTTAAAAGCATTGCTATTTTCTTTGTATGTCTTGATAAGGAATTTATGCCGGCCAAAATTTTTTTTGATGACTGGCTTGCTACAGTGTGGGGAAAGAAACTTGGAATTTATGTGACATATTGTCGTATGATTAAAAAAGGAATGTTTGTTGTGTTTTTAAAGAACCATAATATGCAGGAAAGAATTTTAGAGAAGAAATTTTGGAATGTTGGTAGGTCGACGTTCAGGGCATATCCTTGGTCTCCAAAATGTAATATTGAAAAAATAGTTGCTCGTGCCCCTCCAAATTGGGTGGAGATTAAAAACCTTAAAGTTGAATTTTGGTCTTTTATTCTGCAAATTCTTAAGCCTTTAGGCTCTGTGCTGCAAATTGAACAATCTCGAGTTACACTGCCGCATTTGAATGCTAGGGTTTTAGTTGCTTTGGCCCCAGAGGTGGATTTTCAGGACAAAATTTCCTTAGACTTTGATGGGGAATCCTTCTGTTGGGATATCTCCTTGCTAGGAAATCTTAGTGCTTGCTTTCATTGCAGATGCAACGGCCATACGAAGAAAGATTGTCCGGCCCTAATGAATTTGCAAAAGGAAAAATTTAATGTGGTTAATAAAAATGGGCCTAATAATAATATGAAGAATGATTTGAATCCAGTGGTGGGTGAGAAGAACTCTTTAATAGTTTCTGCTAATAATAAGAATGTTAATGGTGATGTGGATGTTAATAATAATCTAGGTGTTCAGTCGAGGGCTTCAGATCATGTGGATACCTTGACATCTAATAAATTTATTTCCCTTTCGAATCCTTTCTTTGAAGAAGAGTTTGAGGTAGTCCTTGCTAAAAATTCTGCTTTAGAGGTGATTCCCACTCCCTTAGCTGCCTCCCTGCCAGGTAATGTTGCTTTAGAGGCCCCTTTTAATAAGGCTTTAGCTCCAGCCTTGAATGCCCAATAGCTAGCCCTTGTTACCATTAAGGAAAGAGCTTGTAAAATGCAAGTGGATAACAAGATGTTGCTCCCCCAGTTGGAAGTGTTAGATGCCTCACTTGGACCTCTTGTTTTGGTTAGTTTAGAGCAGGATAATCAATTCACTAAGGTAGTGAAAAAAAAGAAAAGAAAGATTGTAGAAAGGATTGCTCTTCCTAATGGGGGAAAGAGGTAGAAAGAACTTGCCGGATTGTTTTAACAAGATGTGTAAGAACTCCAAATCTCCCCCTAAATCATGATGATGCTTCACATTCATAGTTGGAATGTCTGGGGGTTAGAAATGCCTGATAGAAAATATTTAGTTAGGAGATGGTGTAATAGATTGGATACTAAAGATATTATTTGTTTACAGGAGATTAAAGTTGTAGGGTTTCAAGCTCATTCTATTTTGAAGTTCTAATGGGACAAAGCAGTTGGTTTTCACTCCAATCATGAAAGGGGAAAAGGAGGAGTGGCTATTCTGGTCAACCCTAAGTGGGAAAGCCATATTGTAGAACATGGTTGCTCACCTTGCTCGAGAATTATATGGGTGTCATTGAAAAGAGATGAGATAGTTTATAGTATATGTAATGTGTATGCTTCTAATAACTATAGAGAAAGAGCTAAATTATGGGACTGGTGTCGTTCTGATCGCCCTAAAATTCATTGGGTGTTTGTTGGGGATTTCAATATGGTAAAACACAGAGCTGATAAATCAGGAGGTTTGGCACACTCATGGAAAGGAAATGAACTTTTTTTTGGCATAAATTTAAAAGAAAATTTGATTTGACTGATCCTATGGAAAATATGCATGGGAAATTCCCTGATATCTGCTTCACTTGGTGTAATAATCAGAGAGGTAAACAAAGGGTGTATTGTAGACTTGATAGAGTGTATGGGGAAGTGAATTCAGTGTCCTTCAAACAAGATCAGTATCATGCCCCTGTACAAGTTTTTCCTACTTGACTTTCTGATCATTCTCCAATTTACACTTGTTGTCTCTTTGTAGGTGATAGGAGTAAGGAGGAGAGGAAGAGGAATGAAAATACTTTCAAATTGAATATTTCCCTTTTGGATGACAGATAATCTTGAGGCTATTCAGATGGTCTCAGATCTTACTAGTATGAGCAACCCTCTTTTGAATGTCATAGAGTTGTGGAATTTGAAGGCTGAAACTTGGAAAAATCTTTGTCAAGTTATTGGGAAGAAGCAGGCCATTGATAGGAATAGAGAAGAAACCTTTTGGCATAATAAGCTTAATAACATTGAAAAAGATCTTCAAATTAGAGAGAGTGATGAAATGTTAGAAGCACAACTTGTGAAGATCAAGCATAACCTAAATATTATTTAGAGGTATAAAATTCAAGGTCAGAAAATCAGAGCTAGGATGAATTGGATAAATGAAGGAGATAAGGGGTCAGGGTATTTCTTTAATATTATTAAAGCTAAGCATAGAAGGGAGTTGATTGATGAGATTCAAGTAGATGGTAGAAATTCTAAGGAGCTAGAAGATATTCAAAAGGCATTTTATCAATTTTATAAAGATTTGTTTTCTTCGGAGATGGGGTATGAGGAGCATTCAAGTATGGATGAGTGCCTTAGGCTTATTCCAATGAAAGTGTCTGCAGTAGAGCAGGATTCTCTCAATAAAGGGCTTTCGATAGAAGAAATTGATGCTGCTATTGATTCCTTATCTAATGGAAAATCTCCTGGAATAGATGGCCTTCAGACATAATTTTATAAAAAGAACAAAAATTGGATAAGTGTTGAGCTTTTAAGAGTATACGAGGAGGCATTTGCTAAAGGATCTTTGGGAAAAGATATTAATAAAGGAATTATTAAGCTTCTTCCAAAAACTGGAGATAAAACACTGGTTAAAAATTGGAGGCCGATTACTTCATTAAACCTTTCATATAAAATATTAGCCAAAACCCTAGCCAGGAGAATTGCTCCATTGGTTAGTAGATTCATTTCACAAACTCAAATTGGGTTCATACAAGGTAGATACATACTGGAAAATCTCATTACAAGTTGGGAAGCACTGCAGTGGGCAAAAGAGAATGGGCAAGAGGTGGCTATGATCTTGTTAGATTTTGAAAAGGCATGTGATAGAATAGAATGGTGTTTTGTTATTGGTCTGCTAAAGGCTTTTGGTTTTCCAAAGAAGTACTGTGATTGGATCAGCATTCTATTTAATCAAGCTTCTACTATTATAGATGTTAATGGCAATCTTTTAGAACCTATTAGGTTGCAAAGGTCTATTAGACAGGGTTGCCCGATTGCTCTTTTACTATTTGTTATTGCTTCAGATGCTATGTTCTATGTTTTAAGAGCTTCAAAATTAGGACCTCCTGTAAAAGGGATCTCTCTTCCAAATATGGATGAGTTGATCAATGTTCAGTTTGCTGATGATACATCTCTATTCTTAGGTCTGACTGAGGAAAATTTTGACAATGCCTTTAGGAGGTTGGATTTCTTTTGTAAGGCTTCTGGATCCAACATAGCTCCATCTAAATCCACAATTTTGGGATGGCAACAGGACTCACCAGATTGGTTAGTAAGCAAGGGCTGGAACCAAGCAGGGCCTAATGAGGTAGTAAGGTATTTGGGGATTCCATTTTCAGTTGAGCCTAATTTGAATAGCATGTAGGAATGGATCTACAGTAAGATTAATAGAAAACATGTTAAATGGCAAACACATTCAATTTCTATAGCAGGTAGATTCTAGGTGGTGCAAAAGGTTCTGGCAGCTCATCACTTATATTATGCTTCAGCTTGGTTGTTTTTAAGTTCTCAAGTAAATATGATTGCCAAGATTCTTAGAAATTTTTTATGGTTAGATGGGAAAGGGAACAGGAAAAGGTATTGTGTCAAATGGGCTTGGTGTTGCCAAGAGAAGAATCAAGGTGGATTGGGATCAAAAGACATTAAAACTCAGGGGTATGCTCTTGCATCTAAGTGGATGGTAAAAGCCTTATGGGGGAATGAGCCATGGAAGATTCTTATTAGGAATAACATTCTTAGGTCTATCATTAGGATAGGGAAACTATGGAAAGATATTCCACTAATGGACATTGTATTTGGTGATTTTAATATGAAGATATTTGGATCCAAGATTTTTTAGGTTTTTTGGAAGGCTTGGATTCAAGTGAGGCAGTATATTCCGATGAGGGGAGCAGTAGGAGTTCCCCCACACTATCTAGTCAAAGATAGATCTATTTGGTGTGGGCTTTCCTATAATGGTAAACCTTTGGCTTTAATACAAAGTTGTTCAGCCAAGGCTTGGAACTTAAAGAGGATCTCTTTGATACAGGACATTATGGATGGTGGGCAGCTAAGGGAGTGAGAGGATATCAAATGTAGATTTAACATTCTTGATTCGCAAAAAAAGACATATACCCTTATTAAGAAAGCAATGCTTAGTTGTAATCGAAAAGAATTGTTAGATGCTAATGGATTCTTAAAGAAGATTAAATGGATTGATGGTAATTTGTTGTCAGAAAGTACTACCAAAAATGTTTATCTCTGTATGAAAAATGATTCCTCTCCTAGCTAGGGTGTCTCAGTGTTGGGGGCAAATCAACCCTTTTTCTAATTGGTCTTTATTCTTTGAATACACGTGGAAAAGTAAAGCAGAGCCAAAAAAACTTTGTTTCAAGTGGTTGCTCTTATTTAAAAAGTTAGTTGTTGGGAAAGTCCTTTCATCAATTGGTCTTGCTCCTGTGTGTTGTAATATTTGTAATATTCATGAGTCTATTGACCATCTATTTTTTGAATGTTTATATGCACGTAAGATATGGTCTATTTTTTTGGGGTTTCCATGTCTGTGGAACTGTATTAATAGTTTTTCCTAGTCAGAGATCCTTGCTAGATATGTGGATAGATTTGGTTCTAAATTCAATAGTTTTTGGTTTGTTTTGACTATTGAGGTTTTATGGACTCTATGGAAGGACAGGAATAAATAAATCTTTCAAGCCGAGAGGAGGAAGCTTACTGAGTTTAATTTTAAACTCACTCATTTTAATATTATATCAGAGGTATCATTGGTTCTTCAAATCACAAAATCAGACTTTATGAAGCTAGTCTGTGAAGGGTGCTTAATGATAAAGAAAGATCAAGTTCAAGCTGCAAACTATGTTTCAGGATTCCAATCCTTCTTGGCTCCAACAAAAATGGATGAATTGAACAAATATATTAGTGAATGGCAGTTGCAAGATGTCCCTCAAACTGAGCTTCCTCAAACAGGTTGGGAAAATATGTATAATCAAGAGCAGGATCAGGTTGGTGCTGTTCAATCCGGTTGGGGAGCTGATCAGCAACCTGGTGGAGGTTCAGTCCATAATCATGAAGAGCAGGGACCAATGCAGCATGATGGTTGGAATACAGTGCCCAGTCAAGATAATAGACAGAGTGAAGCTGATCAAATGGCCCATGCGGAGGTGTCCAGCCTCAAGGATGGATGGGGTTAATTTCAATAGTGAATTATTAGATTATAAAATTGCTGATACTTGTAATGTAATTAGTAGTTGAAAATGGATTGTTAATCTAAGTATAGCTAGTTAAAAAGAACTGATACCGTCACCCCCCTAATTTTGTAATTGTATATATTCAAGGGGATGTGAAAAGTCTGTTTTTTTTGGTTGTTTTTGGGAACTTTGAACTCGTGATGTAAATATTTATTAAACTATCTTAATAGAAATTTTTTTTTTTGTTGAGCCACAAGTCGGCCACAACACAAATTAAATACCCCAACATAAATTAAATGCCAAAAGTTGGCTCATAGACAACTTGGCACCAACAGAAACTAAGACCAAGCCGAGCACTAGTAAAACCAAGCATCGTTGAGCTCTCACAAGCATTGCTGAGTTCCAATGCATGTCGAGTGCAACAGACCATGCCGAGCTCCATAGACCATGTCGAGTTCTTAGAGCATGCTGAACTCCTAGACCACGTCGAGCTCCCAATGTATGCCGAACACCAGTCCTTCTTCGATCGAGTATCAGTCCAATCACCCTCCAAAGCAATTGTTGAGCCTTCTCCCATGAACTCTAAAGTAGTCACCGAGCAAACCCAAGATGCTCCTGTATCACGAAGCCACGTAGGGTCCATTACATTAGTGGTTTCACCATATTTGAAGGCCCATGTAATAATGATATTTTTTTTGTAATCGGTGCTTAAACGACTATTTTAGTTTCTGTATAAATGGGTTGTACCAAGTGTTGACCTTTTTATTTACCAATTTTTGTATTTATTTCTCATTCGACAATGCTATGCTATGCTATATATATATATATATATATATATATATATATTGCTCTGATCCTCTTTTAAATGGTTGTGACATAATATAAGGTGGTGTCGCAAGGTTAGGTATTTAGATAATAGGTAGAAATTTATTCTATAAATGAAGTGAAATAAGTTTCGATATAAAAAGAAGAATTTAGAGTTTAATTAATAAAAATTGATTATTATTATTAATTAACCTCTTTAATTTACTTTGTTTTAAAAATTGATTATTATTGTTGCTATTGAATATAAACATTCAACATTAATTTATTTCTTAGCCATTATTTATATATATCAATTATCCATTTTAATTTATATATTCTTTTAATTAATTTCTTAATTTATTACAATTATGATCATCACAGTCCACCCTTCCTAATTTGCTTGTCTTCAAGCAATTTAAAGTTCTTAGAATCTTATGAGTTAACGTCGGCTATCATTAAGTGTGCCCTATCATCGTCTTAATACTTGCCTTTCTTGCTGGGCTTTTCGTCTTCAAAAGTTGCTTCAATTTGGTGAATTCCGCCCTTACATTTGTGGCCTGCTGCATCCTTCCTTACATCTATGACATGATTTTTTAGGTTCTAAATCCTCCTTACGACATTGTGTCCTTTTTCCCATTTTTTTTACACATAAAACATGGATTCTCCTCTTTTTTAGACTCGTCCTTGCCCTTATAGGATTTGGGGTAAGATTCTTTCTTATGAGCATGTCTTATATGCTCTTCTGCATCTTGGTCATTTAGGGTCCATGTTTAGTGTTGTTTCTACGATGTCTTCTAGAGTATACGATTTAAAGGCAGCTACTAATCCCCTTAATGACTCTTTTAATCCATCTAGAAATAGATAGGATAGTTTTTCTTCATCCACCCTTGTAACTTCTGTAGAGATTCTTTGGAATCTTTGAACATATTCATTGATCTTCCCACTTTGTATCTATTGTGTTAACCTCTTGAAATCTTTTTGTGGATGTTTGCGATCAAACCTTTTGATTAGTTTTGAGAGAACTCCTCATAAGTTGTAATGTCATCATATCTTCCAAGTGTAGGACAACATATTGAATTCCATTTTCCTCTATCATGGGAACAATGGTCAAGTAAGTATTTAATTTTAACAACCAACTCTGGGCAGTGATTTTGTTATATCTATCAAAATTGGGGATAGTGACCTTATCCACTTTCTCTATTAATTCCTTGTTAGACCATTCTTTTTCCTTTCTAGGAGCCTATAATCAATGAAGGCTATATCTATTTCTATCTCTGAACTTAGTCTCAAATACACTGTTGCTAGTTCTTTTGTGCTATAAGTATAGTGATTGTTTCCTTCTTCTTCTCTAGGTGTTTCTTTACTTGGTAAGAATAATAGTTTCTTAACCTTGGGGTTGGTTGTCCTGTTATTATTTTTCAGAATGGTTGGTAACTATATTTTTTCCATTAGAATTTATGAGATCATTTATTGAGCTGTTCATATTTTCTATTGCTTTCATGAAAGCCTGGGCCCTATTATTTTGTTCCATCAATGTTTTGGTTGTCACTTCCATGAATCTTCTAAATTGTGTTATTATGTTTCTTTTTTCTCTTTCTAATGCTCCTTAACCTCGTTGGTTTTGTTGCATTAACAGGATGGCGGGATAATTGCTCTGATACCAGTTGTAATGTTCTCTGTTAGGGTTGGATATAAAAATTGCAAATTAAGTCATTTAGTGTTATAGGCTTCTCAACAAAAAAATTTCAGATAGGAAGTAATTTTCCTTTCAACATACTCAATGTTATCACTATTTGGTTTGTTGGTCCAAAGGTATAGATTTTATCCAAGTTGCCTAGACACCATCTCTAGACGCCCTCAGAGTTTATAGGTTCAAGTCAGTTTCATGAAGATTTACAGAATGCTGACCTATACCCTTTATCGTGATTCAGTCTGGAGATTGGATTTATACAAGCTCCTCCTTTGTAACACCATACGCTTCTTACTAGAGATCAAATAATGACATAGGAGATAATTATATTTTAAATATCTATACTAATTTGGAGGATTAAATCTATCAATAATATTAAAGGTCTCCATATTAATCCCATCTTAAGCATACATTATAATTTATTCTATTTAATTATTTATAATAATGTTTGAAGGTATTCAATAGTCATTAATATTAGTTATTCTATTTACCTTGGAAATAACAATCATGCCAATTATAAACATATGTAGTTATATATTCTACCTTCTAAGTCAACAATTATGCCCTAGTATGTGATTGACCGTATGTGATAGGCAGTCGAGGGCCTTGTTCACTATGCTAAGGGGTCGAAGCCACATGGGGATATGTTACATTAGTGGTTTCGCCGTATTTAAAGGCCCACATAATAATGATATTTTTTTGTAATTGGTACTCATGACTATTTTAGTTTTTGTATTAATGGGTTGTACCAAGTGTCGCCCTTTTTATTTACCAATTATTTCTTTTTTCTATATTTATTTTCTCATTTGACAATGCTATGAGATATATATATAGTGGAACCAGTAGTGGGTTTAGAAACAGGGTTCCTAGAATCTTATTTATTGAAGGAATGATACAAATGGTGTCTTTTCAAGCCAAAATACCCCAAACACTTATCACAAGTGTTCAACAAGGTGGATGAGGTTATCACAACCCAAAACCACTCCAAGGCAATCCCAATCACAAGGAAAACCTATCACAAAACAACTAATCACTAGTTGCTCAAGGGCATTAAAAAGGCTTATTTTGACACAAAACTCCCCAAACACAAACAAAGACCAGGGGTGACCCTAAAGAACAGACATGGTCTATTTAGGTCCTAAGAAACATGAATCAAGCATTAGATTCAAACTATGCAACATTTCTTTAGTAGTTGCTTCACAAATCTAAGATTAGGCTTATAGCCCTTCCAAACTGAAAACTTCATTTAGCTCCAGCAATCTCCATACAACCCAAGGAATGAATCATAGATTCAGATACCCTTTTGGGGTTTATACAACATGCCAAGGCACTAGGATCCCAAATTGAGAATGATGCAAGTAGGACTTGAAATCTCGCTTGGTGTAATTAGGCATTTAGGCCTCCCATAACAAAGGAAGTACCAAAACTCTTGATGAAAACTCAAGTTCAACAATTGGAACATGAGGGGGCTTACATGACATGATCACAAATCAAATCCCAAGCCTTGGAACCATCTTTGTCTCGAGTTATGGAAGATGCTGCTATGGATTCCTAGCGTGCACATGGATCTTGCATGCCTAGGGCATCAAGTTTCTCTTTCCTGTTTGCCTCTTTGGTCTAGGAACCAAAAGAATCATATAATACATTGTTCTAACTTGGATTCCACCTAGGGTCGTTAAATTCCCATGGTGGAATCTTGAGTTATAAGAGAAAATAGATGAAACCCTAGGTATAGGTGCAAAACTAGAGTAGTAATCAGTAATTTGAGGATATCTGGAGTTATACAACGAATTAGAAACTCATTCCAAGTGCAAATGAAAGGTTATTCACTAGGCTATCCAACCATGTCAAAGTTCCGTACATGTGTGTCAGAGGATGTCCATACAACTTGCTACAGCATCAGAATTGGCAGAAAACTTAGTATATTTTATTGATTCAAGGAAAAATTACACATTGTCTGCCTACCACCCGCCTGAAAGGGCTATGTAGGCCTTCCCAACAGTTATAACAACCATTTGAAACAGATATGACCATTGGGGATTCAAAGTACAACTTTTGCAAAAAGTTGCTAAAAGTCGCTTGACAACTTTTTAGCAACTTTTGCATTTTTAGTGCAACTTTTGCTCCTAACAACTAAAGTTGGTTTTAACCGATTCAACATGGATAATAACATGTAAAAACATGAAAGACTATTATATCCTAATATTCTAGGCTATTGACACCTTTGACCATAGTTGACCAAGGGCTTGTAGTGTGCCAATCTTGGAATTAGGTCTCACAAGTGGGTCAAAATGAATAGCCATCATTCCTAATTAATCCTAAGGATTTAAAAGGCTTCAAGAGAGTCTTGACATTGCATTTTATAACATTTATTAGGGTGCCCCTGCACCAGCTCCTATCCTCTTTTAAATGATCATGACGTAATATAAGATGGGGTCGCTAGGTTAGGTAGTTAGATAATAGGTAGAATTTTAGTTTATAAATGAAGTGAAATAAGATTTGATATAAACATAAGTATTTATAGTTTAATTAATAATAAGTGATTATTATTATTTACCCTTATTAATCTAGTAATTGTTTTAGGAATTAATTATTAATTTATTGTTAATACTATTAAATATGAACATTCAACATTAAATTTTTTATTGGCCATTGCTTATATATCCCTTAGCCATTTCAATTTATATATTCTTTTAATTAACTTTGTAATCTATTACAATTAGGGTCATCACATAGGGGAGGAGAATTAATCGTCATGGGAGAGTCAAATCTGCCCTTGAGGATTTTCTATTGATTCTAACTCATTTCCTCATAAATCCCTTGATTTCAACACCATCTCCATGACTAGTTTTGCCCAACTTCCGCTTACATCCCAAACATACTTGACTTCCTAGCAGGTCAAAATTGCTCAAACTCACTCTCAAACTCGGATACTCGAAAATTGCCAGCAAGACTATCTAAGACCACCTAAGAGCATCTAAGACCACTACTACTGCTACAGCAAAAAGAGGGGGTCCCCATTTGCAATGGGATGATGGTGTGAAAACCTCATAACATGTACAAGGATATTTAAAAACTTTGTACAATATTAATAAAATTACTATATAATATTAAAATATACTAATTTCTCATTGTTAATAATTACTATTATTGTTAATAATAAGAAAATTTTCAAAATGAGATGTCTGGCTTTACATGTGCAATTATATTTGCTTAAATGCTTCCAAGGCCCTTTCAACAAATTCTTTTGTGGGGTGAGATAATTACAGATGATAGCAATGAATGCAATCTCTTTCCGTGTCTTGAAGTGGCAAAACTAGAATCACTACACAAATTCATGAATGACTTTTTAATCTTGATTTAACACATTATAAAGGAGATTGAAAGCAATGGCATGCAATCCAATCTTGCTGGAATAAATGAACACCTCCACGCTCACTTTAATTCATATTGAATGCAACGCTGCAAACAATAGTTTGAATGCTCAAGTAGCATATTTCAACACATAATGACCATTTCCCAATGCCATTGGTCTATAGTAGTTTTCACACAATTTTTGTATATTTGTATGCCAGTTGTTTTGCGACAGAAATACAAATTTGAATATATATATTTTTTAATTTTAAAGATTTTGGGTATGAAAAAGTCGTGAACAAAATGGGGTGAAAGCAGTGATAGAGTGAACAAGATGGAAAGAAAAGAGAAATGCAACTAGATGATGAAAGTCATAAAACTGGCATGTGGTCTGCATTGCATAACTGTTGACAAAATGCAAGAAGAGGATGGGCAAAATGATGGCTGTTGCATGTGGCCTTTACAACATAGCTGTTGTGTGAACTTTTTGAAACAAGGACAATCAAATGGAGGGGCAATAGAGACGTTTTAGAGGAAACTCAATTCAATATCAAAGTGAAATTACAATATATTAAAGTAGACACCAAGGCTCAAACACATTCATTAGTCAAGCATGTTCTACATTTTATCATTACAATTTGGCTTTATAAAGCCTGTCCACATACCAACTACCAAACCACCTGACAAATAACTCATACCTAATATTATTAAATTACTAACACGTAATTAATCAATTAACATTAACATGTTAGTTTATTATTTATCATCTCATAACAAATGTAAAACTACTTTGTGCACTTATTCTAAGTTACTAGTTCGGGTTCAGGGATGGGTTTGGATACGAGAGCTCGGTTCGTGGGTTCGCGATTTTTTTTTCATTATGATTCGTATGGGTTCATGTGTAAGTGTATATATATTTATATGCATTATATATACAAAAAATAGGAGAAATATACATAATTTTAAAACTAAATCATTTCATGGTATGAATCTATGATGCTTGATCATTGATCAATGCCAAATGTCAAAGATAAAATAAATAAATAAAATAACTTTAAATGTGAAATCTTCTTTGTAGAAGGTATTTGGCACTCCACAATTGAATACAATCACCCAACTTCAATCTAGCAAGATGGAGAGAGCGAAATGAGAGCAAATGTGGAAAAAGCGTGTTTTTGGAGGCTTCATAATAGGACCCACAGGGCTGGGCATGGACCTAGTGCGAACCCAACATGAACCATTTTACAAACCCAAACCTGTTTTGTGCTCGGACCCAGTTCGAGGGTCCAATGTGCAAACGTGGCAAATTAGTTCCTCATATATAATCATGCCTCACATAATAACCTAGCGAGAAGCATAGGCCCTTAATGCACATGATTTGGTGAATCGTTGCTTATGAAAAGAATCCTCCATGATTATACAATCCTTGTGATCATTAGGGACAATGAGCTTCTCCTCATTATCAATGTCATAATTTGCCAATCTATTTGCTGCTAAATTAACTTCTCTACAGTGGTGTTTAAATTTACAAATTGAGAAGAAATCCAAAGACTTTAGGCTTCTTGGAGAATATTATGCAACCTTTAATTCCTAATAGTCACGTTCTTGATTGCTTTGATCAATATCATCAAGACTTCTATGATTAGATGCAAAATCCATCTCACTACCAATGCAAGGTCCATAACTAGGACTTGGGCCTTTGCCACATTATTGGTCCTAGGAGAGAGTTTCTTGGAAGTAGCATGAAAAAAGAACTAGTCTGGGCTAAAATAATGCTTCTTTCTCCTAAAGGGGTCAAGTTACCCTTTTTAGGAAATGTGTCTTAACCTTGCATCCTAATGTTAAGAACACAAAAAATGCACTTTTTGGGTTAAAGAATAGAAAACTCAATTCTTGGGCTAGAAGGTTGCTTTTGGTTAATTTTTAGGATGGGCCATAATTTATTCCCTAGATACAAGGTGTAGATCTGCCTGAGATCTACAATTTGAGATCAAAAGTTGGGTTTCCCCCATTGAAAATGTAAGAGCATCGATGATGCATAAGAGAGTTTAAAAGAGAGTTGCACTTGTCGACCAACGAATGCTGCATGTTAGGACTCGTTGTAAGGTGTCTTTGAATGGAGATAATGGAACCATACTATAGAGCCCAAGGTGCTGAGTGGGTTATGATGAGCTTATGGTAGGTGCAAGGAATATGCTTTAACAAGGGATTTGAGCTCTATTTTTTTGATGGTTTTAGTTCATAGTTTCCTAATTATCATTTGGTGGTTTCATTAATCTCTTCTCTTGTTTTTTGGGTGATTGAGATGAAGGTAAGATAGTAAGTTATGTATGTATTGTTATGTTGCTAGAATTGCTTGTAATAACCCCAATAGGTTATAACTTCTTCAAACACCAAAAATCTTTATACTTCAGTTGTTTGACATTTCGTCAAACACTTTGCAAGCAAGCTTTGATACCTCTGTAATAACCCTCCTCAAATCTGCCCTCAAAAATGCTGATGAAAGCTCAAGGAGTTTCATCAAACAATTCACATGCAAGGGACGTATCACTGATATAGTATTTCAGCTAGCTTCAAATGACTTTTTCTTCAATTTGCATCAATGAGAATCTTGTGCTAGAAGACTACAATGGACTACACAATGACCTAACATGAGTGTGCTACTAATTTTGACAATATTCAATGCATATATATGATCTAAGCATGAGAAATGAACACTTACAGCCAACTGACATTTTTACAAACAGTTGGTATGCAAACTAACTAGCTGATAAATAATGATATTAAATTGCTTAAATGTCACCAACAACTATTATCTTCTTAATTGCAATGAAAATTACAATGCTCATGAAATATGGCCAAGACTTTGGCATTTACATGGATTAAAAAATGATAATGCTGGTATAATGCACACTTACAGCTGAACGCTTATAACACCCTAAAAAACAATACTTAACAAAAGAACCCGGTTGTAGATGGTTGTAATAATTTCCTTCTATGCTGCCCCTTCTGCTTTGTTTTTTTCAAACAACTTTTTCGGCTTGCTTTTTTCGGTTTTGCTTTTTCGGACTGCTTTTTCGTACCCGCTTTTTCAACTTGCTTTTTCGGTTCCGCTTTTTTCGGACTGCTTTTTCGTACCCGCTTTTTCAGCCTGCTTGTTCGGTTCCGCTTTTTCGGACTGCTACTATGTTGAATCTCAAGACCATATCTTTCAATGGCGTCAAGATTTCCAGCTTGAAGGGATTTCGTCCTTCAAACTATTGAGACATAATCTCCAAGAAATTCCCCAATTTTCTTTGATATTTCCAAGCATGAATAAATGAGAGCTATCATCTTTCGTTTAATTCCTTCCTCACTTGCTCCAGGCTTCCGTCTTGCCAATGTGGGATAATACATGAGTTTTAATATTACTTCTTTTTTTTCCTTTTACAAAGTCCATGTATGTACTCAAAAGGGGAACTCTTGATTTTTTTATAACGTGACTTTATAAAATGTTTTATAATTCAAGTCACTTTATTAAATTAATTAAATATGAAGTTACCTTTTAATATTTGTTTATTTGATAATTTTATAAATAATTAACTTAATACCACTTATTCATTTAATTAAAATAATTAATTAGTCATCCTCATAAAATATTCATTATTTTGGACAACCTAATTAATTAAATTAATTAAATCAAATTGCCTTCAAAATGGGGACATGATAGTCCGCCCTTCCTGAAATTGCTTGTCCCCAAGCAATGGCTGAACAATAAACCAATCAATCCGCCTGGATCCCAAATGTAGTCATGAACTATACCACTGTTAATTAACATAGGCTCCTGCAATATCCTCTGCAATATAACCAAAAGGAATCCATAATCAAACTAACAATTACAGCTCAACCAAACTCCAAAATCTGGGCAAACCAAGCTGCCAACACAATAAATACCATCAACGCATCCCACTGGCCTATACGGAATGTATAATCCAACTCTGCAACAATGGTGAACGCTCCCGAATGAAACTGTACTAAGTATGGAGAATCCACACACTGTACAACTCCTGCAGTCAACACAACTCTGCAGATCACCGGCCACTGTCTCATAACCATAACTCCCATGCACTGCTGATGGTGAAAAGACATCACAAGATAAACAGAAAGAAATGGAACCCAAACCAAATTTGCTTGCCATCAACTCCTCAACACAAGGATCAAATGCTAACTGATGTACATACCCTGCAGTATAATGCTGATAAAAAGAACCAAACTTAGTCAACAGCTCACCATGAACAAGTGATGCAACCCACTGTGACTGATCACCAGCTAAGTCAGGAGATGTCATAGCCAAAGGAGTAGAATCAATAACAACAACTGTTGAAGCATCACTCCCAAACTCTTGCTCTAAGTCATGTATTATCAAGCTGTCAACCGCAGAACCTATCACCATGTCATGCCCATCACAACTCTCATCCTGTGGCGTCAAACCATCCCATAACTGTATCATCATCTCATCAACATGGTCATCAAAGGTAAATTGATGAGCATACCTCACAGTGTAATGCCGATAGAATGCGCCAATCTTAGTCAATGGCTCAGACTGCAACCCAGATGAAACTAACTGCAATCGATCACTAACCAAACTGGAACTGACTACTACCTCCGAAGACATCACCAAGGGAGTAGTATCACTAGTAGGAACCATGCCAACTGCTGGCTCACCAACATTACACATGATCTTTGATACAATATCTCTAGTCTTCGTGCCATCAGTACTAGAGGCCACCACCATGTCAGGCATACCACAACAATCTGCTGCAACACCCAACTCAACTGAACCTGACTCTAGTGAGAACGAATCTGATATGCCAATGTTAGTATCAAGGATGGATGCATCCCCATCTCCACTGTCTCTGACAATCTCGACCATGGACATCCTCGGATCACCAGACACCACAGCTTGTGACTGTACAGAATCTGATAAAGACTGCAGTCGCTCTAACTCCATGGTCACCTTAGCCAAATGAAACTGTGACTCTTCGAAAGCCAACTGTGTACTCTCAAGAATCTCAGAAGTCACCTCGAGTTGTTGAGTAAGCTCACTCACCTCATCTTCCTTGGCCAATAATGCTTCGTATACTGTACTCCCCCACTCCATAAGATAATCTCTGTCGGCTACCAACTGCATATAATTCTGTCTCAGAATCCGAATAGCCTCCCATAAAGAGTGGATCTCCGTCAAGGAAAGATAACTGCCTCCCTGCTCACTACTAATAGGAGAACCCCATCCATAAACTGCTAACAACTGACGAGTAGCATCGAAATGCTCGCAAACAATAGCAATGTCTCGCTCACTAACTCTCAGCTGACTAGACACATGATTGTGCTGGCTGGTCAAACTCCTATACTCTACCCCTGGTACACTATTCAAAGGAGTAACCTCATAATAGCTATCGTCTGTAATACTGCCATCCAAATTCTGTAGTCCAACTGCTGAACTTGTATCATCAAACGGAGTGACTGAAGCATCAACATAAACCTCCGTATCAAAGGAAATTGTCGAGGAGACTAAGTTCTCAAAACTGTCCAAAACATCCCCCTGGGTGTCATCTGTAATAATCAGATCCTGAGACTCTTTTGTAAACTTTGTCATATCTGAGAGATCATCAACCCATTCCAACAAGAATGGTCGACTGGATACATGAACAATGCCTAACAAAGGTGTGTAAAAACTAATTCCAGCATCAAACAAGCTGCTGGCATGGATGAGAACTACACCTAGCAAACTACTAATCAAGTCCATGATGGTGCAACAGATACTACTACCAAAGAATGATAAATATCTCCAGTCAAAACGATCCCAAGTACTAAGATAAGGATCCCAACATCTAATCCATGAACGGAAACCAACTGGCAATTCAAGTAAACTTCTCACCTGAGTAATGTGAACAGTACCAACTGACTTCACGAACCTGTCTACAGTCTCTGAATCCGGAGTGTGAATGCTAGACGTACTCATATCATCATCAACATGTGACCCGATTGTAAAAGGAAACTAAGTCCCTACTATATGCGCTAACTCCTGAACTGAACTCACCTCAACACAACGCTCGTCCACATGTCTCTCAGAATCTTGGAGAGCCAACTTCATTGCCTCCATGCCTTCCTTGATTTGCTGTAAGTCGTCACAAGAAGAACCTGTTGTGACTCCTTTCTGTCTCTCTTGCAGTTGAATCATCAAAATGTGATTCTCAATCAATCCATGTATCCTATCATGATGGGATAAAGCCGTGACAATATTCTTGTCCCTTGTCTTCAGCTGGCTTGCCAAACCAAGTAAAGAGCTACTAGCCTCTATCTCATGTGAAGAAGCATCCAATTGTGCCTGATACTCACTTTCTGCAAAGTCCTGAATGCTCACTTTCTGATCAACTGTACTATCCTCAAACATGACAGTATCCTCAACTGCTGTAACTTCATCCAGCCCAACTGTACTGGAATCACTATTTGTGTCAATCGCACAATCCGGTGTGCTTGTGATATCACCTTCTAATGCAACTGGCTCAACCTGCACAACATCTGTAACCCCTTCTACCTGTGAAGATGATGCAGATAAACCATTACCTGAAGATGTGCTGAAGTCTCCCTGTATCGAATCTGCATGTCTGTTAAACTCCTCATACAAGTTTCTGCCTGTCATAGGGAAGGTATGATCCTTAGGCCTATCAAAGCGTTCAATCAGTCTCTCTGAAAACTCCACATATGAGGTAATGTGTGCATGACCCATAGTGACCATACCATGATGCCACCACTTGTGTGCTAACCCATCCAGGTGAATTGCTGCATACTTAATAGCTTCTTTCTCAGGCATAGGGTTCATTTGAAAGTATGTGTCAAGCTTTTGAACCCAAGCTCTTGCTGTAGACTTCCCCGAGCCATCATAATATGGTAACTGAAGTTTCCCTACTTTCTTCTGTAGCTCATAGCTCTGGTTCCTGTCATGTCCACGTGGCATATGCTTCATCCGCACATCTATATACTCCCTAAAGGTAATTGCAGCAATAAAATTTGGACCTCCAGCTTTCCGATCTCTCCTCAGCTGGTCCTGTATATCAGTGATCTGGGGCTCTGGTACGGGCTGCTCTGGAGCTCTAGGAGGAAATATGGGAATCATGGGCCGCGAACTCATTGTCCTAGTTTGCTGGGGTGCATGACCGAAATTGTTCCCAACTTGTTCGCCTCCATTATGTGCCCCATCCTGATTATTACCATTCTGATTATTTCCTCCACCCACATTAGCATTCAACCCCATTTGACAAGCCATCATCTGCATCATAAGCTCAAATCTCTGACTCTGTTCCTGTGCTCTTTGCTCTGCTGATCGCTGTCCCTGTGCTAAAGTGTCTAATAATTGTAAGAATCTTTCCTTTCCCTGATCTGGACCGGCATTCATTTTGTCAAACATTTTTTCTCTTTATCTGGCTATTCCAAATTCCCTATAAGACCTCCACAAGATAGCAGGACTTATAGCTCTGATACCATTGTAATAACCCCAATAGGTTATAACTTCTTCAAACACCAAAATTTTTTATACTTCAATTGTTTGACATTTCGTCAAACACTTTGCAAGCAAGCTCTAATACCGCTGTAATAACCCTTCTCAAATCTGCCCTCAAAAATGTTGATGAAAGCTCAAGGAATTTCATCAAACAAATCACATGCAAGGGACGTATGACTGATATAGTATTTCAGCTAGCTTCAAATGACTTTTTCTTCAATTTGCATCAATGAGAATCTTGTGCTAGAAGACTACAATAGACTACACAATGACCTAACATGAGTGTGCTACTAATTTTGACAATATTCAATGCATATATATGATCTAAGCATGAGAAATGAACACCTACAGCCAATTGGCATTTTTACAAACAGTTGGTATGCAAACTAACTAGCTGATAAATAATGATATTAAATTGCTTAAATGTCACCAACAACTATTATCTTCTTAATTGCAATGAAAATTATAATGCTCATGAAATATGGCCAAGACTTTGGCATTTACATGAATTACAAAATGATAATGCTGGTATAATGCACACTTACAGCTGAAAGCTTATAACACCCTAAAAAACAATACTTAACAAAAGAACTTGGTTGTAGATGACTGTAATAATTTCCTTCTATGCTGCCCCTTCTGCTTTGTTTTTTTCAAACAACTTTTTCGGCTTGCTTTTTTTCGGTTCTGTTTTTTCGGACTACTTTTTCGTACCCACTTTTTCAGCCTACTTTTTCGGTTCCGCTTTAGGATTGCTTTTTCGTACCCGCTTTTTCAGCTTGCTTTTTCGGTTCCGCTTTTTTCGGACTGCTTTTTCGTACCCGCTTTTTCAGCCTGCTTTTTCGATTCCGCTTTTTCGGACTGCTACTATGTTGAATCTCAAGATCTTATTTTTCAATGGCGTCAAGATTTCCAGCTTGAAGGGATTTCATCCTTCAAACTATTGAGACATACTCAACACCCTAAAAACAATACTAACAAAAGAACCTGGTTGTAGATGGCTGTAATAATTTCCTTCTATGTTGCCCCTTCTGCTTTGTTTTTTTCAAACAACTTTTTCAGTTTGCTTTTTTTGGTTTTGCTTTTTCGTACCCGCTTTTTCAGCTTGCTTTTTTGGTTCCGCTTTTTTCGGACTGCTTTTTCGTACCCGCTTTTTCAGCTTGCTTTTTCGGTTCCACTTTTTTCGGACTGCTTTTTCGTACTCGCTTTTTCAGCTTGCTTTTTCGGTTCTGCTTTTTCGGACTGCTACTATGTTGAATCTCAAGACCATATCTTTCAATGGCGTCAAGATTTCCAGCTTGAAGGGATTTCGTCCTTCAAACTATTGAGACATAATCTCCAGGAAATTCCCCAATTTTCTTTGATATTTCCAAGCATGAATAAATGAGAGCTATCCTCTTCCTTTTAATCCCTTCCTCACTTGCTCCACACTTCCGTCTTGCCAATGTGGGATAATACATGAGTTTTAATATTACTTCTTTTTTTTC
Source organism: Cupressus sempervirens (assembly GCA_028749045.1). Taxonomy (NCBI): domain Eukaryota; kingdom Viridiplantae; phylum Streptophyta; class Pinopsida; order Cupressales; family Cupressaceae; genus Cupressus; species Cupressus sempervirens. Next base: position 29,820,894 of record CM053783.1, on the reverse strand, counting down.
CTTTTACAAAGTCCATGTATGTACTCAAAAGGGGAACTCTTGATTTTTTTATAAAGTGACTTTATAAAATATTTTATAATTCAAGTCACTTTATTAAATTAATTAAATATAAAGTTACCTTTTAATATTTATTTATTTGATAACTTTATAAATAATTAACTTAATACCACTTATTTATTTAATTAAAATAATTAATTAGTCATCCTCATAAAATATTCATTATTTTGGACAACCTAATTAATTAAATTAATTAAATCAAATTGCCTCCAAAATGGGGACATGACATTGCTCCAGATCTCTTGTTGGTGATACTCTTTTCTTTGTGATTATATTGTAACTTTTATTGCTAATAATATAGTTGGCTTTTGCTTTGAGTTTGGTTTTTTTTCTCCAAAGAGGCCTTCACCACATAAACTTTTGTTCTGGTGTATTTTTCCTTGTAATTACTAAGATAATTTATTTGCATATATTTATTCAAAGATTAGATTACACAGCATTTTTGCTCTCTTGCTTCTTTTCATTCACTCTTGAGTAGCTCCAAAATTCAACTTTAAAGAGGGATTTGGAGGAGCTTTCCATTTGATGCTTGACCTATTAATTGAAAGGGATTGAGCTCATTGTGCCCCATGAACAGGGTTTATCAATAAGAAAATAATGATGTATGAAAATTGAAGAAATAAATAAAATTAATGCATAAATTTAAAACTTTAGATGGCAATGTTACTCGGCTGATGCACTGTACTGTATTATTACATGGTGTCTTGTGCAAGTTAAGACAGGTGGGGACTTGAGAAACAAATAAATTCAATTGAGTTATATTATATGATCATTTAATGATAATGGAAACTTTATCAAAAACTGTAAATTGAATGATACTAGCTGTACGAATTTATTTTAATTAGGATGGAAACTTTCCCAAATTGAACAAGAAAAAAATGTTCTTGGATATGGTTTTAATCTATGTTTCCAGGTTCTTCTATAACCCCGCTATGCTCGTATGGGTTTGGTCTGTGGCTGGTTCACCACTAGGTTCATCAAAAGTCTCACCTAGGCACCTTTGGTAAACCCAAGCTGAACTTAGGCAAACTGAAGGGACCCAATGGCTGCCCAAAGACGAAACTTTTTTTTAAAACATCTTAATAAGCAAAAAAGTGTCAAATTCCTATTGCCTTAAGTAATAAAATTGTGAAAATGTTGTGCATCGATGGTTTGTGTGGTTTAAAAGTCCTTGATTTCAGCTTGGTAGAAGGGGATTCACCCCTTGACCCAACCCTATGTTATGATAGGGAACATGCTAGGGGTGTTTTCCTTAGACCTTGCAAGGGGCTTCGCCTCTAGAACCCCAAGAGGGGTGCTACACCTCTATCCTATTAGGGGTGTTGACCCCAAATCCCCACTAGGGTATCACTAGTTATTGGGATCCTCTGTTACATAAGAAACTTGATTACAATGAGGGAGCAACAAGGAATTGGGAATAACTTTTTGGTGTGGTGACTTAAACGTCGTTGTTGCAGAACTCGGCAAAAGCTTTTGTACTTTAGGCCGCTTCTACATATGACATGGCTATTTGAAGTGGCATTGTGACTCATTGTAGTTCAAATGAAATTGAAACTTTGATGCTCTCAATGAAGAGTGATATGAAGATTATTGAATATTGGTTGTAGTCCTCATTGTATATTAGTTTTTCTGGTTTTGCAAATTAGGACCATTGTACCCATACCCAAGGAATTGTTTTTTTGCTGTACCATTGTACTCAAACCCCAGACCCATGCACATCCTTGTAATAAGACCAAAAACTTAGGTTTTAATCTACATAACACATAAAGATCAACACTTGCAAACTTTTTCAACCTTGGATATTCAAGAAATTGGAGTTCAAGCTTGTTTAAACTCCTACATAAAAAAAAAAGTGTGGTTAACAAGGTCTTCATTAGTAATTTATGTAGATGTAATTTTGTAGTTACGACCATATTTTGAAGGATTTCCGAATTGAAAGTAGGAGAGATACATGCATTTTTAGAAGATAATGGAGAAGCTTGCTTTTAGAATATAATAAGTTGATCCTTTGTGTCACAAAGATCAATTGAAAATGAAACATGTTTTTAACATTATTTATATAACATTCAAAATTTAGTGGTAATAATCCAAACATTAAGATAATAATCTTTATTGACAAAATTTATATGGAAAGAAAATTATGGAAAATAATTTAAAAATATCAAGTTAGCCAATGTAAACTCATCTAAGGAGACTGCTTTGACTTAACTTGGTCATTTGAATTGTTCTTTTCTTTTCTATGAGTACGTCTAATATGGTAATTAAGAATGTAGCTTGATGTTGTGTGGATGTTTGAAATGATTTAAGAAGACCAATCTTCCTGGCTAGCCTCAAGAGTGATTCAGCTTTAATGGACTTGTCTTTGTTACTAGGAGAGCACTAGAGCTCGTTGGAGAAATTTGCATTTTTTTGTCATAACTGTCTAATCTTCATTTTCCAACAATAGTTTATTGGGTAGAGGATCCTTAGTGTCTAGTTTATGTGATTCTAACACTCATTGTTGATGATGAGATGTTTCTTCTTCCCGATCCATAATTTGTGCATATGTCAGGATTGATGTGAAATTTCACCTAACCATCAATTTTGGTCTTCTAAATATGCTCCACAATGTTACTAGGATGGGGTAGGCACATACCACAACAATGCACTTTTTGGAAGGTAGGGACGAGAGACCTTTTTTGGGGGACAATGGGGTATAACAATTAAAAAAGGTGGATTTAACAAAATAAGAAATTAAATTAATTATATCATAAGGCATTCATTGTATTCGTTATAGAAATAGAAAGTGAAATAAAATTCATGTGAAGGAGGAGAATGGCTAAGGTGATAGGGGTTGTATGCAGTGGCTAGGGCCGATTGCCCTAGCCATCTTTCCTCTATATTTTCTTATGTAAGAGTGTGTTGGTTGGGGTGTTAAGGTGTTTTAGGGGTGTGTGTTCCATGGTGGGTGTTTTTACCAGTTTTTCTTCATCTTTTGATCTGCATTTTGGTGGTTGTAGCGGTTTGTGTGGTGGTAGGTTATGGAGAGGAGTTTTTGTTACCTACAAGACGACTAGCTAGATTTTGGGTTGATGGTGTTTATGTTGGTTCTTGGGGATGAAGGGGCTTCAGGCTTCTTTGTGGTGTTTGGTGGTGTGGCGTAAGGTGGCTCTTCTTTGGGTGTGCATGCGAGACAATCACACTTTTTTTATGTGGTTGAGGGTCCCAAAGCTAAGAAAGTTAATGGTTGTTCAGCGAGGAGCCAAGATCAATCATTACTTTAGAATCAGCTATGAAGGATGTCTCTTACTTGAGCAACCATGCACTAATTTGTAAATTCCTTGGGATCTGTATTTCTTTGTCAATGTTGGAATTCTAGATCCATCGTTCTTGGCATGTTGAGGGTGATACGGAGATTATGTTGGCTGTGAGTAGTTATTTTATGGTTTATTTTCCAGCATGGCTAATAGGAATCAGATTTTTGAGGGAGGGCCCTACTTTTACAATTGCATAGGCTTATTCATTGTACCCCAATATGTATGTTTGAATTTGGCTAAAGAATTTCCAATAGGGTTTCCTATGTCGGTTCGTCTATTGCGACTTCCATTAGAGCTTTAGAGAGAGGATATTTAACAAAGGATTGCTACTTTGCTTTGGAGGCCAATTGCAATAGCTCAATCTGAATAATACTTGTTAGATTTACTGGAAATTGTCTAGGCCCTTTGTCTTGGGTTCATGTAATGTCCTATTTTGGTTATTCCTCAAATTGCCTTTAGTTTTCGTTTAAGACCTTATGAATAACTTCAAGAATTGATCTATAGTTAAAAATATATTGAATTTGTCTTTTTATTTTCGAAGATTTCGAAACTCCACACACACACACACACACATATATATATATTGATAATATGCAAGATAAAAAATAAATTTATAATTAGGAGTCTCTCCTAATTATATATCACTTTATATTCTTTCTTATTAATAAGTTTATATCCCTTTTAAATCAACTTTGATGTCTCCCTCCAACCTCTTCTCATATGAGCACTGACGGTCTCGTGCAATGTGGTCGGTAACTTGATGTACTGGCGTGGACCTCAGCAAATATCCTTCTACATGGTGCGATGTTGATCCTTTGCTCCACGCAGGGTTTAATGGTATTCGATGGTGTATTGATGTCCAACGTCACTTACAGCACTGTGGATGGTACTCTGATGTGGAACTCGACGCTGATCCTTAGTTACGTCTTGCTACAGAACTTGGACTCCTTTCCCGTCCTTGTTCCACGTCCGTAACCGCAAAAGTGTTTTGGCGACGTGCTTTGGTCTTGATGCCAATGCAGGTACTTTCCTTACTCCACACTTTGTATTGGCAAATTCAATGTTGTTCCCTGCTTTTAATTGTGAGTCGAATCTTCCAATCCCCTATGGACTCCGCGCTTGTTTCTTCTTTTCGAATTCCAAAATCTTCCTGCCTTATTCGCTCTTTACCTACCCACATAAATATCGCCGACTAGGTGAGTGAGAGGATGTGTGTTTTGGTAGGGTTTGTTTATTGATTTGTTCATTGACTATGTTATTTTATTGTATTTGTTATGTGTGTAGAAATATATAGAATTCGTATACCATAAAGGTACTTGTATATAATTTATGAGATATAGTTTATAAGACTCATATATCACTATATAATAATTAAACTATTTACTTTTATATTTAAATATCCATATTGTACTATCAATAATTATTGCACCATAGTTATTAATAGATATTTAATATATTTATTATTTAAATTTATTAATCAATTCATTATCATTAGTTATTAATAGCATTTATTCTCAAATGTGATAATAGTTAAATATATTATCATCTTATTGGTTTATATTTATAATGTAATTATAACATTTATTTATCTTGATATTATTATTTATTTATTATTAAGTTATATGTCAAAATAGGGATATCACAGTCCTCCCCTCTCGAATTTGCTTGTCCTCAAGCAAAATCATTCATACAAAACATATAGAAGGCCTAGAAAATTTTAGGAAATATACATCTTTTAATGAATGAAAACACGAAGCAGACACGATGCAGACAGATGAAGACACGAAGCAAACATGATGCAGACACATCATATATCTTTTATTGATTCTTTATAATTTATTTCTCACAATGAAATAGAGAAAAAGGAATGGTTCACAAAATATACTTCCCTAGTACGTCTTATTGATCATGAATCTTGCAAGAACAAGTAATCTTTAGCATGCATATGTATATAATATTTCCAAAGAAAAGATGAGTCATGATAAATTAGTCCTAAACCAATATCCTACCCAGTCCAAGAGTGAAACTTTGGCCCCCTTGGTCTCAAGGGAAGATATCAGTCATCTAGTGAGGTGGTCTACTTGGCAGATTCTTAATTGAATTAAGTTGACATGATGTCAAATTTTTCTTAACTTGACCAATCTAAGCCCAAAAGCAAAACTTTCGCCCTCCTGGCCTTGATGAAAATATTCTACCACTCCATCAAGGTGGTCTACTTAGATGTCCATCTTAACATTCTTTTTCTCCAATCTAAAGCCCAAGAGCGAAACTTTGGCCCTCTTGGCCTTGACGGCAGCACTTTGGCATCCATCAAGGTGATCTACTTAGATGGTAATCTTATTCTTCTTAAATATCCTACCTAAGCCCAAGAGCGAAACTTTGGCCCTCTCGGCCTTGATGGCAGCACTTGACATCCATCAAGGTGGTCTACTTAGGAGGTAATCTGATTTACTAATTATTATAGTCCTTTTTATTACATATATATATAATCAGTACTAAAATTGCAGCTCATGTAGTTCCTATCGGTCCTGCGCATCTTCATTACTCCCTAGGTTATATTTAGGTGTCTTGTTCATATATCCCTTTACTTATTCATCAAGTATGGCGTCCATCTTTCGAACTTGGCTTCTCTTTCCACATATGTGTCCTGGTTCCCAACTTTCCTTGCAACGAAAGCATAAATTTTTTCTTTTTAGTTTGTCGCGATAGTTCTTGAGCTCTCTTCTGCATTTATGGCCACGTTCCTAGGGTTCCTTGCAATGGTAACATAACTCATTTTTTTGGAATTCCTTGTAGTGATTTCTTTCTCTTTCATAATGTTTGGAATGTGTGCTCGGTGCATGGTTCTTGGACCTACCCTTCAATTGGTGTGCATCAAATTTTAATGCCTTTTGGATGACATCTTCTAATCTTTTTGGTTCATGTGCTCCTACTGTGCTCTTGATTGATTCCTTCAATCCATCTATAAATACATGAGTCTGTCTTGTGATATTTCAGGTACCATGGCTGATAACCTTTCAAATTCCCTAGCAAATTCCATCATTGATCCCTCTTGTCTAAGTTGGGTTAATCTTTTGAAGTACCACTCTGCATCTATTCGATCAAATTGCTTTATGAGTTTTTGGGTGAATTTATCATAACTCTTAATTTGTTTATGTCCTTGGTTGTTAAGGCCATGTTGCCACCAATCTTGCGCTACTCCTCTTAAATGAAGGACAACAAATTGAATAGCACCTTTTTCCATCATAGGATTTAAGTAAAGATATGTATCCAACAATTGTACCCATGAGTGTGCTGTAGTTTTTGGGTGAATTCATCATAACTCTTAATTTGTTTATGTCCCTGGTTGTTAAGGCCATGTTGCCACCAATCTTGTGCTACTCCTCTTAAATGAAGGACAACAAATTGAATAGCACCTTTTTCCGTCATAGGATTTAAGGAAAGATATGTATCCAATAATTGTACCCATGAGTGTGCTGTAGTTTTTTCTGATCCGTCAAATTTTGGGAGACTCACTTTATTTATCTCCTCTCTCAGTCCTTTCTCTTGGTGTATTTTTCTGTTTCTATTAGATAGTGACTTCATTCAAGCATTGCAATAGTCTTTAAACGGTATCGCCCTTCTAAGTTCAGGATCAATTTTAGAGTACTCATTTATAATGTCATTTATATTATTTAGTTCATTTACCCCATCCTTGTCTCCTTGTTCTTCTCCAAGTAGGAAGGAGGGTCTTGTGGGTCTATGCTCTGATTCTAGTATATGCAGCTGATTATCATCTTCAGATTGGTGAGAGTTTGTATCTCTTCCATTTTTGTTTATATTATGAAGGGCTTCCAAGAGGAGTCAATTTGTTTCACTTTGCTTGGTTATAGCTTGAGCGTTTCTTTCAGTTTGTTCCATCTTCCATGAGTGCTTGAGTAGTTCGGTTCGTCTGTTCCATGAAAGCTTTTAATTCATTACTTATTTGATTGTTCATTTTGGTGGATTGTTTCCTTCCTTCCCTCTCTAACGCTCTCTGGTCCCATTGGTGTTTTTCCATTAACTGTTTCCCACAGGCTGGCAAGAAAGGTGCTCTGACACCACTTGTAATGTCCCGTTTTGGTTATACCTCAGATTGCCCTTAGTTTTCTGTTTAAGACCTTATGAATAACTTCAAAAATTGATCTATAGTTAAAAATATATTGAAGTTGTCTTTTTATTTTCGAAGATTTCCAAACTCCATATGTATATTGATAATATGCAAGATAAAATAAATTTATAATTAGGAGTCTCTCCTAATTGTATATCACTTTATATTCTTTCTTATAAATAAGTTTATGTCCCTTTTAAATCAAATTTGATGTCTCCCTCCAACCTCTTCCCGTATGAGTGCTGATGGTCTCATGCAACGTGGTTGGTAACTTGATGTACTGGTGTGGACCCCAGCAAATATCCTTCTAATGTGGTGTTGATCCTTCGCTCCACGTAGGCTTTAATGGTATTTGATGGTGTATAGCATTGCGGATGGTACTCTGACGTGGAACCCGATGCTGATCCTTAGTTACGTCTTGCTATTGACCCTGGACTCCTTTCCCGTCCCCATTCGACGTCCTTAACCGCAAAAGTGTTTTGGCAACGTGCTTTGATCTTGATGCCAATGCCGGTACTTTCCTTACTCCACGCTTTGTATTAGCGAATTCAATGTTGTTCCCTGCCTTTAATTGTGAGCCAAATCTTCCAATCCCCTCCGGACTCCGCGCTTGTTTCTTCTTTTTGAATTCCGAAATCTTCCTGCCTTATTTGGTCTTTACCTACCCACATAAATATCGCTGACTAGGTGAGTGAGAAGATGTGTGTTTTGGTAGGGTTTGTTTATTGATTTGTTCATTGACTATGTTATTTTATTGTATTTGTTATGTGTGTAGAAATATATAGAATTTGTATACCATAAAGGTACTTGTATATATTTTATGAGATATAGTTTATGACTTATATATTGCTATATAATAATTAAACTATTTACTTTTATATTTATATATCCATATTGTACTATCAATAATTATTGCACCATATTTATTAATAGATATTTAATATATTTATTATTTAAATTTATTAATCAATTCATTATCATTAGTTATTAATAGTATTTATTCTCAAATGTGATAATAGTTAAATACATTATCATCTTATTGGTTTATAATGTAATTATAACATTTATTTATCCTGATATTATTATTTATTTATTATTAAATTATATGTCAAAATAGGGATATCACAGTTCAACAGTAAGATTATGAGACTTCCTTTTCGATGTCGGATTTTCTAGAAGTATGGACACCTTCGACAACAATGTCTTAGAGTAAATAAAGTTGTTGGTGCCAATAATATTCTTCACCAACTTCGAAAATGGGTACAACAGACAAACGAAAAACCCTTATGATGGATAATGGTTGAGATAATGATGGTCTTATTCCTGCTCCTGCTAAGCCTCGTGCTAAGGGGAGGGGATAAGAGAGCTCTTGTAGTGATAGGCAAAATGATGAGGGTTTCAATCATTTCGAGGTGTTGAAAACTTTAGCCTTGGAAGAAGGGATTCTAGTTGATGCGACTTTTGGGGCTATTGTCATGTGTATGGATGATGTGCAAGAGTAGGGGATTGTTAAGCCTTTTTAATCTTGGCAAGGCCTTCAAACTCCCCCAGTGTCTTCTAGTGGTCTTAAATTGCGAGATTTGGATGATTCTAGAGTCATACAGGATGATATTATTTTGGCAAATTTGGGCAAAGAGGTGTTGGAATTTGGTAAAGGCAAAGATTCTTCTCAGGCTTTGGTCTTGCAACAACAGCCCCTTAAGAAAGGTTCTTTGGAGATTTTTTCTAAAGGTGGCTGCAAGAAGGATTGAGAAAAGATTAAATTAGTTGGGGATGTTTACCGCATAGGTTAATTAAGAATTGCACACAGATAATGAACCCAAACTCAAACATCAGAATTCTTATTATTAGTCGCATATGCCCACAGTACATTATACTTCGATGGATAGATATCATGATTACAATGCTTCCCGAAGGGCTTATAAATACTTTCCGAAGAACTTTCCCGAAGGAGTCCGTCGGCCACATACATGTCGCTACATAAAAAACCTTTCCGAAGGGACCCGTCAGCTGATACACAATTTCCTTTCCGAAGGGACCCGTCGGCTGATACACAATTTCCTTTCCGAAGGGACCCGTCGGCCGATACACAGTTTCTACCGACGACAGGGGAATTGTTGGTGGAGTTTGGGTTTGTAAAACCTGTTAATGCTCATTTTCCCTATCTCACAAACAATTATTCTCTCTTAGAATGTGTGGAGGCTAAATAACATCCCTCGTCTAAAGGCTATTTATTATTTGGTTGTCTTTCATTCTGTAGATATCTTTTGTAACTAGGAGACTTTGCTTTGAATAATCTCAAGCTTCATTGTGCTCTTAGTATCAGACATTTTGGGTAGTGTTAGTGCATTAGTTTCATGGGATTTTTGAAGGTCTTGCTCATTTTTGGGACCTAAGAAAGATTGTTCCACTTTGCTGGATATCTAGTTATTCCACTTTTTCTCATGTAGCCTTTAGCTCGAAATCTTGGGAGATTATTTTGGTTACTAATGTATATGATTCGATTGATATTTGTGGGAAAATTCTGCTTTGGTCTCATAAGGCATTTCGTTTGTGTGCTCCATAGCTTACTGGCTAAGTTGGGCCCTTCTTTTGATATCTTTCATGAGAATTTGGACCTCCTTGATTTAAATGATCTCAAACTGTTTAATAGGGTCTATACTTGGACTAATAGACAGTGTGGAGAGGCAGCTATTTTCAAATGCGTGGATAGATTTCTAGTTTCCTGCTACTAGGTGGGTGGTAGCTTGAGTACAAGTTCTAGGATCCTTGATTGGAGGGGTTCTGATGCCAATTAACTTTTTAGCAATTTCTTTTAGAGTTCCTAAGAATCCTCCTTTTAAGTTTCAACTCGTGTGGCTTTGCGATTCTTCTCTTCACAACTTAATGATCTAATGGTGAGTGATGGTGGTCGTACCTATGCAACTGCTATGTATTCTTTTGTTAAGAAATTGCCATTTGTGAAATTTGAGTGTAAAAGGTGGAACAAATTATGGCTTCTTAGAGGATTTAGGAAAAGTTGAGTCCCATATTGTGAGGTAGTTAGAGGAGTGGGAATTTTGTGAGGCGAGTTTGTGGAAGCAGAAGTCTCAGAATGATTGGCATCAAGAAGGTGATAGGAAAAATACTTTTTTCATAATTTTGTGAACAGTTGTCGGAATAGGAGTTATATTTCCTCTTTAGTTGACTCAAAAGAAATTCATTTGTCCTCTCTGCAAGCGTTGTCTCACGAGGCTACATAGTTCTACTGTGATCTCTTTACTGAAGATTACCTCTTGTTGAAGATGAGGAGAATTTGATTCTAGCACGTATTTCCTCTTTTATCACCGATTAGACAAATGAATATCTCATCTGTTGGATCTCTTTGTCTGAATGGAAGGGGTTTTTTGTGGGATGCATAAGGGAAAAAGCTCTTGGTCCAGATGTTCTTATTGAATTTTTTTAAAGTATTTCGGGGTATTATTAAATTGGATTTGTTGGAGGTGCTATGGGAATTTCATAGTAGCAAACATATGATTCAAGCCTTGAATTCTACTTTTCTTGTCCTTATTCATTAAAAGGAAGAAACTAATCAACTAGAATTATTTCGGCCCATTGCTCTTTGTAATGTGGTATACACAATCATTAATTTACTATAGAGAGGCTCAAATTTTGGCTACCTTCTTTGATCTTGAATGAGTGAGGGGGTTTTGTAGCAGAGAGATAAATTATGGATGGGGTGGTTGCTGCTTCTAAAGCCATTCAATCTATTATCATATCTAAGGAGAAATCTAAGTTTATCAAATTGGACATGGCCAAGGCTTATAATAGAGTTAAGTGGCACTTTTTGCAAACAATTTTCATAGCCTTTGGTTTTAGTTAGGAGTGGGTCAGTTGGACAAGAAGTTGTGTTGCTTTTTTGCCCTTCTCTAGTATTATCAATGGCAAGCCTGATGAGTTATTTGGAGCTTCCAGGGGCCTTTGCCAAGGGGATCCCCTCTCTCCCTATTTGTTTATTATGGCTAAGGGTTTGGGCGGATTTATTAAGGCTCAAGTTTCCCAAGGTTTGATTCTGGGTTTGAGTTGGGGTAATGGGTTGTCTAGGCATTCTCATCTCTATTTTGTGGATGGTACCACTCTAATGGGGGTTGCTCATCTTCATGAAGTTGAATCCTTTAGGTGGATATTGGATATTTATTTAGCTACTTCTAGTCAAAAAGTTAATAAGTACGAATCTCCTGTCTACTTTTTCAGCATTCCTGATCCTTTTCAGAGAAGGATTGCCAATGTTTTGGGGCTTCAAATTTGTTCTCTTGCCTTGCTCTCTATCTGGGTATCCCTCTAGCCGTTGGAAGGCAATCTAGGCTATACAAACACTTGCTAGACAAGTTGCATTGAAGAATTTATCACATGACTCATTGGTGGCTATCAATTGTTGCTAAGGTGACTCTTCTTCAATTTGTGATCCAAGATCTTCCTATTTACTAGAGTTTTGTTGAAGTGGCTCTTATGTATTTCCTCAAGGAATTTGATGATTTCTCGTGCCAATTCATTTGGAGTGTTGATTTGCACGCTTCTAAGTGAATTTTAGCTGAGTTGGTTTGTTTGTAAGTCAAAAAAAGAGGGGCCCCTAGTCTTTCATTCACAATATTGAATGTGCAAGTTCTTGCACCCAATTATCTTGGTGATGGTGTACTATTCAGAATCAAATTTGGGCTCACACTCTCATTCATAAGTATTTAAAAGTAGTTAACTTTTTGGATGTTCCTCATTGTTGTTTTGAGGGAATGAGCTCTATGGTTCGACACGACATGAAAATAGGGGCTTAGCTTATTAAAAGTGGGCTTTTTTGGATTTGCAATAAGGGCTTAGAAGCTCTTTTTTGGCTTGATTCTTGAGATGGAAATCCTCCTATTCTTCCATATATTTGCACCTACAACCACTTTGTCATAGTTTTACTGCAGCTGGTTGGATTACAATCATGAGTTATAAGATTGTTCATGATTTAGGGCTGGTTATTGGATACAGATGGAAGGATTCCTATGAATGGTGGCCGATTGGGTTGGAGGAGGGTCGTAAAGAGTTGTTAGATTCTTGCTTTTCATGGGTGCAACTCCTTGGGTGGGTAGGATATTTTGGCTCGGGGCAAAGATTTTTTTGGTAACTACTTAATTTCTGTAAGGTAGGTGGAGCTTGATAGGCAGTTGCTTGGAGGTATAGAGGTGCCCTGGTGGAAGCAGGCGTGGAATAAGTTTTCTTGGTCCAAATGCAACTTTTTCATGTGAATGACGGTTCAAAATCAATGTCTTACTCAAAATACTTTGTGCAAGTAGAGCTTCCTTGATCCCTCTACATGCATCTTTTGTTATAATAATGAGGAGTGTGTTTCTCATCTTTTCTTTCAGTGTTCCTTCTCTAGGGAAATTTGGCATTTTTGGTGGAGATTTGGAATTAAGCTTATTGGCATGTCTACTCTTTGGTTGAGATTTAGGCCCGCTAGGGATAGCCTCCAGCTAAGACTTCTTTTCTTTAGGTTGCTTGGGTTCTGAATCCTACTTTCTATTTTTAGCATATTTGTTTAGAGAGCAATGGTAGGATTTTTCATGATGCTATGATGGTTGTTAAACACTTGTGGTGGGTAATTCTCCATTCTCTACATGAGATTGTCTTGGCGAAGTGTGATTTTTCTGGAGATATTGATATGCAATTGGTTCAATTTTTCTATTTAGGGAGATGATCCTTCTCTTGTGGTAAGGAGTAGTAGGCAGGTCACGAGGAATAGGCATAGATATCCTTTGCAGAAGATAAACAAGGAGGGTCAGTGGATCAGTCCTCGAGGAGTTTTGAAAATCAACACTAGGGCTACTTCTCGAGGGAACTTTTATCATGCTAGTATTGGCTGAGTAAGGTGTGTTAGCTCTTGAGATTCAATTTATTTTTTCAATTTATAAGAGGTCTTCATGCAAATAATTACATGGAAGGTCTCGTTATTTTGTATGCTTTGGAGCGATGTTGTGTTCTTCTCTAGAAAGGACTATTTTTAAATCTGAATCTTAGGTGATGGTGACTTTGTTGAATGAGCAATGGCTCTATGATGCTAATCGACACCTAGCTTTGGTTATTAAACAAATTATTAGGTTGTGTGGCTCTTTAGAATCTTCTACTTTATTCACATTCCTTGGAGGTGGAATGTAGCAGTGGATTGTTTGGGCAAATGAGCTTATGATCAAATGTAAGGTTGGAATGTTGTGGATAGAGGACAATTATCTTTAGAATTATCTCACATTTTGGATCAGTTAGTGGATAAGGACATGGTTGTGTAGTGCTCTTTTCTTTGTTGGGCAGTTGGTCTTCTTTGCTTTGTACTTCACTTTGTGTTGAATAAATTTTCACCCCTCTTTTAGTCATAGAACCACATTACATAACATTTAAGTTGACTTGAAAATTCATTAGACTTGGCACACAAATTAACTAAACTTCAACAGCAATCTCCAATGACTTACACAGAGAATTCTGCTGAAAAGGTAGAGGAGATCAGCAACGGTTATTCTGTTCATGCTGATATGTTTCAAAAATAGCATCAAATAGCCTTCAGCTTTTTATTGTTGTCTAGGCACTTAATGATAAACTTCTTGACTTGTTCTCTAAGTTACCAAATCAGCCAAAAACTTCTGGTTTCAAAACATGAGTGAGAATTTCTTCAATTGTGGTAGTTGGCATTGTCTTTAAAAACATGAGTGCATGTACAAGACACAAAATAAATAAATAAATTTTAAAAGCTATTAAAAAATAATTTAGTTTGGACCTCCTTTTGTATTTCCCAAAGAGAAATAAATCATTTTCAAGTTCTTTCATTGTATCAATGTGCATAAACAAATCTCCTTATTGAATGGGCTCTTAAATTTTCCTCATGAAGAGATGTGCTTGGTTTAGGAGTGCAATTTGGGGACTTTCCACATTTTCAAGGAGAAAATATAGAAGGGGCAACATGCAAGAGGAGCTAATAAAAAATAAACCAAAGGGAGTATGTCAGACCACTCTTTCTTCCTGAGATTGCATTCGTAATAGTGTTAGAAGGGCAATTCAAGGAAAGGTAATAAGTGAAGCAAGGCTCTATACAAAAATGATAAATAAGTTGTAGTAATTTAGTTTGAGATTGTGTGCAACATAAGCAAAAAAGTGTAGGGTACTAGAATGAACTCTCATGCTTCACATGCTTAAATTGCTTTAGCAGCAGCTGCTTCATCTTTAGCACTTGTTCTTGAGTAGAGGCTGACAAAGGAGGTTTTCTTTTTGCATTCTCTATAGAGTAGGGTCCTTTGGCCAAAAGTATTTGGAAGAATTCATTCCTTCTTGTAGAAGAACTGGAGAGGCAAATCTAACTTGAACCATTGGTCAAGGAAGAAGAAGAGGTTGCACAAAGCAAAGAAGTGGGAAAAGAAGTCAGACATGTAGATAGTTAAATTTTGTGTTGAAACCTTGGATAGCCCTAAGAAAAATAATGACATTAATTTGAATCACACTTCATGGGAATTTGAAAAGCCTCGATCTCAAGCTGGGTGGACATTAACTACCTTGAAGGCTAAGGGGATGCTTCTCACAAAAGAAGAAGAGTGACAATTGGCCCACTTGAGGTTCCAAAACTAGGCTCTGTAAACTTCTAAGCACTTCTTTGACAAGTTGTTTGTGGAGGATGAAAAGTTGAGGAGGTTATATGAGCATAATTGCAATTGTGGGGCCTTTGAAGGATTGTTTTGTGTTACCATTGGGGCCAAGGTGCCGAAAAGTTTCCAAATTACATAATCCTCAGCCAACATGCTATGAAGTTTATGAAGACAAAGAAGGTTCTTGAAGAGCACCCATTTATATTGAGAGGGGTGGGGGATGTGAGTCAATACAAGACAACCTTTCCAATTATTTAAAATTTAACAACCACAATAGTGATAACAATAAGAACAACACTAACAACACATATTTTAGAGAGAACATGGATTTGATGGAAATCCTTTCAGAAGAAGGCTATAGTGAAGGATCATAAAACCTTAATTAGTATCTTAAAAAAACCTTTAAACTTTTCCCCACCTCTTATGTTTAAACCTTTGCTTCAAATATTTGCAATAGTGTAATATTGAAAGAACAGAGGGCATTGGCACAATTGCAAATGAGAGTATCAGATTTAATATTTATATGGAAAACCCAACAAGGGAAAAACCATGGAGATAAAGTTGTTTGGAGCTACTATCCAAATCTAACCTCATAAGTTAAAACTTGATTACAACTTTGTTTTAGGGCACTAGCCTGTTGTGGTTTCACAACGCTTGCCCCATTTCTCCTAGAAATGGAGACCCCCTAGTAAATTTTGTCTCCCAGACCCCTAGTCCGAGGCTTGGGTCATTTTGGAACTCCCCTAGGAGTCTGGGTCAAGTCTCTGTCTCTAAACTAAGAAGCCCCGGGGTGTCAAATTTGGAAAAATTTGGAAGAATAAGTGTTTTTTTGTGCATAAAAGCGTACTAGCGCACTTAACGCACATGCACACCTATCCTAGGAGGGTGCACACATTGGGTCTGGGTCTATATAAACCCAAGACCCCTTCCCCTCTCGTCACTTATCTCCACGCCTCCTCCGCAACCGCACGTTCGCACCTTCAAAGGTGTGCTACACCCTGCACAAGACAGAAAACACTCAAGTATAAAACATCAAAGTTACATGTGCGCCTATTAAAGGTGCACATGTGTGCATCTTTGATCACCTCAAAAACCTTAAAAATGAACTTAACAACTTAAACACTTAAGTCAAAGGTGCGCATGTTCGCACTCCCCAAGGTGCACACATGCGCACCCCATCAAGGTGCACATGTGTGCACCCTTTCTATACCCAAAATTTGAGAAACCAAGTCGAGTCGCCCCCTTTCACAATGCACTTGCCAAGTGCATGTGTGCACCTCACTAGGGTGTGCATGTGCGCAACTGTGCAAAAATAGTCTTACAGTGGCCCTTTAGTGCACTTAGCGAAGGTGCACTATTTTGCACTCTAGGGCTTATGGGGGAGATTGAATTGGTTTTTCACTGTTTTGGAGCATTTGGGCTAGGTTTTGTTTGTTAGGGTTTGTTTTGGGTTAGATTTTTAGCTTTCCGAACTAATGTCTTTCTTTTTGTGTAGATAAAATGATGTCTTCATCATTCTCACTTGTAGAAAAGATGGCTTCCAAACCTATAGTGTTCAAATATCAAGGTACACCAAAGAAATCTCGCTTTCAAGATGGACACTCCGAAATCAGAGACACCGAGCTTGGACACATTGAGTGGAATGCCTTCCTTACTATCTACAATAAGCCAAGAGAAAGATTTGCAATGGTTTCAACACTTATCCGATTAGGGCTAGTTAATGCAGCTTCACATCCTACTTTCGGGCAGTCTTCAAAACTCATCACGGCTCTTGCAGAAAACTCTGTAACTAAAGAGAAGGTTGTCAAGAGTGTCACAGGTGAGATAGTCCTGGACCTCTGACCTCGAAATATTGAGAAAGTCTTCCACTTGACCAAAGCTGATCAGTATGTACATATATCCTATGAAGGGGCAGAAAGATGGTACCGAGATCATGAGAAGGAAGCCAAAGAGATAATCCAATCATCATTTCTGATTGATTGAACACTAGTGGGCCATAGAGATGGTAAGGTAGACATGGCTTGGGGATATATGAAGGATGACGTGGGATACGCCATCGTGCTTTTGAGTAGAGTCGTGGGTCTATCAACAGTTGGACATCTCAATATCTGGATGGTCCATTTCATAGAAACCATCCAAATGGCCAAGATGCCAATTGATTGGGCCACAATGTTGAGCGATAGCTTGGATGAACAACTGGTAGTTGTTAAGGCCGACCCCAAATTCTACATGACATCGTATTTGGTGTACTTGTTGGCGGCCAGAACAACCAACTACCTAGGACTTTACAAAAAGGGTAGCATACAAGATGCTAATGCATGGCCCTATGTGATATATCCTCAATTAGTGAAGAAGCTTTCGGATCAGAGCAAGGAGTACAAGATAGTGAATAACAACTTTATATTTGCAATCATCCGATTCCTAGAGGGTGATTACACCAAACGGATGTCAGTAGAGGCAGTAGCCAGAATCACATAGTCGACGCCTACAACATCCTCTTCAAAAAATTCACCTACCTCAGGGTAGCGGGCACACAAGTGAACCCAATGAAGCTCCCAAGATATCCTTTAGATAGGCTCATTTTGTTGGAGATTGCCAGGCAACTCACATCTGCATATGACAGAGTGAGGAAACAACACAAGAAGACATGGGTGTGGCCAATCACCATATGTGCTTTCGAGGTCAAGCAAAAACATGATATCATGACCTTTGATTCTAAATGCGATCAATATTCCTTAGAAGAGTACAACTCCCCTTGCCCATACTTCGATAATATTGGGATGGTGCAGCATTTGGTACGGAAGCAGTTCGTACATGAAGATGCACTTGAAGATCATTGGATGAATGCAATAGATGACTATGATATTCGAATAAGGGATTATTGTAGAATGATTCTATCTTTGGCAGAAAAGGCCTTGAAAATGAAGATCTCGCTTAAGGCTATTGAGAAAGACACTGAAGATGTCTTGGATCCCTTGTACAATCGAGACAAAATCTACGACAGGTCAATCATGAATGCAGAGATTGGTAGGGATGAGAACACAGACATCAACAACAGAACCCACCACATAGTCCAACTAACTAGGGAATGGATCAAGAAGCCCTTCAAACTTGATCTAGTTCCATAGGTTGTTCCTCTACAAGCCACAACATGGCCTATCAAAGGCAAAGGTGTGAAGGTCACAGTACCAATTTTCTCGGCTCAATCACCAGTGAGGCCAGAAACGGTTCATCAACATGAGTGGGAAATTGAGAATTTTGAAGCGGATAGAGGAGTGAAAAGGAAGAGAGTTTCAAAGGGTAGCAAACAAATAGCTCAGGCCCATCCGCCTCAACAACTGCAACAAGTTCCTAAACAAGCAGAGCCTCAAGATGAGCAGGCAGCTCAAGTCCAAGAGACTGAGCAAGTGCTTCCACCAGGACAGGAATAGGAGCTCGAGCAAGAGGAAGAACAAAGGGTGGCATCGACAGGTCAAGAGGAAGAAGTCTCCCTCTCAGCTCCCAAGAAGGCCAAGGTTGAGTCCACTGTGGGAGGGTCACGTAGGAGAAGATTAAAGAAAAAGAATACTCCCCCACAGGTGCCCAAAACCATTCCAGAAGCCGAAGTAGAAGAAGGGGAACAAATTGAATATGTCCCCTTGAGTCAGAGGACTCGCTTGGCTAGGGCCACAGAAGAGGAAAGAAGAAGCCCCACCATAACGCCACCATCCATTCCGAAAGAACCTATTCAGGTTACTACTTTAGAGGACGAGCAACATTAGTGGATTGTAGACATGGAGGGTCAAGAGACAGATGTCTTTGACCTCATAGATTTTGATTTCATGCTTGTGGGCACCAAGATGGTGGGGGAGAAAATATGGGATACTCCTACGAGTCAATCCCTAGGAGAAGACTGGAACCAATTACCACCTCTGCCTCAAGGACCTCTAGGCCTACCACCACTACCATCTCAAGATTTGTCTTTCCTAGACAAAAGCTTGGCAATGCTACTTCCTCTCATAACAGCCTTAGAAGAACAAGTAGCGGAGGAAGAAGAGCCCCAAAAAATGCAAGCCGATGAAGTATCAGAGGAGGGGCAAATACATGAGGAACCTCAACAAACTCCTCACGATACCGAGGCTGGGACCTTAGCCCAAGCAGAAACAGATACTCAAATCGGTGATCTCTCTCAATGAGAAAAGACTCTAGAGAGGATTGATAACGGAAAGGTATTTGCAGTGTAAACCCCCTCTTCAGTCAAATATATGTCTCCAATGGGCACTACACTTGCTTGGCTAAAGAGGGAGGTCATGGTTCGAGAGAAGAGGCAGTTGAATGTAACCACTAAGGAGGGAATAGATGAGCTAGTAAAAGCCATCAAGAAGCTTGAGCCACCTACGGGTGATGCTCGACCATTGGCCTTCATTATGAAGAACCAAGATCAGGACTTGCTTGCACAAATAGCCATCCATACTTCACATGTTGACATTGAGGATTTGACTCCTAACGATTACCAAACCAAGGAGGTCCTATTAGGAAGGCCCACGGTAGATACCACCAAAGTACTAATTACTATAGGCGTAAACGAGGTGTTTAAGCATATGGACAAAAATGAGTTCGAACTGTTGACGCTGCAGAGACAAAATGAGCTTATGAGAGACTATCTCCATGGAATAGTGGGCCCAATAGACCTGGATCATCGAAAGATCACTCTTGCTGCGACACTAGAGAGAAAGGAAAAGGGGATGGTACAAATGGATTCATTTTTGGGAGCATGTCAGCAATAGCATGACAATTTTGAGAAGGGTGTACAAATAATACAGGGCAATTTGAACCTGTTGCACTACATTCAGTCGAGTGCAGATAAATTGGTGTTCATAGTGAACCAGGATTTTGGGTTAGTGGATGAGGTACATACTTGGGCAAAAGACCTATAGATTTTGACATTAATAAAAGGTCAAATGTATCGTACACTCATGGAGGTATATACAACGAAAGAGCTTGATAAGCTTGAGGATTGGATCGAGAAGATAGCTGTTGGCAATAAGGTCGTGGACGGACTACATGAGGATATTCAGAGGTTAAGAGACCAGACTCAAGAGCAGATTTTGGAAGCAGAGAAGTACTACGACGTTGCTGCCCTTGAGATTTTTGAAGATGAGTCAAAAATAAAGCTCAAATCAGTGCAATCAGTTGTCCAACAATTCTGAAGAGCTTTTGAGGATGCTTCGTCTGATGAAGATAACAGGCAAGCATTTAAGATTGAAGAGGTATTGTTGGAACTAGACACTAAACTTGAGGATTTTGCAGAACCTCGTATGGAGGTTAGTAACTACTGGCAAACAATTAAAGATAAATAAGTAGATTTGGATTTGCTAGAAGCTACCCAAGTAGCAAGATCATAGAGAAATTCAAGAATAAACATCTAGACATCGCTTTGGGATAAGGAAGGACCTAGATGCTAGAAATTCAATTTTGACACTTGGGGGAAAATATTGGATTTTTGGAACTTGTCATCAAGGTGCGCTATTCACAGAGGTGCGTTGACAATTTTGAAGAAGTAACAGTGCGCTGACAGTTAACTGCCACTTCCTAAATTAGAGCATTCTATGCACTAGAAACACATTCTGACGACAGTTCAACTCCTAGAAACACCCAGAGAAGGTCAAGCTTCCATTTTTAGAGTTTCCAGTGACTCTCAAATCCTCTTGCAGCTTCCTTTTTCTTATCTCCTTTCCTTTCTTTAAGTCATGCAAAGGCTCATGCACCCATTAATTGATATAAACTAGGGTGGAGACCTACTTAGCACCATTTAGAGAATTAGTTTATATATAATTAGATTTGTTTTTTTAGTTTTTAGCATGTATTTGCATTTTAAGAGCTTTCACTCAACACAAAAAGAGGAGACAATTTCTTATAAATAAATGGATGTAATATGTACTCCAGGCCGTAGTTATTCTTGCCTAAGTGTGTTATTTTTGCTGAATGCATGTTAATGAATAATAATGGAGCCAATGGTTTTGTTGTGTTGATTTGATTGTGTGACCTTTTAGTTCTGGTGTTTACCTCTTGTTAACAAATTCCATTGACGTACTGAGTTGGAGAAAAGATCACCTATTGTTCCTGCATAGCTTCTTGTCTTGCATGAGCGCACTTTTTGTGGCCTTGCAATTTGATGAGAAGTGAAACATCTTTCGGTTATTATTGAGTTCCCATCAATGATTGCATTAGTGGACTTGAGGAAACACTGCTACTATTTTCATTGGTTTCGTACTTGATCTTTATTATGATTTAACTCTTAGACATGTTACCGTGGTTTATGTCTATTAGGAATTCCCGTTTCAAGTTATTTTCTTTAATCTCTCGTTACCTTATCTTTGTTATTTGCTTTGCTAACACTTGGTTAAAATAGGAATTCATATAGTTGCATCGATAAATTGCATTCATCATAAAACATAAAATACCAAAAATATATCTCTTTTGTGGTTACTTTTCAAAACAACAGATCAAACATCTTATCCAAATTGGTCAGAACCAACAAAGGCATCTTCGTGAACATACACATTTATCTTCAATTGAGCGGATTCCAGTAGGTCGCAAGATTGCCCGAAACCTTGGAGTTGATCCTAGATTAGCTTTTCAGAAGAGGAGTTCAAAAGGATTCCTGCCGTTAACCATCGTGCAAAACAATAGCTCAACACAACCCAAGGAAGGGACAACTCCCTAAAATATTAGTTTTGTGGCTACAACCAAAGGAAGTTGACTACCCCCTATAACTTATAACATTTTTTGCAAGAGGCTACAACCTCATACCAACATACTATATGATATGAATATTCACTGCATTACCTCTGCTGTGCTTTATCAGATGTATTGTTTTCTTATACATTTTATCATTCACTCACACCATAGTTCACACACTTGCAACTTATTTGATCTTTGAGTTACGCCCTCCACAATCTTTCAAAAGATCAACTAGGTTGACTTAAAGATAGCATAGAAGAGAAAACATATAATGCTTTGCTAGCTGGCCTCAAAACACATATGCTGAAAGAAATAACATGTTGCAGATCGACACAAAGCTCAAGAGGGCCCAATACATCCTCAAAAGTTTATGCTAAAAAGAGAATGTGCCTTCTTGTCCCAATAATGACAAAATACCAAAACTAACCACTTCTGTTATCTTGCGCTATTGGAGAGTCTCAGATATCATCATATGGATCAATGTGTACACTATTACTTCTGCCAACTGTCCTTGTAAACATCTTTTTACAATATCTGATAGTTATAAACTTATATGCTAGCCAAACACAAGGACAGTGATGCTTGTTTGATCTGTAAGTTCTTGGTATGCAAAGAACAGAAAGTTAGTAGTAAAATCACCAATAATGAACAAGATTACACAAAAATTCTCTAGAACAGTCAACATACTACACAAGTATAGATCCACAACTGCAAGAAACGAGGATGTGATGTGGAGTGTGCAGCCATACTATCCTTACTTGATAAATTGTTCACGGGACAACTCCCTAAAATATTAGTTTTGTGGCTACAACCAAAGGAAGTTGACTACCCCCTATAACTTCTAACATTTTTCACAAGAGGCTACAACCTCATACCAACATACTTTATGAGATGAATATTCACTGCATTACCTCTGCTGTGCTTTATCAGATGTATTGTTTTCTTATACCTTTTATCATTCACTCACACCATAGTTCACACAATTGCAACTGATTTGATCTTTCAGTTGTGCCCTCCACAACCTTTCAAGAGATCAACTAGGTTGACTTAAAGATAGCGTAGAAGAGAAAACATATAATGCTTTGCTAGCTGGCCTCAAAATACATATGCTGAAAGAAATAACATGTTGCAGACCAACACAAAGCTCAATAGGGCCCAATACATCCTCAAAAGTTTATGCTAAAAAGAGAATGTGCCTTCTTGTCCCAACAATGGCAAAATACCAAAACTAACCACTTCTGTTACCTTGCGCTATTGGAGAGTCTCAGATGTCATCATATGGATCAATGTGTAGACTGTTACTTCTGTCAACTGTCCTTGTAAACATCTATTTACAATATCTGATAGCTATAAAATTATATGCTAGCCAAACACAAGGACAGTGATGCTTGTTTGATCTGTAAGTTCTTGGTATGCAAAGAACAGAAAGTTAGTAGTAAAATCACCAATAATGAACAAGATTACACAAAAATTCTCTAGAACAGTCAACATAATACACAAGTATAGATCCACGACTGCAAGAAAGGAGGATGTGATGTGGAGTGTACAGCCATACTATCCTTGATTAAATGTTCACTAGAAGTTAACCTATTTTTACTTTTTAAACACCAGAAGGTTTTATAGTAGCCTTAAGGCTTTGTAGCTTGGAACACCTATCTCTCCAACCAGAAAGCGATATCTGCATGTGTGGAGAAATGCAGAGCATTCTACTCACCTTCTATGATGCCAAACTTTGTGCCTTGGTCATTTTGAGGACTAATGCATTTCTCTTCATGACACAAGTGAAGTCTAAGACTCAAAAGCTTAATTGAAACTCTTCTAACTCTTTGCAACATTCAAGAGCCCAACTACATGGTTGCACATCTCAAGACATTCATATCATACAGGTGAACTTGAGAAGATAAGGTGCAACTAACTCAACTATGTGCAACTTACTCAACCATCTGAACATCAGAAGGTAAGTTATAAGTGTAGCATAAGTCAAGATAGCACGTGGGTCTTCATCATGACCTTCAAAAGATAAGGTGCAACTGATACTTACTACACTTCTGGAATGCTTCATTGTCTTTGTTCCATGGTTGAGATCCATGATAACATGCTGACACCATATCTACACCAATCGACTTATATCATACAAGTTTACATAAGTATCATGGGTTGACATGAATGACGACATATGGCACTATATTTGCAACATTCTTCTCTTCTTTACGGTGAAATTGGCTTTTGACATTTTATTCGCAAACTTCTTCTTTTTCTCTTTTGGTAAACTTTGACTCAACATACTCTTCTATCAGGTAATCAAGTGGTTTCATAACTTGTGTTTTGCCTGAAAACATCCAACTTAAAAATTCTTTCTTCTTTTTTGTAGATCAACCTTTTGGCAAACCTGGACTTTGACTATCATTTTTATTGTCGAACCAAGTGGCTGCAAACTTGTGTTTTGTCCAAAACAGAAAACTTTCAAAGCCAAAGGCTTGAGCAGTAATGGTCGAGGGCCAAATTGATGGTCAGTGATCAAATGCGCACCATGCTTCATTCCATCCATTCATTAAACATATTAAGGCAAATGCCTGTTAGTTGAAATAGCGAACAATGCCTTCATCAGGGTTATGGGGATGGGAAACACGAATACCATCTGCCAAAAATTGAAAATTGAACTCATTGGAACCAAAGCCTGATTCATCTAAGATCATAATTCCAACAATTTCATTCTTGCTCAATCAAAACAACCTTTGACATTGACATATCATTGCATCAACATTCTTTGACATCAATGACAAGTACAACATATCTAACAAACACAGGCAGCATCAACCTTTGACATCAATAACAATATTTAACAATGATACATTGCTTTTTTTGCCATGCTATCTACATGGCATTGGGCCAGAGTTTTGACAAATTGCGTAGCCTTCCTAAGTTTAATAGTGAATGGTACTTCAAGGCTGTATCCCTCCACCAATGAAGTGGAGGTTAGTGATGCCCTATGTTTCTTATTCTCAGGTATGAACTTCAATGATTTAATGTCATAATTTTATTTTGGAAAACTAGATTCAGAATTACTATTGTAACAGTGATTTTATATTCTTTATTTTCAATTTTCAAACCATAGAGGATGTCTATGAATTTCAAACCCATGACGTTGAATACCATGCATTTAGAGGATTTTTTAGTTCCTTGTGAATTTCAAGGTAGCATTACTAGAGTTAGTAGCCCACTTCCTTCATATCTAGCAAAAGGTGCAGAAGTCTGTGTCAAGCTAGCAGACAACGTGAAATATAGGGTAGAAATAAGTAGCGGTAGTCAACAAATGACGCCTACATTTACTTCTTTGCTATTAAGGGGGAGGGATCTTTAAAGGTCTACTTCAACTACTTTGTAAATGCCATGGGCACATCTTTCAATTTCTTCTAGTTTAGGCGCAATAGAGTCTAAGGGGAAATGTAGGGAGAATAGTGGTGCTCTAAACCCACTTGTTGATTTACTCAATTTGTGATTGAAGGATGAGGCAGATAACGCCATTGGAGAATGCTTGCTCTTCTCATTAGAAAGAGGTTGTGGCAAAGCTAATAAGGGCATGAGCATCACATGTGCTAACATAAGAGACTTAATTGAGGAGGACAATCTTGGATAAGAACTATTCTATGGTTACTATTATAATGGAGAAAAATCTTAGGCCACAAGTGAAGGCAACATAGTCATGTATGTGTGGATAATTATTAGGCATCGTCCACTCATTGATATCAATGTAAAATCAACATATATAGATGGCTCTTATTTCTTAGGGTTGTTGAATTTTGTATGGCATTATAAGGATGTTGACATTTGGTATTAGATACTTGAAGATGCTATAGAGAAGGTTGGGCCACAAAAGGTGGTGCAAGTAGTGACAAATGCATCCCATGTATGCATATTTGGTGGATTCCTTGTTGTGGAGTTGATAGAGGTAGCATATAAACATATTTAGTGGACTAATTGTGTTCAAGCCATTAATAATGCACTCAAGAATATGGCAAAATTGGCTGAATCAAAATAGCTTTTTTCTTTTCTTTTGATTGGTTTTTTTTTAAACCTGCAAGCATGGTAACCCACTAGGGGTGTAGAGCCCGTGAGCACATCAGCCCAGTGAAAGTGGGCCCAAATTGACATCAACACTATTTATTTGGGCCTAGTGGGGATTTGAACTGTGCTTGCACCATTAACAATGCAATCACTTGACCATTACACCACAAGATGATCCCCAATCAAAATAGTTGTTAGTGATGCTAGAGATGTAGATTTATATTTGCAACCCCCATATTTAACGTGCATTCTTTACAATCTTATTCAAGAAGGAAGTCTTGAAACTTGTGAAGATTAGATATGCATCATATTTCATTTGCTTGGATTGTATTCAAGTTGCAAGAGGCTAATATTACAATGAATAATTATGACAACAGAATGGAGTTGGTGATGTTCTTTGGAGGTGTTGCAAGTATATCATTTCCATAATTATTTCAGGCCATGTGGAGGAGCGTGAGCATGTGGAGTCGAATAGCTCTAGCGATGAGGAGTATGGGGTGATTAAAGGCATCCCGTCAGGCCATTTTGTCATTTTCAACATTGATATCAGATTTATGAAATTTTGAATATAATATAAATTCTGAATTTGACATTTTCATTGTTAATGTTCAATGTAAATACTGCAACGTGTTTATTGTTTGGTAGTTTTAGTTTACTTAGTATGCCAAAGTTCTGTTTTTTTATTCTATGTTCTTATATTTATTTCTAATGTATCTTTTTATAACTGATTTTTCAAGTATCAGTGTTTCTGTTGCTCCTTTATTGTGCCCAAACTTAGGCCCTTGGTCTTCCTATCCCCAAAAACCTGTCCCCTCACCCCCTTGTCAGGAAACTCCATTGAACTATGATAATCATGCTATAATGAGTGACTCTGTCTTAGCAATTCACACATAGGTCAATCTGACATCAATCGATAGGTGCTTGGGGGAGGGGAAATAGTTCAATCAACGATGTCAACTTCTCATACACTGCTATATCTACCAGACAATTTCTTATGCCTTCTGCTAGTTGCGAGAGATATTATCTGTTAAATTTATGCTTTCAAGATAAGGTATTTTAGGAGGCTATCTTGCAAAACATTATCGTTAAAAGCTAATAGCCAAATGTTAGATAACTGGCACTAAACTAAGTGAGGATTCTTTGGAAAAGTTTCTGTGGGTAAATTGGATTAGAGGGCTAATTGACTATGCAATGCCTTTATGTTATTCTTTACCAACATAATATATTATCTTTTAATTTAAGGGTTTTCAGCGTGTTTCTGGATTGTTCTCTATGTCATGTAGTTCCTTAAATATGTGGGATGAAGTCCTCTTTGTTATATATTGACTATATGACTACTAGGATAAGTTAACATGCACTGGGAACTGGAGCCATGTCCAGTAGTACAATAGGAGCCAGGGGTGGCAGAGTTGGAAGCTGGAATTCTAGAATTCCGAATACTAGAATGCCCTTTCCAATCTCTTGCTTGAGAGGTGGTAGTAATAACATTGTCTAATGTAACCAAGGTTCAGCACAGGCAAATTCAAGTCAGAGAAATTGTCGTTATGGATCCTTGTTTGTCACATTTATCCTTCTTTTGGGAATCTACTATTCTTTGTTGAATTTGCTACTTTATATGCTACAAATATTTTTCAATAGATAAAGTTTTTTTATTTTGAAGTATATTATCGAATGTGTTTTCTCTGTTTCAATCAGTCTTGATTCTAATTCATGATATAGGAAATGAGATTCGTTTTCCTCTTTGCTGATCACAAGGCAATAAATATTGAATGAACATACTTGGAAGGATAAACACATTTTTCCCTGGGATTAGTTAAATGATAAAAAATTAATTCAAAACTTTCCAATGGAGTGCTTGATCTTGGACTAACTAAAAGGAGTGTTTGAATATTTGGAATTTGAGTGCAGGAAGTCCTCTTTGAAGATTACAGGATTTCTAGTCAAAATGATGATCGAATTGCATTTACTGTGGACTTGTCTCTGCTCCTCCGGGCTTTAAAAAGCAGTGTTAGCATGGATGGTGAAAAACTGCAGGTTAAGCTTGTGAAGAAATGTACAGTTGGATCAGAAAGGCCCATACCTTTCCTCACTTTGGAGAGCATGGTTTTATTCAATCCCTGCCATAGTTCTGGAATTGTGTTCTTGAACATACTTTATACGTCTTATAGGGAAAGTATAAGTAAAATGTTAGATTTTAGATCCCTTCTTCATCCATGAACAAGTTTTTTTTTCCATCTTTGTGCAGGGTTATAAGTCTGCAATCATTCAAGATGTTCCAATATCAAACCCATTGTCACGGGTAGATGTTCATGAATTGCAGTCTTCTCTTGACATGTCGCAAGAGTTGCCACAAGTAAGTATTTTAGCATCTTTATTCAGAAAAGATTGTGTATTAGCTCTGCCTGTTGGAAAATTGATTGCAAATACATTTTTGCAGACTTTGGTTCAAGTTCCAGATTTACAGCAACTGCAATCTCTAATTGACCGCCTCAAGAATGTTGGAGAGGTGCTTGATGTTGCAATTACTCAATACGGAGATTTTCATTTGAAAGTCTCTACAACTTGTATCACAATTGGCTCTGAATATAGGAGGCTAAGAGTTGTTGGTGTTCGAGGTATACTAAAAGTTGCAGGATTCATCAGGTTTTCGCCAGCTTCAGTAACCTAGTTAGACTGCCCCATTAGTGATACACAATATTGATTTTAATTGCTGTACTGATTTTTGTTAGAAAGTTGTTTGTATTGTTCAACTTTAAACTGCTAAATAAGCCTTTGTACATAAAAAAAGGAAAGATTCGGTTTGAAGATCAAATAAGATATGCATGGGATGGGAGTGCTATTATATTATCAATATCATATGAAACACAGAAAATAATTTCAATGAAAAATACCAAATGCTAAATCGAGGAAAATTCTGAAACAGCTTTTTTCAAACTCTAATGTCTTGTATGATGAATAGTGGTAAACAAGATAATTAAAATGGATAAAACCAAATTTCTCTTTTTGTCAATATTAACTGATGATGATAAGATTTAATTTCTTTTAGACCAAATTTGTATACAGGACCTGTCTGATCGCATCATTCAGCTATACATTCCAAATGTGTCTCCGACTTTATTGTGCACTGTACAATTGGAGACACTCTTACTGTTATTGCTATCCTCCTTTTCTATGTCCTTTATCTTATGAAAGGTGTGTGTGCCATCCTTATGATTGTTTCAATGCTGAAAGTGCAGTTTGTCTGTTCCTCTGCTGTTATTTTAAAAATAATTTCAATTTCTACTAGCCACCTGCTGTCCAGTCCATAGAAGTGAAAGCCTGTATTTTCCTTCAGATGTGTTTAATAATTAATCGGTTACAATTTAGGTAGTCTTCAACTGTCTTGTTGTGCAGTACCTTGGCAACACGAAACTGCTTTTTTTGTCCTGGTGATTGGCAGAGTTATTATACTGGTTTGGTGACTTGTATGGATGTCTTCATTACTTGATTGACTTATGGTTGGTAGTGAAAGTCGAGTTATATCAATAAAGCTAAAGGAAATAAATTCTATTTTATTTTTCCCTAAACTGATGCTTTTGATTTGAATAAACTCTGGCATGAATCTTATAGCATTCTCTTAGCACCTGATTAGCCTTAGCACTTAACCAATAGAGAAAATGATTAGTTATTACAAAATGAAGAGGTTTTATAGTTCTAGTTCATATGAATCTACATCATGATATATTTCTAGTCATTGCTCAGAAGAAAGATTTTATAGAGGATGCAAAATATATCCCTAATGTGGCATGCCATGCTTTGTGGTTATAGCAAATGATACGTCATCTTTGGATGAAACTGTCAGCTCCTCAGCTCGGATTGAAAGAGCAATTCAAAGAGGAGAAGCTTCATCTGTTGTAAGTTGATGAAATTATTTCCCATAAATATCTAAATTCATTGTCATTATCTTTATTATTGACACTTGACAGCAATTTTTAATGCGCTGTCTTATTGCAGTACATTGTTTTATGTTAATGCTGTCTTGTAAGTTCTATCTGCTAAGTCAATCTTTTGATTTTTTTGTAGCAAGTCAACATTAAGCACCTTGCAAAGAGCATACAGTGCCATCTAGCAAGACCAGATGCTGCTTTTTATGGTGGGTTCAAACAAGGGCTGATGTCTTTCATTTTGAACTCTGACCATATTTGCATCTGCCTGAGACTGAGTTATGCTAAATTTTTTGTATTGTTGCCTAATTTAATTTTGATTGATGTTGCAGGTATAGCCACACAAGGAGCTTGCTTGACAGTAATATTTCAGTTCTTTGTTCCAGGAACTCGACAGACAGACAATTCTATAAGCTTGCATTGTAGACTGCCTGTACTTGACCCAGGTTTTTGTTAAAAAAATCGCTTTGCTTATATTGGAGTAGGCTACCTACATTTCATACCATATTTTTGGGCTGGAACAGTGTTTTGCCTGAAGGTTACAAATTTGTCATTTTGATGGTCAGAAAATATAAACTCTATCCTGAACACGTGCTCTGTATCCCCAAAGTTTTCAAGTATACCATATCTCTTACAAAACTGATTTACCAACAAATTTGATTTCTTTAGAAAAGTGCTCTCCCCTTTGTGGGCAAGGCTTTCTCCTTTGTTAGTAACACATTTGAACTTGTTGGCATATGGTCTAATCTGACAATATTGTACCTCAATGCCATCTTTCTAATCTCAATGTTGGGCTTAGAAGCCAAAATTTAATTCTGGATGTATACATTATTTTCTATTCTGATTATGCTATATTTGTTATCATATCAACTTTTGTTGTATGGAGTTAGTAGGAAAGTATGTACGTTCAATCAAAATAAACATTTCATCTTAAAATATTCTGATTTAGTTTAAACATAATTATATTTTAATTCTATATTTGAGTTGGCAAGTTTCAGGTTTCAAATAATAGTTAAGCTTGTCGAATTGTTAAAACCCTTCTAAGTGGCCAGAGCAACACTAGTGGAAGGCAAAGGGGGGTCCTGGTCATCTGGTTTACCCCATACATCAGCAGGGCTCAGGCACAAAACACTACTTGTCCACGTTATTTAGCTTTCCAAACATTGCTTGTGTGACTCTTAGTAGTGACCTTGTATCCTACCTTTTTGGTGTGGATATGTGTAAATATCTTTAATTTTATACTAATGGACACACTATTCATGAAGAAAAGGTCCTCTAATAATCTGTATGGACCTATTGGGTGACATTATGCGAATCTAATTCTATTGTATCTTTGCTTAACCCTTGATACTTAATAATATAGGTGCAACTGAAAAGTAAGGTAATTCATGTGTGAACCCCCACTAAGCAAAATAACATGTAGAAGAGAGGCAAAAATAAGTGAAGGTGGCATTCGATGCCTTGATCTCACTCTATGTTTGTGTCCTTGGCCCATTGACCAAGTTTGGGTCTAGGTTTTGGGATAAGAATAATTGCTTTATTTCATTTTAATTTTTCTTTTATTTTTGATGTAGGAGCATCTTAAGTGAATCCACGATCATCATCAACCAAAAATATTTTCCCATTTATTTGCTTCAATATAGATAAGCTTCAATTTGTACATAGATTCTCTTCTTGTTTATATCATCACCAGCCCATTTATTGATTTCAACACCACCAATTCCTATGGGGATCTTCCATACAATACTTGGTGCAGACATGTAGAACTTGTGGTGGACCCTGGTGGACGATGATGTAGACCTTGATGTCCACATACTACCTTATTGTGTATGTCTTCAAATATGTGCACAAATGCACGTAACCTAGTCTCAAAGAAATTGCGACCAATGGAATGTAATGATTCATGGAAGGAATATGTTACAGCTGGTCTAGAAATTGCCAAACAATGAAGAATAGGTGTGTAATTGTTCAGTCCAAGATGTGGATTGTAAAAAATTGGACGGAGGTGGGGAAGGGGTTGTGGAAAGATGATGGGAATAGACACCTCTCATTCTTGAAACAATTATAAATAGTGACTTAGAAAAAAGAGTATGAGTGCAAAGGCAGATGAAAGAAGAAACAATGCACGAGGAGAAATTGTGGACAAAAAAGAAGGCCATAGAGTAACAAGGAACTGAATATTTTGTTGTAGTAGAGAAGATGATGGTGGAACAACCCTTGGTCGAAGGAACAATTGAAGTAGAGAATGGACGTGTTATGTGCATCGAAGAAATGTGTGTTATAGTTGCAATGCCAAAGTGTAATGTTGAAAGAGGGAGAAGCTATTCCCTGGTTGATAATTGTTATGTTGCATGATTAATTAGAATATGGTTTTAATTTCTTAGTAGTCATTAAGTGTTAATGTGTTGTAGAGAGTCTTTTCAAATTGTGTTGTGTTTTGTAAGATTGAATAACATACCAGAGGTCAAATGAGTTGATAATCAGATGATCATTATGTTGTTAAGCTTTTTACTATTTTCTTGAAGTTTTTGTTGCTCATCCCCTTGGATGGAAATGGTCACTCCCTTGTATTATTGAGACAATTACCAACAACAACTCAAAAAAAGGAGATGCATGCAAAGAGAGATGAGGGACACAACATTGCACAACATGGAGAAATTGTGGATACAAAAAGGGCCATGGAGTAACAAGGATCTCAATGTGTTTTTGAATTAGAGAAGATAATGATTGAACAACCTTTGGTTTGAGGAAATGATCGAAGTGGATAATAGATGTATTATGTGCACTAAGAGGCAAAAAATGTGTTGTAGTTGTGGAGGCAAAGTGCAATGCAACAAGAGAGAAAGATCATTGTTTGACCAATAGCTAATACGTTGTAGGACTAATGAAAATGTAGTTTTCATTTCGTAGTAGCCATCAAGCGTTGATATATTGCAAAGAGTCTCTCCAAAATGTGTTATGTTTGGTAATATTGAATAACAAACTAGAGGACAAATGAATTGATAATGAGATGATTGTTATGTTATGTTATTTGCATTTTAAAAAAGTTTTTGTTGCTCAAATGTGTTTCTATTTATTTCTAAGCTTGGTGAATGTAATCTAGTGGAAAAAGTTGATTTGTATTTTAATGAAAATTTATTACATTGTTACACCGCCCTAGGGGATGAGGAGAGAAGGGACAAGTTTCGGGGATGGGGGGACAAATGGGCCTCAATTTGGGGATAGTAGGGGAGGGGGAGGGGTTCTATAGACTATATACTATACATGCGGTACATGAAATGCTAGTAATAAAAATATGTATAACAATATAAGACATAAATATGCAAAATACTAATTTACTATAATTAAAATTCTTGACTCTTGATCATTGAGCATGAAAGTGGAACATTGAATATTGAACAATAAATATTAAAATTTTAAATACTTCAATGACCAATGGAAGAGTTCTAACTTCTATAATAATGCCATAGATATCAAAAGTATGAGTATCTCATCATATAGATAATTACATTGGGCAACATGATATGATATTCAATACGCCCAATAGAATATTAAAACATGTTTAAATTTTTTATAGAACTATTTTTTTTGGTTGGATAGGGTACACCCAACCATCCCCTAGAGGGGTCAGGGAACTTTTTCATGTCCCCCTATCCGCACAGGGGGTGTGGGGCCATCCCCCCATCCTCAGCAAGACGACGGCCCAATGGTGTCATCACTAGGGACGCAAGAATGTCATCCCCCCATCCTAGGTGTGTCCTTGTCTCAAGTGCATTGAAAAACAAACATGGGGACACATCTGGTGTGTTACTATGATTTATTATTAAGGGCACATCAACGCTTTTGTTTTCAAAACATGTAAACTAAAAATGGTTACCTTCTACCTCCATTTGGAAAATCTATGTTTTAGAAATCTATAATGGAAAATAAATTCCTTGATGTTGTCTTTTTAGGCCACTGTTAAACATCACACACTAAGGAACAAAATTAAGCTTAAAACAAATAAGTCAACTCTGACTATTTAACATTTTTAGCCTATAAATCATGTCTTAGTGTGATGTTTAAGCCGTTTGGTCTTATCATGCTCAGATAACATGTGGATGATGAAAATGTCACATCCTCTATGTGGAGTACTTCCATTGTAGTTGTTTGACTTCAATGGTGACAATGAAGTGATTTTTATTAGGGGTGAACAAGTTTTGAAGGGGCAATGATGAAGTGTTAGTGACTTTATGTTCTAATTTTTGAAAGGAACTAGTCAGATCAAATTATGGTGCATAGATGTTTGGGCAGCACACTAACGATCCTATGGATTTTGAGATTCAAACAAGAATATTCCACATCATTTTCTTCGACATGTGTCCTAACAACCAATCATGCTTGTAACAACTAATTCCGCTCATTCCAAAAACAAAACTTTCTTCCTTCCTCATTTGAGCAATACTGGATCATCTTTCTTACCCAATCTTTATCTTTTTCTCTTACATAATGAAGCTCTTTTAAAATACTCATCTCTTGGACTCTCGTAACAACCAAGGCTCCTCTCATTACACCTATATCACATCTATCATGTTGATTGTCTCAAAAGGGAAGCCAAATTTTTTGCTAAACAATTTTGGTAGGCTAATACCCCCTTTTAGGCAATTTTTGC
Organism: Cupressus sempervirens; assembly: GCA_028749045.1. Taxonomy (NCBI): domain Eukaryota; kingdom Viridiplantae; phylum Streptophyta; class Pinopsida; order Cupressales; family Cupressaceae; genus Cupressus; species Cupressus sempervirens. The sequence goes on along the minus strand of CM053783.1, from coordinate 29,786,407 downwards.
GTAGTCAAAAACATGACCACACAAACATCCTTGTCGTGCATTGGCATCTGCTGTTGGTAATTTGGCTAATGTAAAATGTTAGAATTGTCATTTATGGCAACATATAGTCTACTGTAAGATGACATAAGCTATGAAGTTTGAAGTACAAAATCGTCTAAGTATGATGAAGGGAAATTGTGTACAAGAAGGATCTTTTGTTTAGTGTGCTTTACTGGAAGCACTTGAAGACTTGTGCACTTAAAGGAAGATAGAATGGACAATGTACACCACGTGTGTAAGAGCGCTAAGAGTAATATTAAGTTTTGCAAGAGTTATGGTGGATTTAGCAATTATAGGTTGAGAAGGAAGAACTGAGTAAAAGGTACTATAATGAATTTTTTGTCAAGGGATTATTTTGGTTTACCAAACATTTTCTTAACAAGGTTGGGACGACATCCTAGATGTTAACCCACACATGGCAACACCTTATTTGAAGATTGGGTAATGTGCAAGGCTACGCAAGGTTGACATATGAAGGTTTTTGGTATGAAGGAAATAAATTTTTTTAAGGGAAGTATTACATTGTATTAATATGTTGTTCATTTTGGCACTCTCTATGATTGAAATAGATGCGAATTTGATGTTAGAACACAATAGATCAATTGTATGTACAATTTTGAAGAGGAACCACAAAGACTGATAAGATATAGAAGATATCAACACTGTGAATTTTTTTGCGTATCTATCTCTATTGATAGCATTGTACAATTGCATATGCATGTTTGAGAAGTGGGCTCATTCTGCACTTTTGTATTGTATTATCAACTCCTAATAGGGTTGAGGCTTCTAACAAAGCCTAGTCCTCTAACAAGGACAAATACACTAATATGTATGTAATATATTCCTAATATCTTTCATAGGATACTTTTGACTAGTGGATCATTTTGTGGATACCATCCCCACTAGGGTTTTCCCTTGGATAAGGTTTCCCTAGTTAACAAATAATGGTGTTATGAGCTACATTGTGTTATGCTTGTGTTTACTTTCCGGTTTGATCATCTATGCAAGTTTAAAGATTCTTAATAATATCCATAGTTGGGTAGAAGTTTGCGGAACATTGATTCACCCCCCGCTCAATATTCCCTATTTCTAACAATTGGTATCAAAGCATAGTTACTCAAGAAAGTCTAGTAGCTTGAGTAAGATCACTATGGATTTTGAACAATTTCCGAGGAATCTTGAAGAACCTCTTGAGGAACTTGATACAGTCACACAATAAATAATTAAACTAAAGATCAAGCTTAAAGATGCACAAGATTTTATATTAAAATTGAAAGAGTAGAATGAAAGCACCAGAATGAAAAAATCTCACAACCCATTTTGCTTTACCGAATAAAATACTCTCCCTTTTGCCACCTGGATATATTTTTTAATTTGTGAATTTAAAATTAAATGGGAATCTCACCGAGAATAATTCTTGAGAGGGAATTATAGAATCAGTTGCCAATTAAAAATTTGAAATTGTTACATGAAGTCGAAGGGAAGGTAATTGTTGTCACAAAAGTTTGCACCCTTGTCCAAAGTTTTTACCTAAGGGCAACCTTGTGAAACATGGAAACAACCTCCAAGTTGTGGGACTTGAACTAGGAGGTTGAATCTTCGAAGAAGGCCGACTTCCTTTACTATCAGGATACACCTAACTACTCTTGGAGAGAAACGGGGAGAAGAAATGCATGGAAGTAAATCTACCTATTCTAACTTAAGGGGTGATGCACAAAAATAGAGTGTTCAAACTAATCTCTGTCCATACATGCACTTTTGAACCATCATGACAACAAAGGATATACACATTCAGACTTTTTTTAATCTAACAATCACATGCAGATTTGAAAACGCAAATAAATGACACAAGGGAGAAGAGAATTCACTTATATATCATTTATAGGCCAAAGAAAGATACAATCATACACGATTGTAGAGATCCACAATACACTAATGAGAGGCAAATAGGTCTTTGAATAATGCATCAATGTCTAAAGAGATAAGGTAGAATGTCATATAGGTTCAGAGGCAAAGGGAATTTATAGTGAATTTTGCAAAGCAATATAAAGAAAATAAAATAGAATAAACCCTAACAAAATTTACAAAAATTGCCTTTATAGCCCAAGCATAAATGATATATTTCTAACTAGAGTTACTCCACAACCACTTTCTTAAATGCTTCTGAGAATAATCATACGTGCCTGGGGAAAATCTTATCTTAGTACAGATTCAAATACAATGAAATCCAATATTTTTCCAAAATAGAGCCTTGAGAAGACAGAACGACGCTATTAAATCACTCTGACCAAGGAGATGGATAAAACCAAAGATGGTGGAGTGTTTTCCTTCATTCACTGGGTGTAGCATTCATTGGAAAGTGGTTGGAATTGATCATGAAGATCATATCATCCAAGAAACCCTATCTTTCTCATTTTTGGCTTTACAAATTAGCGAGCTCAACAGGTCAACCCGGTCAAGCAACCAAAAACCACCATGTAGACCAATCATATCATTTCCTTTTGCCACCTTCTAGAGTCCTCATGTGTTTGACCATCATATCACCTTGACTGCCACCCTCGAACTTAACTCTAACAGCTTGCAATATTGTTGATTTAACTGTGATGTGAACCTAATTGGACTTGCCAAACTGGGCCTATCGGGACACATGGTGAATCCTCGCTATGTCACTATGACTAAAGGTCAAGCAACTTCCTATAGCGACATAGTGAGAGGTGTTGATCTCACACCATCTTATGGTCTCGAAAAATCATCAATCCTGCCAGTGCACCAACCAATAGAAACATGGTCCTTTGCCAACATGTCTGCAACTGACCCACCACACCGTGGCCCACAAAGGAACGGACCCACCTACCACATGCGTCAACTCATCACTTTGTCGCTATGAATAAATATCGAGCAACTTCCTATAGCGACAAAGCAACCACCATTGATCTGTTTGCATCGAATGGTGGAAGGTATAAATTGAGAACATGTGGCCCACGACCTAGACACGTCATAAGCTTGGCCAATGAAGATTCCATAGTACACCATCTCAGTTCGACTCACCAAAGAAACTTGGATCCACATAGACATGTGGTGCAATGTCGCTATGTTGCATGAAGTAATGGGTGTGCAACTCCGCTTAGCTACAAAGCGACCACTGTGGATGATGAAGGATCTGATAGTGAGTAAGGTGCGAGTCCACAGAATATTAAAGTGCACAGTCACTTAGGAAATAAATTATAACATGAAGTTTTATATGAAATATTTTTTGTGTCCCACTTTATTTGAATTTTAAAATATGCGGGCGTTACCATGTTTAAATTCAAAAATGGCAATTTTGGCGGGAAGGCAAAAATGGCCAATAGTAATTAGTTAGGTCACCGACCCTTTTATGACAATATTCTTGTGTCGTTGGAAGATTGATAGGTATGTGAGGTGTATGGAACATTATGTGATGCTTCCCGCATATTTGTATACACCAGAATTCTCTCATTTGTACTGTTTATTGCTCTTCCATATGTTTAGTCCATCTGGAAACCTACTGAAATCAATCAAGATAGGATGATATTTCTCATGTCAATCAATGAGAACATGTTCTTGGTTCTTGATACACAAACTAACAATGATAAATGGATTTGGGAGAAGGGAACAAAAATTGGACAACTTTTAGTCAAAAGATATTGGGTATTGTCTATAATAGGCAATAGTCCATCAGAACTGGAAGAAAGATCTCAACACAACACTAAGAGGATACAAGAGGATTGGGAGAAAGCTTTAGGATTCAAGGGTTGGCAACCTTCGTTAAACTAGGTTCTATTTCCTTTAGGCTATTTCACTGATTGTTATGCTTCCAATTAAGATTTGGTATTCACTTGCCAAATAAATTGTTGAAAACATTGTAACTTTCATCTTTATTTAACTATGAGGTAGCTGCAATAATAAGGCCTATGTATTTGAACAATTTTGTGTTTGTGTAACCTTTATCAATAACTATGTCAAGGCGTTGAATCACACCTTCAAAAAGATTATATTCCCTTGTTGTCTGCAAGCATTCATACAAACTCCCTTGCTAAGTCAATTTTCCCTTGTTTGGGAGGATAGTAGATGCATAATGGATGGTTTTCCCTTCATCTTGGTTGAGTCTTTCTTAAATTATCTCTATGCAATTGAAAACATACAATAATGGCCTCACAATCAAGATTAAACATCAAAGATAGGAGGAATCATTGAAAACTATTTGGGAAAATTGTGAGGCATTGTCAAATGTCCAATTGTTATTCTTTACCATTCAATATTTTATTTTATAACCTTAAATTACCTTTTCCACTCAAATGCAGGTATGGCCATTGTAATTTAATATGGATTTATTTCTTATTGAAATTAAACAAACTAGAAAGCATGATCCCTAAGAAAACCAAAATTGATTGTGCATGCAAAATTTTGACTCTATGTCCCTACCCATATTGCATCGAGTGGAGTGAAATCATTGCGGACACAAATTTCAATTTATTTAGATGGTGTATTGATTGCTTAATGAGCTGGACATTTAATGTAACCAATCACTAGTACATTTGACTCGAATTTTTGACCATCTGATAATTTGGGGTCAATTTGGTCGAACTGTGATGGGTTTTGTTAAAGATGAACCCGTGGTCGAAATTTCGACCAACACGGGTTCATCTTTAACCAAAAATTGAAATAAGTTATGTTTGCCACCCTAATCTTATTGTATTGCACCCAGAAGACTCGTGCATGCACTGAACCATTTTCTACCACTGCGATTTGTGGCCAGGAGTACGCGGCAAAAGGGTTTAACAGCGTTAGCACTAGTAGGGTTTGACATCTTGGGTTCTTTGGTGGTTGATTGTAGTAGAGGAGAGCTCGTGAATGCTTCCAAGTTGATCCATTGAAAGAGATTTCAGCAAGAAGGCGGCGTGAAAGGATCAAATAATAGCTGGAAACGTTGAAGAGTCTCCTTCCCAGCATTACAAAGGTGAGTTGAAGTTTTGTTTTATAGATTGACATTTCTTGCCTTGTTTTGAATATATTTATATGCACCCTATACAATGTTTGCCTTTTTGGAGTAGACATTTCTCATTTGCTTTGTTCCCTAACTGGAGTTTTCAAACTAGTTAACATTATCATCGAGGGTGACAAAAGTGAGGAGAAAGAGGCACTGAGAATAGAATTGGGCCGTAGAATCCAATCTTTGTAGGTAAGCAGTAATTCGACTAAAGCAATAATAGAAGTTCAATAGATATGAATATTTTATACTATCTTATGGAGCTTGATCTCTAATTTTATGTGTACTTGTATAGACATTTGTGCCATTTGTGACATCACATGGTGAACATGGTGATGGTCGTTGCGCACAACCTTCGTGTAAGTAGCACTTTGTCTGTTTTCATCAACATTATAACACTTAACTTTTTTTTTGTGGACATTTCTAGCTAGTATCCCATTTGATCTTTATCCATTGCAAATGTCTTTGCCAACAATATTGTATTCCTCAGCTCATGATGATGTGCGAACTCCTCCTTCAGTTGCCGGTCCACTATTGCCTAGTGCATTGTCGACAACAAGGGCCATGCAAACATCCTCATCTATGCCCACTAGAACTGGTAAAACCTTATTTTTCTATATTTTGTAATGTATTTGTACAAGTTGATGAACAACGAAGTACCATATATTGTACTACGTAGGCAAGATTTTGTGCTACTTTTTGAATTAATGTTTCAGATTCACATGGAAAAAACAGTCCAACCTTTTAATCCAAAAGTAAACTAAAACATCATTTAAAAAATATATTTTAATTTTTTCTTTTATGTTTCTCTACGATGTTTCTCTACGATGTATGTGCATAGATACTTTTATATTCTTGAACTCTCATTGTGATAATAGACCATGGACCATTGAAAGCTATCCTAAACATAGATGATTAAAAATCACACATTATCTTATCATAAACATAAACAACAATATATCATGAATTCTAAAAATATGGTATCTTTAATACACTATTTGATTATCCTGAATTAAATCCTTTATGGAATGCGAGGAAAAAACATTTTTGCTAGTCAATTTCTTCAATTTGATTATATCCATAAGTATGCTTTAATTCATTTGGTGTCTACTTTAATTGTCACGATGTTTCAGTTGATAGACCAGTAGAGAGCAGTACTGCTGAAGTTGATCCATTTCCTGGAGCAGTTCATGTGATTAGTATTGGTTCATATGAAGGGACATTATTGCTGAATAAAAAAACTATGTTTCCGTTAAAAGAACGAAAGCTTCCAGGTGCTTTAAAATTGTTTTTATTTAAAGTGTAAAAAAAATCTATTTTTATATTACTCGTTTTGGACTGATAAATCCTTTATGTTTTTGTAGGTAATAATGTTTTCTTTGAACATCTTTTTCATATGACATTGAGACTATTCGGACCCACCATACGTAAAAGGTACGTAGTTTCATATCATTTCTACATAATTTTTCTTTTCTTTCATTTACTGTAATATATTAAAGCTATTGATCTAACAATCTATTTGTTTTTAAAAAGGTGGAATTTACAAACTGTGGAATTAAAAAATCAGCTCATTGCATCTTTTGACGAGAAATTTGGAAAAGACATGTTTGACAATGGCCTACTTCTCAAAAGAGCAGCAAAGCATATAAAGACTGTGAGGGATCAATACAGAAGGGCTCTTAAGGATAACCCAAAGTACAACCGTCCAGCTATGATTCCACCAATGGAGTGGAATGAAATAGTAGAAGATGCAAAGGAGAAAAGGCTATGTGAAGATAGAGGCAATGAAGCAGCATAGGGCAAAAAGAGGTATGTCACGATAGTATTAAGTACATTGTAATCATGCACTAATTATTCATATTTGTAAATATATAATCTAAGATGTTTGAAATTGTTCATAGATTGCATGACACATTCGTGGCTACAAAAGCGAGAGTATAAAAGTTTGGCCAACACAAACTTGGCTCTAGTGGCTATATGAATCTCCAGTCTTGAGTTGTAAGTAGGAGCAATGATATGAAATAATTTTTTTTAATATAATGTTGCAAACAAATTTTGTTTAGTGAAACCATACATACAAAACTGATGATATTAAGCAAAAAATACAGGGCACAGAATTCAATGTGGAGGTCACAAATGAAGATAGAAAACTTGCCTTGAAGGAAGGCTATAAATTCGTGGTTGCACGCCTACGCGAAGAATCTATAAGCCTTGCTCAAGAATCCAGTTCACCAAATGATATCTCATAGGTAAATTGGTTAGACGAAAAGTAAATGAAATTGAATAGTTGATCCTTTTCTTTTTTGGTATTAGTTTTGAATGTAAATTGACTACATAACAATGTGCATAACATTTTATTGCAGCCTTCATATCCTACCACAGAACCTGCTCGTGACGAAGGCCATAATGTGCATTATAGTGGTGGAGGTATTAATTTGCTATTGGAAATTAATTATGCAATCAGAAATATGAAATTTTCTCCTTCCATTTATTGTCCAAGCATGCTCTTATTGAAACATATATTCTATGCTCATTGTGCAGATCTTTTAGAAAATGTATTGTTTAAAGACTACAACCTCTTCAAACTTTTCTCCAAGTGAGGATTCCATGCTAATAAAAATATAATAAAAGACCACTTATTAGCATCCTCAAGAATATGCATCTAAAATGACATGTGAGACTTGACTTCCCAGTCTTTAAGATGTGTGTATCTTTATACTTTATAGTCGTCGAGAGTCTTTTTGAATATACACCATCTAAGTTCAAATATTGGTCATAGTTGAAAGAGGATTACAGACACAAAGTATTGATATTAGTTTGTGAGCCATTACCACCAGGTCTTCAGATCGTTGAGGCTATTTTAATGTATGATTTGAAAATCCATAACTATAGTTTTCATCACTGGAAGGTGTCTCTATGTTGCTACTCAATTCCATTGCAGTGTACATGAGATTTTGTTTGTTTGAGTTGAGACTTTTCTCTTGGCTATTTGTTGTTTATTAAATCATAGTAGTTTGCATTTCTTGTATTATGTATTTAGGGTATTCTTGAGCAATGAGAACCAGGTTTATAGATTGGCAAGGCAATTTATTATATGATTTGGATGATTCACATAGTTTTGTTCTTATTTCTCTAATACTACTTTAAAGATTATCTCTGGTTGCTGAAACATATTCATTATTTTAAAATAGGGATCTTTAAGCTTTTGATCAGTAGTTGATAATGATTTCCAACTCTGTACTTTGATAAATCATTTGTTCTAACAAATCTCATAGAGTAAATATTGTGATATTGCTATCATGATTTAACTGTGTAATATTTGAGTCAAATTTATTGACTCATATTTCATGTGCAGTGCTCAAAACGAATCCATCACTCATGATAATATTTTTTTGAATATTTCAGAGCATGTTGAACATCATGTCGAAGGAGTGGAACATGTTCCAAGTGTTCAACATGTTGACGTGGCGGCGGATCAAAATGTTAATGTACATGATGTGGCATTGTTAGGTATGAAAAATGCATGTTATGTTGTACTAGTACTTAATTACAGACTGGTAACAGTTAGAAAAAGAAAAAGAGTATGCCAATTTATCCCATTCACTTGTTCTTGCAACAGAGCCCCCTTTAGTGCAACAACCTCCTGCTCCTGCAAAGAGAAGGAGCCATCACTAATTTGACATTACACGTGCTAGAAGAGGAGGATAATGATGCAGATATGGATGCTCCTATGAGCGCTTTTCTTACGAGAGCTCATAAAAACAAAAAGAAGAAATGACGTTTTAAAAATCTTCTTTCATAAACCTTGTTGGATAATGAAAGAACTTTGTTTTAAGTAATTATGTATGAATGATGTGTATTAATACTGATTTTTATCTTATGTTAATGAATATTGTTATGTCTTAATGAAGTCTTGATTAGTATTGTGTATTAATGAATTTTATATCATATTAATGAATGTTATGTGATTGTATTGATTGAATGTTATGGTTCATAAATGGATGAATGAATCAATGAAGTATGTAATTAGATGATAATGGGTACTTTGGATTGATGTTAGGGGAAGGGGGGTGAGGCTAGACGAGCTTCCACCTTCACATGGTTGGCCTTGTTAAGTAGAGAATATTATAGTATTCTTGAAACCAAGTGAAGCTTGAAAACTAACATAAAATGGTCACTTCGCATGTGGTAGGTCTAAAATGATCCACAACTACTGCTGCCCATAACATGAATTTGTGAAATACATTTTGATATAACCAATTTTAACACTCTATTCGAAGCATAGGAGTGGCCTATAGTCTTAGCATGAATTTTGAGTAATGCCTTAGTCCATATTGCCTCAGAAGTGGCTGGAAGAAGCCTGCACAAGTATGAGACTGAACTCTCCCCGCCTTGGCCAAGAAGAACTTGCCAACTCTCTACTATTATGGCAAACTACAGAGTGGTGTGGCTGGTCTGCAACCAACCAATAAGTTCACAATTAAAGGAATGAGCCTTCCTTCATCAAGGATTGCCAAGCAACGATCTCAAGTGTACCAATTTGATCAATGCTCCAATCGTTATTGAGAATCTTGTTCCAATCAATCTCTAGATGAAACAGGGACACAAAGTGACTAGTCAAATGATGAATAACACCTAAATGTCTAAAACTCTCATCCTTATATCTTCCAAGGTCACTCCAGTGAATCCCAACCAGTTTCGTTACTTCTTGTTGAGAAATCCCAACATTGACACCCAATCGAGATTGATCCCCAAGACCAATGCATCACATGAAGAAACTACATTCCCAAGCGCCATAACAAGCGCAATGCACTCTTAGCCTATGATGCAGAGATGGTGTGTGGTATCCATCTTCTTCATATGAGATAGAAAATCCATTCATTTAGCAACAACTCTTTACTCCAATGTCCCCTCAAGGACTTACCTTCCACGCTACCCCAAGTGCACTTAGAGTTTCCCAAACACCATAAGTTCTTCCAAGGCTTCAACCTTCATTCTTCCTTTGTGAATCATCTCCTCGTGGCCTTTCCACCATGTTCCATCCATCCATTCATTTTGGACAACTAATCTCTTACCCAACATTCATATTTAGCCTTAAAGCTAGTAGCCTTCACCAGTCACTAATTTGGATTTCTCTCCAATAGTTCCCAAACAACTACAAAAACTAAAACCTGATTAAGATACCCTTTTGGGATCTATACATCCTCCCTAAGTTTCAATATCAATCCTTTTGGACCATACCCAAGATCCGATACCCCTAGCCTATCCACACTAGGCCTAATTCTCCAATTTTACACAGCAACCCACAACTCCACTGAACCCTACGATTTGAAAGGGTGAAATAGTCCTTCTAGGGGTTGAGAAACAATAGATTTTTAAGATTTTAAGGTTCTACCCTTTACACAACACATTTGCCACCAAACCCTTGGTTTTGGGGTTACTAATCTAGGGCCTGTTCAACAGGACCTCTAACCATATCACCAGAACAAAATAATTGCATAAACACTTCATAACTGATCCCCCCATACACATTTGATCACCAAACATCTTCAATCCTGAAGTAAATTACTTTTAATATGACTAGTGTCTATATTGGTATGTACGGAATAGTATAGAAATTGTACGGACAACCAAGAATTGAGCAAATTTTTTGAGTTTTCTTGCACATTTGAAGCATATTTTGGTGGTGTAATCTTTCATTCATGTTGGGAAAGTGTTATTAAGAGACTTTGAATCAGATTTAATACATTTATTAACAGGTTTAAATCTTTATTGCTGCTGTCACGCCGAAAGTCACAGTTTTGCCTAGTTTAACATGAAGAAATGAGGATTCCATCCAATGTGTACTCTTAACTGCTTCTTGGGATGGAACTCATAGCACTAACATGCCCAACTAACCTCTAATATGCAAGAAAAGTGAATATTTGCAGGTTATTGTGAAAGAAATGCAAAGTTGAGTGCTGGAAGGACTAATTTGGGTACCCGAATGAGTGCTAGGTGTTATGCAGCCGTACATATGGCTTAACAAGGTATAATTTTTATTTGATATTCTTTGAAGACATGTTGAGTGGATGGTGAATCCTAAGTTTTAGATCCTGGATGAGTGGATGGTGAATCCTAAGTTTTAGATCCTGGAAGTGTGTGCTTGACCTAGATTGGTGATACCCTTGATTTTGAGGGTTTTAAGGCTTGAATTTGGGGGTTTCATATCAAAAGTCTTCGTAGGATGAAATTGATGATGGATTTGTCTAATTAGGCACAAAATATGATGAATCTATGAATTTGGTGGAGTTGGGATAAGTATATTGCATAGTTGCTTTGTAAAACCTCATGTTTTACCCTTGAAAAACAATGACAATCATGATTTTTGGCATATTTTTCCAAAGGAGTCCATATTAATTTTTGAGTATGTTATAGAACTGCCAAAAGGGTATCTAAAAACCCTATTTATTTTTTTGGTGTTTTGGAAAGTTTAAGAGAAAAATCAAGAAAACAGGGTCTATTGATCAAAAGAAGAGAATAGCCTAGTAAAGGGGAAAAGTGTCAAAATGGTTTATATTGTATTTGATTTTTTGGGTTTTTCTCTATTAATATTTGGGATCGTGTTCTATGATCTATCATCACGATGACAAAAGAGAAAACAAGGATGATATAAGTCAATTCTTTCTATTGTTGTTTAAAATATGACATATTTTATTGTTTTGCTTCTATATTTTATTGGATGATTTTGTTTGTAAGAACATTTCAGATTACACTCCATGAACCATCATCAAGATGAGAGTGATCAGAAACATTGATGCAAACAAAAAACTCATAGTGAAATTCAGACGCAAAACAATAATTGTAATAGATAGTGGAAATCTAATCTATCTCATACATAGTATATTACTTAGTTGAAAAAGAACATTTCAAGATAGTGTCACAAGGAATATAAGTATAGAAACTTGGAAGAAGTATCAAAGAAGTGTGATTCACTGCAACTAGTAAGGAGGATGATATATTTTTAGAATCGTAAAGATTTTAACAAAATAGATACCAATACTTGATCTATCAGCTTTCCACAATCCATAGGTATAGTACAAATACTTCTAAATTAATTATACAATTTTTTACATCAATGGTTTTGATCATGCTCATGTTCTATCTCTTTTGATGATCATGTTCTATCATGATCACACACTTGTTGATTCTTCTGTCTCTTTTTGTTGTTTAGTGTGGAGCCTGATCAGTCCCCAAGTGGGAGATTGTTAGATTGTGGTGATTGATCAGGAAAGTACTGTACATACTTCATAAATAGTGGGGTTTGGGGCATTGCCCCAAAATTTTTTTTTTTGGGAAGTAGCCGACATGGTAGTCGACATATTATGGCCGACATATGGCCGGCATGTTATAACCCTAAAGCGGTTTAATACTTGTATAAAAAGGGCTTAGGGTTGGGTATTTTTCATATGTGGTGATACGAAATTGGTTCTTGCGGCTGTATTGAGCTGTAAGGGATTACAGATTGTAATCAGGTTGTAATCACTGGATTGTAATAAGATCGGACTTGCTGTTTGGTGGACGTAGCCCAGGGATCGGGTGAACCACGTTAAATCTTGGTGCCTTGTGTTCATTTCTGTGTGTTCAATTATTTTTCTGTTATTGGTTATATTTGCATGTAGTTTTTATTTCTATCTGTGGTTTATCCTAACAAGTGGTATCAGAGCAAGGTTGTCTTTCAGTTATCCTCTGCAGGAAAGTCTCATGGTTAAGTGGGAGTCTCACAGTTGAGTGGGAGCGATGGCAGATGAGGGTAAGTTGAGGGTTGACAGGTTTAATGGGCAGAACTTTCAGTTATGTAAGATGCAAATGAAAGACTATTTATATCGGAAGGATTTATGGAAGCCGTTGGAAGGAAAAGCCAAGAATCAGGGGACTATGTCAGAGGCTGAATGAGATCTTTTGGACAGAAAGGCACTCGGAAGCATTCGGTTATGCTTGGCACCATCGGTGGCATTTAATATTACAAAAGCAAAGACGACAGAAGATTTGATGAAAACCCTAGCGACACTGTATGAAAAGCCCTCCGCTTCAAATAAGGTATTTCTCATGAAGCGTTTATTTAATATGAAAATGGCAGAAGGTGGATCTGTTGCAGATCATTTAAATGAGTTCAATACTATTACTAGTCAATTATCTTCTGTGGGTATCAATTTTGATGAAGAAATTAGGGCTCTCTTGATTTTGTGTTCTTTGCCTGAAAGCTGGAATGGCTTGGTAATGGCAGTGAGTAATTCTGTTCCTGGATCTAGTACCCTAAAATATGATGATGTGATTGGTGTTATTTTAAGTGAGGAAATTCGTAGAAAATCCTCAGGTGGATCTACATCAGGAAGTGCTTTAAATGCACAAAGTAGGGGCAGAACGACTGAAAGAGGAAGTAACTCTAGAAATCGTGGGAAATCAAGAGGAAAGTCAAAGGGGAGGAGGTCTCAATCGAGAGGACCAAATGATTGCTGGTACTGTGGGAAACCAGGGCACAAAAAGAAAGATTGCTGGACTCGAAAGAAAAATGAAGGAGATAAATCAGATGGAGACAAAGAGGCAAATGTGGTAAGTAACAAATCCGAAGAGGATGCTTTGCTTCTGTCTTTAGAGAGTGTTGATGATTCATGGGTTTTAGATTCTGGTGCTTCTTTTCATGCTACACCTCATAGAGGTTATTTCATTGATTATGTCCAAGGGGATTTTGGGCTTGTTTATTTGGGGGATAATGAACCCTGACAGATTGTTGGAAAGGGAAAAATTAAGATTAAGTTGCAGAATGGGAATCATTGGCTACTACATGAGGTAAGACATGTTCCAAAAATAAGTAGAAATTTAATTTCAGCAGGGCAACTCGGTGATGAGGGTTGTGTAGTTACTTTTAATGATAAAAATTGGAAGGTTTCAAAAGGTTCCCTTGTAGTAGCAAAAGGTGTGAAAGTAGGCACCTTATATCTTTGTACAGGTCATATTGTTCCTTCTACTTTGATTGTTTCAGAGAAAAATGAATATTCAGGAACAATTACTGCAGTTGAGCAGGGAGAACAAATAACTGCTATAGATTCTGATACAGCGCTGTGGCACAATAGACTTGGGCACATGAGTGAGAAAGGTATGAAAGTACTTCATTCAAGGAAAGTTTTACCAGGTCTAAAATGTGTGAATATGGATTTCTGTGAAAGTTGTGTGTATGGAAAACAAAAGAGAGTGAGTTTTGTAAAGACAGGGAAGGAAAACAAAAAGGCGAAATTAGAGCTTGTGCATACAGATGTATGGGGACCAGCTCAAGTATCTTCCCTTGGTGGCTCTCATTATTATGTTACATTTATTGATGACACAACTAGAAAAGTATGGGTTTATTTCCTTAGACAGAAATCTGATGTATTTCAAACTTTTAAGAAATGGAAATGCTTGGTTGAAAATGAGACTGGTAAGAAATTAAAATGTCTTAGATCTGATAATGGTGGTGAGTATTGCAGTCATGAATTTGAAGATTATTGCTCCACTAATGGTATTCGTAGACAAAAAACTGTTCCAAGGACTCCACAGGAAAATGGAGTGGCTGAACGCATGAACAGGACTATAATGGAGCGCGCAAGGAGCATGAGGTTGCATGCTGGGTTGCCCTTACACATGTGGGCGAAGGCTGTCAATACTGTAGTATATTTGATTAATAGAGGTCCCTCTACTCCTTTGGGCTGTGGTATTCCAGAGAAAACATGGACTGGTAAGAAGGTGAGTTATTCTTTTCTCAAGACCTTCGGTTGTGAAGCTTTTGCTCATATAGACTCTGAAAATAGAACCAAGCTAGAAGCTAAATCAAAGAAATGTGTTTTTGTTGGATATGGCATTAATGAATTTGGCTATAGGCTTTGGGATTTTGAAAATCATAAAATTATAAGAAGCCGAGATGTCATATTCAATGAAAAAGTGTTGTACAAAGATCTGTTGCAGCAACATGAGAAGAAAGAAGATGATTATGTAGTGCTGGATGATACTCCAAAAGCTGATGTTCCAGCCATTCCTCATGATGTGCAACAACTGCAACAACAAATACCACACACACCAGTGAATGTTAGATGGTCAACAAGGCCAATTAGACCTCCACAAAGGTTTTCTCCCTCTTTGTATTCTATTTTACTTGATGCTGGTGAACCTGAAAGTTATGATGAAGCTGTGCAGGTGGATACTAAGATTCAGTGGGAGTCTGCCATGAAAGATGAAATGGACTCTTTGCTGAAAAATAAGACATGGGATTTGTGCAAGTTGCCTGCAGGTAAAAAGGCTTTACAGAATAAATGGGTTTACAGGTTGAAAGAAGAGGAAGGAGGTAAGAAAAGATTTAAGGCCAGGTTAGTTGTAAAAGGATTTGCACAGAAAAAGGGAATTGATTTTGATGAGATATTTTCTCCTGTTGTTAAAATGACTTCTATTCGTACTGTTTTAAGTCTTGTGGCTACTGAAGATTTGCATTTAGAGCAGATGGATGTTAAAATAGCCTTTCTTCATGGTGATTTGGATGAAGAAATATATATGGCTCAACCACAGGGTTTTGAGGTCAAAGGTAAGGAGAACTTAGTATGCAAATTGAAGAAAAGTTTATATGGCTTGAAGCAAGCACCTCAGCAATGGTATCTGAAATTTGACAGTTTTATTCATGAGCATGGATATAATAGGTGTCATTCAGATTACTGTGTTTATATTAAGAGGTTGGATGATGATAGCTACATTATTTTATGTTTATATGTTGATGATATGCTTATAACTGGGTCTAACATGGATCATATTAAGGGGCTGAAATGCCAATTAGCACATGCATTTGCTATGAAGGATTTGGGGGCCACAAAACATATCCTTGGTATGAAGATTTGCAGAGATAGGAAGAACAGAACATTGACGCTATCTCAAGCTGATTATGTTGAGAAGGTGTTGCAACGTTTCTCTATGGAGAATGCTAAAGCTGTCAGCACACCTTTACCTGGTCATTTGAAATTGACTAAGGAGATGTGTCCCAAGACACAGGAAGAGGAGGATAAGATGTCCAAGGTACCCTACACTTAAGCTATAGGAAGTTTGATGTATGCTATGGTATGCACTAGGCCAAATATTGCACATGCAGTGGGAGTCGTTAGCAGGTATATGAGTCATCCAGGATTTGAGCATTGGAATGCTGTCAAGTGGATTCTCAGATATTTGAGAGGAACATCCAATAAGTGTTTACACTTTGGGGGCTCTACTATTGATTTACAAGGCTATGTTGACTCAGATTTGGCTGGGGATATTGATACCAGGCGGAGTACTACAGGTTATGTCTTTACTGTTGGTGGGGCAGCCGTGAGCTGGGTTTCTAGGCTACAGAAGATTAATGCTCTCTCCACTACAGAGGCAGAGTATGTTGCTGCTACAGAGGCAGCCAAAGAGATGATATGGCTTCAGTTCTTCTTGGAAGAATTGGGACATCCTCAGAAGGATAATTATTTGTTCACAGATAGTCAGAGTGCCATTCATTTTGCTAAGAATTCAGCTCTGCATTCTAAGACCAAACACATACAGTTGCGGTAACATTTCATTCGGTCAGTTTTGGTATCATTTCATTCGGTCAGTTTTGGAGGATGGACAATTAAAGCTGGAGAAGATACATACCAATGAAAATCCAGCAGATATGTTGACAAAGGTTGTAACAAGGGAGAAGCTGAACTCCTCTTCAGCTTTAGTTGGTCTTTTAGACTAAATGAGAGTAAAAGAACAACAGAGTCCAGGGTGGTTTGATCCAGTGGGAGCCCCATGCGGTAGTTGCATTGCTACAGGATCAGTCTCCAAGTGGGAGATTGTTGTTTAGTGTGGAGCCTGATCAGTCCCCAAGTGGGAGATTGTTAGATTGTGGTGACTGATCAGGAAAGTACTGAACATACTTCATAAATAGTGGGGTTCGGGGCATCGGCCCGAAATTATTATTTTTGGGAAGTAGCCGACATGGTAGCTGACATATTATGGCCGACATATGGCCGACATGTTACAACCCTAAAGCGGTTTAATACTTGTATAAAAAGGGCTTAGGGTTGGGTATTTTTCATATGTGGTGATACGAAATTGGTTCTTGTGGCGGTATTGAGCTGTAAGGGATTACGGATTGTAATCAGGTTGTAATCACTGGATTGTAATAAGATCGGACTTGCTGTTTGGTGGACGTAGCCCAGGGATCGGGTGAACCACGTTAAATCTTGGTGCCTTGTGTTCATTTCTGTGTGTTCTATTATTTTTCTGTTATTGGTTATATTTGCATGTAGTTTTTATTTCTGTCCGTGGTTTATCCTAACAATTTTGATGATGAAGTCCATATTCAATCAATTTGATGATATTGACAAGTTCATCATTCACAATGATAAATAGTGGCATCTCTTTGCTTTCCTCTACCCAAGCATTTTTATCAACTTTAACAAATCTAACATTCTTGAGCACCATGTTTTCCTATTTATATTGTACATTCTTGAGCACCATGTTGACACTTTTGTTAGATGGGAAAAATTTTGTCAGAGACAAGGGTAGATTCGTTTTCCCCTTTACTAGGCAACTGCTTTTCTAATCGTTTAGTCTAATTAGTATAATAAATTTATTAACAAGGTAATGCATTATACTAACAATTAACAATTAGAAGTAAGTGGTGAGAAATATCTGTAATTAAAATATGTATGTTCTTTCTCAAAATTCTAATCTTCTATATATATAGTTTCTGCATACATAGTTTGAAGATGCAAATGATGCTGCTACAATACTCTTCTTCTACAATATTGAATGCGATTTTCCACTAGTTTTGCAAGGTCTTCCTACTACTAAAAAATCTAGATTTAGAAATGCATCTCTTGTTTTATTGTTCATGAAGTAGAAGCACTATCTTGAGCTGAAATCATGTCACAGCTTTTATTCTCCTATATTGTCTATGACCTTCAAACCTTGACATCACTATATTTTCAGACTTGTAGAGCTATGTCTTATCTTCTTCTTTACTCTTCAACCTTGCATCATTTCTTATAGTTGTATGAACATTCTCTTTTCTTGTGTGGCTGCACCTTCTTTGTTTTCGTCTTCCTCATGCCTTAGAAATTCCCTCCCACCTATCACGATCACCCTTGCTATCCTATCTTTCTCTTTTTCATCCTTCTACAATCATATTAGAGACAAAGTGTTTCCATCTTTCTTAATTTGATTTTTTTTTTCTCTCCCATCATACAAAGCATCTCTTAAACTGCCATGGCCTTTCTAAAATTTAAGAGATTACAATTCATTGGCAAAACTTCACAAATAATTCTATCCTTAGAACTTGAATCTATTACCACATTACATACCTTGTTTTGCATTTACAACTTTTCCCGAATAGTGCCTTCCTTTGTGTCACCTCCTTCAGATTAGTGTATCTCTCTTTAAATTCTCTAATCTCCTTTGCCACATTATCTTCTCTGTGCATTATGAATCTTCAACTTCCAACCTTCAACAAATCGCCTATAATATATCTGAAAGCTATACTCTGATACCAATTGATATAGAGGAAGAGGAAGGTGATGGCAATGGTAAAATTTTATTACCTTTTTTATTCCTGAAATTCATCTCACTCATACTGGAAAAGTTCCGTCTAAGACAAGAAAACAGAGATAATTTTGCTGAACCATCTTTCAGTTTTGTTCACATTACTTTAAGATTTCATGCCACTGGTTACAAATAATATTTAAAAGATTAAGTCATTCAAATTATTGGTATGATGTAATAATATTAATTTGGAAAACAATATACTCACAACTCTCTTTACCTTGTTGCAGTCAATGTCACATCAGTATGCCTTCCAATCGACCTTTTCCAGACAGGATGCACCAAACAAAGGTATTTACTTGACATGGTTTCCCACTACAATACTTAGTCATTGTCTTGAGTGCATCTATACTTTACTCACAAGGTTTTCAGAATTGCAATGATGCACAACATCTTGATTGACTAACCTTTCCAGCCCATCAGTACCCACTGACATGTTTACTTGCTTTTCGAATGCTTTCCTAATGTGCTCTTCTTGTTTGCATTTTCAAGGTGCCCCAAGGACAAGAACACAAGAACTGAAGAGAGTACCACTCCGCAAGATAAACTTAAAAAATGGTAAGATATCTTAATCATGCTAGGCAAATGCTGCCTTCTATTATATTTCATTAGCTTTATTACTTACACTCTTCCATTGTTTTCTCATAGCCACCTTGGCACCAAGACCGCCAACAACTTACCTCCTCATATGCTGGATATACAAGACACTGAAACAGAACAAAGGTTCTCTCTCTTAACACTTTTCCTCAGAACATTTTCTTATTTGTTTGCTGCCTTTAATAGGTCTTTCTGCCCACATGAAATTTTCTATCACATGTATCCCTGTATCGATTTTTACCTCTCTAAGATGCTAGATGCAACACTGTCTGATCTTAGTGACTCTAGTTTTGACACATGCAAATTCACGTAACCATTTCCTAACAAATTCTAACAAGCTATATTTTTTTTGCTACATGCTTTCCTCTTGCGGCCTCCCCTCAATATGGCAACATGTAATTCAATATTTGATCTCTGTAGGCAACAAGCTAGCATTTGAAGGTGAAGTTATGTACAGTATTGGATTTTTGCAAACAATGAGCTTGCATTTGGAGGTGAAGTTCTAGTTGTTTATGGACCAGCAACCAACAAATTCCTAGCAATCAACCTACAACAGAAGTTGTCCATGTCAACCTTGTCGATTCCAATGGCCAAATAACAATAACAATGAACATCAACAATACTTTAATAGACAATTACCTACCATGTATCACAGTTGGTTCCAGCATACAGATCACTAATTTCACAATTAAAAATAAAACACCATAAGAGAGGGGATGCACATTCCTGCATTGCTTTAAATGCTAGAAGAACAATGGAGATTGTCAAACCTGTGTGTAAACAACACAAATTAACACCCGAGCATAAATCATATTTGTATACTGTTCTCCAAATCTATCCTAGAACTCTATTGACAGGTTGTCCTTCTATCCATAAATTGGAAGTTAACATTCCCTTGCATTTTTACTCTTAGAAATAAGATTGAAATTATATGACCCAGTCACATACTCATTGTCAATAGATGTCTCAATGCTAAGACAACTGAAAAGTGCACTAGGATCTCTATTTAATTTTCACAATATATGTTTCATTTTTCTAAATGGATGTATTGTATCATATTTAATTTTCACTATTTTAAGAAATATTTCAATCCATTCCATGTGGGTGTTGCAGGAAGCATATATTCTGAAAGTTGGTGAAGGTGCTGCTGCTAGGTGCCTAAGAGGATTTGTGGGCATGGATGTTCCTCCACCAATTGGGTCCGACATGGTCTGTTGTGCCATGTAATTTTTCCTTTTCTATTTGCAAACATAGATTTAGAGTAAGTTTTTGTAAACACTGATTTTTTTTAAGGATTCTCGGAGATATTTTCATGAGTGCATACCATACAGTTTTTTATTATGGGAACTTAAGAGTAGGCTTTGTTAGGCAGAAGCTTCCTAACAATGCACATATATTTTGTCTACTGTGAACAATTAGTGCAATATTGCATATAGGCAAACCATGCACGTTAACTCATCATTGTGAACCTCTCTAAATTGTCTTTTATTGCTTTTGATGCCTTCTTGTGTGGACTATTTAAGTATCTGGTGTCTTATTATATGCAATTTGTTATATGATGTTACTATTGTAATCTAATATATGTATAGCAAACAATCTAGGATAAGGGGCGTATCACAATGCGAGACACAATTGGATACAGACAAACATTTATTTATTGTCACTTTTGAAAGAACACAAATAGAACAACGTGAAAGGTGAAAAAATCTTCCAATTAAAAGTGAAAGCTCTCATAACTTATAACTAAACTAAACCCTAGTACTTACTAAAATAACTTGTAGCTCTCTACAAAATGTAGAAATTAATTCTTTGGGTTTTGAGCACACATTACAAACAAACTAAAGAATTTGTCTTTTGTCTTTGTTTGCAAGGGACAAGTGATGCAGGAGCATCCAAGCAACCTTTGCATACCGTTAACTTTTGTTTGCTCAATGGACTGTTAAATTTTCCTCGTATTTTTTTTCTTTGGTTCTCTTTTTTTGTTGCAGATACCAGAGTTAAGAGGTTATTCGTTGCCACCGCCTGTTGCTATGACAGTGATAACCTAGGGTGTTAGTATTTCTGATTTGGGTGTCTTAGCGATTATTACATCAAATAACCAGGGTTGTGAACTGATGTCAATAACTACTGGTGCAGTCTTTATTGCTTCTAAAATTGCTAACGAAGATAAGAGTACTACTTGTACCTTGCTATATTTACGAATGACTACTTTTAGGCTAGTGCATGATTGGCGGCACCTAAATTTGGATGTTGACTGGCAGATTCAAGTTTCATGTCATTTAAAAAGATGGCAAAAAGCGGACTATTGGTAGAGGTGGATGAGAATATGTAGGGAGATTGAAGGTGATCTAGACCTAAAGAATTAATTTGGCTATAACCTGCTAGAAGCATTGGAAATCTAGAATGTTGTTCTGTAAGCAAAATGTCTCAAGCTAAGCACCTAGATAGGATAATGGGTACTAGAACATTGATATAAGCAAGAGTTGTACTATTGTAGTATGATTCCATATTTCTCTGTTATGTTCGTGTTGCCATTTTGGTTCAGCTTTTGTAAGGAGTTGCCCGTTAACTGGGTTCATGAATTAGTACTACATTATATGGTATCAAAGCAAGGTGGGATCTTGGGGTATTGTAAGTATAGTCTTGGAAAGCCCATAAAGAATTTTTTGCGGGTGATGTTAGTCATCTGATTGTAGAGGTTATGAGATAAGTCACCGTGATGCTGAGCAAAGTTGTTGAGAGCAATAGTGGCAAGGTTATAGGGATTGGAAACAGTGCAAAGGAAAAGTGTAGCAGTTGATAATGTGAGCAGATATGAAGTGGCAGCAAAACAACCTAATGCGCAAGGAGGAGAATAGATGAATGAACCCTTCATAAGAGCCATGTCTCTTATTGGAAACCAACCACAGATGCTATCATGGAAGTTTGAATGTATCGAAGAAGAGATTCACATGAAATGCTAAAAGGGTTACCACTTGGTAAAAGCATTAGCCATTGCATGGACTTGATTCTACGTGCAAACTTGTCAAAGGCAACATATAGAATGAAGCCGATGGAGAGTGAGCAAGGTAAAAGAGAAGGAGAAGAGGAGAAGTAGTATTCATCAGATATTTGCTAAAAGAAAGCTATACCAGCGGTAATAACTACCAAAGAATGACAGAGAATGGTATGCGTGTACAAATTCTCAAGCCATGAATAAGATCATGATAAAGTATCACTTTCACTAACCTCATATGGATTGTTTGAATGGGGTGCAATACTTCACAAAAATTGATCTAAAGAATTGGTATTGTCAGTTTCAGATCAGAGAATGAAAAACTGCTTTCAAGACCAAAGACAGCTAGAAGCAGCTGCAGTTGGCCAATCCCAAAGAGTACATTCAAGTAAAGAAGTTTCCATGTCCTCACAAGCTTCTATGGAAAATTTATCATAAAATTCAGCAAAACACAATTTGAATCAATGAAAAGGACACCTTAAGATATACCATTGATTTAGATATATAGGAAATGTTCAACCTCAAACTAGTGTGTCCATAAATTGGACCAAGAAGTGAAGAAAAATATGGAGAACAATAGAACAAAATATTAGAGGCGTGCTGATCAAAGAAGAAGAAAGCGGGAATTTCAAGTTGGGGGACTAGTACTAGCCCATTTAAGTCGAGAGAGGTTTCCACAAGGAAATTATAACAAGTTGAAGAGGAAGAAGACTGGACCATGCAGGATCTTAAAGAAAAGGAGCCAATGCCTATGTATGGATAAATTGCCAATTATCATTATACTGATTCATATCATTCTTAGCAAGACCAAATTGTAAAAACAAATTGAAGCTTTACAGGATTAGGAGGAAAGTGGGGTACAACATTTCCCCCCGAAGAGAGAAGATTAAGTTCGAGCTATCATAGATATCCAAACACTCAGAAGATAGAAGGAAAGGAAATCAAAGAGCATTTGATCAAGTGAAGCAATAATGCAGCTGACAAAACCACTTGTATGCTTGCTTTTAAGGTGGCTAAGAAACTGTTTCAAAATCTTTCTTACATGTCCATGAGATTTAGAGATACGAACATATTTTATCTACATGGAGAGGCTGATTTAGGAGTATCCAAGCCTTCCTTACTTCTTGCTAGCTTCTATTTGCTCAGTTTTAGGTGTAGATTTTCTACTTCGGTGTATTACTTTAGTTTGGTCCTTTTTTTTGGTATGGATATATCACCAATTATCATTATATTGATTCATATTATTGTTAGCAAGAACAAAATTGTGAAAACAAGGAGCAGCTTCAAAAGGTTACGAGAAAAGTTGGGTATGATAACTGCCCTTGAAGAGAAAAGAAGTTCAAGCTATCATAGATATCCAAATAGCCAAGAACATAAAAGGAAAAGAATACAAAGAGTGTACGATCAAGTGAAGGAAAAGGCCAGTTGACAAAGCCACTTGTATGCATGCTTTTGAGGTGGCTAAGCAAGGGATAATATTTCCAAAATCTTTGTTACATGTCCATGAGTTTTAGACTAGGAACATTTTTATCTACATGGAGAGATTGCTTTAGGAGTACCCAACCCTTCCTTACATACTCATTGCTAGCTTCTATTTGCTCAGTTTTACATGTAGAATTTCTACTGTGTTATGTTACTTTGGTTTTGTTTGCGTTGTTTCAGGTGCTCGAGTTGGAGGTTATTCCTTTGACCTTTTGGTTTGCCTAGATGGAATGTCTTCTTTTTTGAACCCTTCTCATTAAGAATAATACAATGCAAGCATGGACAAGGAGTGGCAGTCCTAGAGCCCCATTATCAGTAGCAATTAGTATAATTAGCAGAAGTTAGTATACTTAGAAAATAAAGTATACTTAGCCTCTATTATTGAATTCTCTTCCCTATCACCCATATTCATTTCCTTTGCTATTCATGCTTCACACGGGAGTCTTTTTATATGATGATTTATTGTCAATCATGTCCATTCGCTACGAAATAATTCTTATTCTACAAATTTGAGATGCTGAAACTTTTGTGGATGTGTAGGCCATCAGAACATACTGTAGAGAGGATGACGAACTTAATCTCAACTGTCAGACTTAGGAAAGTGATGTTTTATTGTAGAATCTTAACATATGGTTGTTCAAATTTTGTATCTCCTAAATGATTTACTTTTAGCATATAAGTTGTTGTGCAGAGTTGCCAAGTTTGGTTATTGTATCAGGCATATTAATGAAGAAGCATATTAGTTACTATCGGTGATTACGAAAATTTGATTAGTTATTGTCGATATTTTTTAGGCATTCTATAAAACAGTTCACATGCTTTCCCTATGATATGACATTTTGCATGCATCCTGTAGTGTCTCATCCGACTGATGATGGATTACAGAGAGTGATCTGAAACGATGACGCTAAAAAACATCACAATCAAATGAAAAATGAACTTGCATTACAAATGGATTGTGGAAATCTGATATTGTTGATTTTGCATGCATGTCTACCAGGACAATCACAACTTAAACATAATATCAGATTTCCTAGTAGACATGCATGCAAAATCAACAATATCAGATTTCCACAATCCATTTGTAATGCAAGTTCATTTTGGATTTGATTGTGATGTTTTTTAGCGTCATCGTTTCAGATCACTCTCCGTAATCCATCATCAGCCAGATGAGACACTGCAGGATGCATGCAAAATGTCATATCATAGGGAAAGCATGTGAACTATTTTATAGAATACCTGAAAAAAAATTTACCCCCAGGCATTGGTAGAAATTTCTACCTTCATTGGTCAAAATTTCTACCTTCAGATGTCAAAATTCTCGACCTTCATTGGTCGAAAGTTCTACCTTCTTGGTCAATATTTCCTACCTTCAATGGTAAAAAATTTCTACCTTTATTGGTCAACATTGTCCACCCTCATTGGTCGAAATTTTCGACCATCATTGGTCGAAATTTCTACCTTTCCTTGTCAACATTCCCACCTTTGTTGGTCAAATTTTTTGACCTTTATTGGTCAAAATTTCTACCTATATTGGTTGAAAGTTCTACCTTCATTGGTCAAAATTTTCACCTTTCATGGCCAAAACTTTCTACCATCGTTGGTCGAAATTTCAACTTATATTGGTCGAAATGGAAAACTTCAATGGTCAAAATTTCGACCAATTCTAGGCAAACTTGCACTTCGGTTATGAAGGCTTTTTTGACCCATGTATTGGTCAAAATTTCAACCAATGTATTGGTCAAAATTTTGACCAACTAGAATGTTGGTCGAACTTCAACCGAATTTTTTTTGACCAATGACTTGGTCGACATTGGTCGAAGAATGGTCAAAATGTAAGTCAAAATTTCGACCAATAATGGTCAAAAAGTGGCCTCAGATGTAGTAGTGAATAACAGTCATGTAGAAAATGTTTCAACATCCTTGAGATTATTCCTTTATGCATCTTGTTATGAAGTTATGCTTATAGGAATGTTGGGAATTGCCTTCTAGCATACTAGTTTCAATTTTGTTAAAAGATGATGTACTATGACAATTACCTATGTATGAGTGACAATACAATTAGAATGATGAAGTTCCTTTTGTAAAAGAATAGTATTAAAGTCTTCTTAAGAAATTTTGGGTAAATCAAACACAACCCGTTGATTTAAGTCCAAACCAATGATTAGATTCTTATCAAGACTCACAACCTATTAAGTAAAATCACTGGTATTTCATTTTATCTTGAATAGAATACTTATTTCATGATTGACATGATGGGAGAAGAATGATTTTATTCTTCTACCTTTTTATTCCTTTTTCTATCATAGATGTGTTTGTTTATTGGCAATAGAAAGTGATGCCATTGAATGTATACTTGAAATAGAAGTATCTATTTATTGAATGTCATTATTTGAATCACGTACATTGAAGTAGGTCTACATCATTGATATCACCACCATAGACTAGCATATTGAAAATTTGTAGGAATTGTAGAGCAAACTTGTTCTTTTATTTGAAACAATCAAGATATTGTGTTCTAGTCCAGAAGAGGACTACTGGGTAAATTGTGTGGGACTTGAATTCCATTGTTACTTTGTGATTGAATATAGAGGTAGAACATTACAAGAATAATTGAAATGATTGGCTATTAGGAAACATTAAAAGAAAAACTATATGCATATGAGGAATACGATCTATATGATTGGTGAGTGAGTAGGACATTTCTTTTCCATCAGTTTCTTTCTATCGACAATGAATGTTACATACGGTATTAGAGAAAATGTCAGCATATGTTTTTAGAGATGAAAAAGCCTATGTTCTTACAAATAAAGATTATATGTGTCTCCATTGCTTTATAATTTCATTGTGTCAAACTATTGTTTGGAATAAAA
This sequence comes from Cupressus sempervirens, assembly GCA_028749045.1. Lineage (NCBI taxonomy): Eukaryota > Viridiplantae > Streptophyta > Pinopsida > Cupressales > Cupressaceae > Cupressus > Cupressus sempervirens. The sequence continues at coordinate 29,759,808 of CM053783.1, read as the reverse complement.
AATTTAAGGGAAGATAGACACGAGTTACCTTATTTCTACTATATACATGACTATTTTCTATATAAAGAGAATGTTTTATGTGAGACGTAATTAGTAACTTATCATTTCCCTAAATGCTCTTGAATGATGGGTCATTTGGATAAATATATTTCTCCTTTCTCCATGATTAATTACATATGATGAAATATAATCTGATTCTTGTTATGCTTCTTGTGCATGGAAAGGGTATTGATTTAGTTGCTTTAAACTGCAGCTTGTGTAACTATGTCATATGAGATGAGCACTGATTGTGGCAGACTTCTTGGAAAGTTTCTTTAAAATGAACATGACTTTTATTATAAAGAGAGTAGATATACATATATAGTTTTCTTTGGTTGAACACAATTCCATTACTTCTCTTGGTTTTACTTGGTTAGTCTTCTTCATTGTCACACTGGGTATCTTTCATGTCAAGAAAGATTTTGGGGAAGCTTAATAGCTTCATGGTAGGGTGGTAAAAAACTCCTACGATATTCTTTCCCTTGTGTTCGTAGACAAGATTTGGAGCTCATTTCAACTCGATCGTCATGGTTAGACGTATTTGGTATCTAGTACCTAGTATCTAGAATATGTATTCTTTTAAATTTAATGTTAATCAAATATTTATGTTGACTAGTCAATATTCCAACTACCTTGATTCTCTTTGACCTTCCGCATTTTACAGAGATTGCTGATGTGGCATTGGTTTTACAGGGGAAGTCTTTACAAAAAGAAAGAGTCATATGATGAGATCAAGGATTGTAAATTGACTTCAAGGCTAAGGAAGGAGAATGAGATATTGAAACATGATCTTCAAATTAAAAATTTGAAGATGAGTATGATGGGAGATGAGAATAAAAGTCAATCAGATTTGAGATATGAGAATACAGATCTAAAATCCAAACTTAATAGAGTGGCATTTGAACTTGAGACTACAAAGTTACGTGCAGAACTTGAAAAGTACAACATTATTGTTAAGGGAGAACTTACACAAACTAAGAAACATCTTGAGAAGTTATATTCAAGCATTGAAAAGCTTGATGAGTAGATTATGACACAAAGACCTGTTGGAGATAAAACAAGGATTGAATCTGTTGAAGGAAAATCATCTAAAGGATTTGAAGTTACTGAGGGGTAAGTTCTTGTGAACCAACAATGAAATCATCAAGAAGATCTAAGAAAAGAAGTACCTAAAGGTGTAAAGGGACAATTCAATGGAAGATGTTTTACATGTAATCAGCTTGGACACATGAGGAAGGGTTGTGTAGGTAAGTATATATTCTAAACCCTTTTCTGGTTATTTTTATAATTTCTTTATTTACAGTCATAGATCTAGTTAATGTAGGAAATCTATATTTGATAATGGTACACTTGAAAGTACTAACCCTACAGCTAGAGCAACAAATTATTATTAGAAATGGAGTTATACATGCAAAAACTTTGGACATATAACTAGAGATTGCAGATTATAGAATAATCAGTTTGTACTTAGATATGGAAGCAGAGTTATGGCGTGTTAGATTTGCAACAATTAGGGACATACACCAAGGTTTTGTAGAGTGAACAACATGAGAATACCTAACATGAGACCACACAATATGAGAACACCTAATCCTAGAATACATGTAAACAACTTTTCCAAAAGAAATGAAAATGGAAAAGGAAAGCAAGTAGAAAGTATTAACAAAAGATTTGTTAGAGAAGGAACACCTACAAGCACTAAAGTGTGGGTTGAAAAGACAAATGATACATATAAGAACAAGATGGGAGCAATACCAAGTATTGAACCTCCTGCATCAACTTGAACAACCATTTTACAAGAGTAAAGTAGGAGATATTTCACCATATATTATAAGACCCCTTGATGGAAGAACTAAGTTCCATGCATTAAGTAGTAGCTTGGAATGAGTATGACAATGTTATGGTTAAGAGCGTAGAAAAAAGTTATGATCCTATGTGAGGTTGCAGATGAATTGAAGCCTATTGGATTTGATATCAGCTTTTTGATTATGCATACTTGCACGATAAATGAAGATTTTTTTTGGAAAATATTTAAGGATTAAAATCAATTTAATTGATCACCATTTGAATGATTGAAATTTGTAAAAGCTTAGTAGAGAAAATTGAAAGTGATTTAAGGCGATTTGGAAGATTTTTTAAGTGATTTGAGTGAGTTTTTGTCAAGCCTTAATTAGCAAATTTAAAGGTATTAATCTGGTTTGCATGGTTATCTTTTGAAGTGAATTTGAGGAAATGGATACTCCAGTTGTTTATGATATAATTGAGAACCTAGATGCAAGTTTTAAAAAAACCAATTCTACTTTTGGAAGATGATCTTGCTAGGGCATTTTTGCAAGTGCTTGAAGGAGTTTTATATGTGGAGGATGTAAGGGCATACATTTAATGTAAGTTTGAAACCATAAGTGACATGGACATACTCATAGAATTTGACAATGTTTACAAAAATGACAAGTCTTTTAAGGAAATTTTTGAACACCTAGGGCATCAAAACATCTCACAGTTTGTCTTTTATGAGGAGTTCTCAAATGAAGAATTGACTAGAATAATCCTAAGTAGAATTAATGACAACATGTTTTGGGTAGGAGATGTAGCAGTCAAAATTACAAGTGACCTAATTCATGAAGTGACAGGATTGTGTAAAGAAGAGAAAATTCAAATTAATGAAAAGAATGTGTAGAAGACAGTTCAGTATAACACTGAAACAACATGGAATGGAAGAGGTGTGATGTTAAGCAAGGTGAAGAAAATTGATGTTAGATTCTTTAGTAAAATTATGGGATACAAGATGAATTATAGTTCAAGGAAAGATGAGGTATCGGCTAGATTCATCCATGTTGCATACAAAATATGTGTCATTGATAAAGTGAAAGCTAACCTATATTAAATCCCGAAGCAACAACTACTTGATAACATTGTAAGGATTAAGAGGGGCAAGTATATAGTCTTTAGATTTGAGTCTTTGATCACATATATTTTCTTTCATGTGGTAAAGAGATTTCCAGATATGCCTTCTTCTAAATGGAATTCAAGAAAATGTACTATGGAGTTGATAAAAAATTGGTTTAGAAATTTTTTGGCAGAGATGGTAACTGATAGGATTACTTTAATGATAAAACCATTTTAGACTGAGATGAAGAAGAGAGTAAGAATTCTGAAATCCATGGTAGAAAAGTACAGAGATGACAGTTGTTTTATGGTTAAAGCTGGCAAGACATGTATAGAGCATGTAGAACCTAGAGTTATGTATGTTGAACCACTTGGTTATGAGATAAAAAAATATAGATGGATATTGCAAAGAAATCCTTGAATATGATAGAGATGAGAAATTTGATAAATGGGGAACATATGAAGAGAAAATGAGTGAAGTACAACAACAATTGGCAAGTAGAGAAACAAATGTAAAGGTGGAAAGCGTAATGAGCAATATTTTGAAGGATTCTAAGATGAGAAAGAAAGAATAGGAAGACATTAAGCTGACATCCTTGGAGATGAAGGCTAGTGGATAATCAAATATCATGTTGGTTAAGCCATTGGCTATAGATGCTACACCTAGCACCCATGTAGATGTAAGTACATCACATGTTGCACCATTACCTACACATGCTACACCTTTAGCAATAGAAGTTTAGACACCATTAGAGGATGATGTCAAGATTACTCATGTCCAATCTTCACCCACAACACCTACAAGGAGAGTCACTAGAACCACACTACCAATTTTTCAGACAACAATTTTGCAAACAGAAAAAGTAAGAATCACCTAAAATGTCTAAGAGGGTTAAGGAAATGGCAACATGACTTAGACCAAAGAAGAAACCAAAGAGCCCACATTGGAAATAAAAATAATCAAGAAGAAGCATTAGTTAAGAAAATGAAAATGAAAATATCATTGCCTCAAGATCACCTAGAACAAAGTAGTGGTAGCAAGAGGAAAATATGGAAGCCAAAAATTGGTAAGATGAATGATGGTAACTTGGAGAAGTTAAAGAAACTTTATGCCAATTATGACTCTAATCAAATGAGGAACCTAAATGTACTAGCCATAAAATACATGATAAATTTTAGGACCCATCTTATTAGTCTTCATGGGACTTTGCCTGATGAAACATATGAAAGATTGAACAAATCAAGGCTTAGATAAGTAGAAGGGAAGAATCTTAGAGAGTTTATAATTCATAAATGTTGTGTGATTCAGACTGAATAGCAATTGGAAAGAATTAAGAAGAATTTGAATCCACTCTTGAGGGATAAAATGAGATTAGTAAGGTTATTGGGTGGACTTTATGAAGAAGTGAAGGAAGAAACTGAGAAAACAATTTATCAAATGTTAAGTGAACCTAGTATTTTGCAACCAACAACAAAAATAGAAGATTAGCAAGAGAAAAACATTAATGTGATGGATACATAGGAAAAAACCATTTCTATAGATGAAACTAATAACACTTCAATGTTTATAAATGGAGTACAAATTATTGTTGACACAACAGTGGACCCTTTCAAAGATTATTCAGAATTTTCAGTTGGCAATTTGATCAATGACAATGTTGAAGACTACTCTAGTGATGAAGGAGAAAGAGATATTGGGAAAGAATATATTGAAACAAAATGAAGTATAGGTCATTTAGACCTAAGTATTCAATGAAGTGAAGACACTTCTAAGGGACTACTTTTGACTTGACCCTATCCAAGTTTGTTAACATTAGCACCTAACACTAAGAACACATACATCAATTTACAAGAACATGGACAAGAATCAAAAGTGGAACATAAAGAAGAAGAAAAAGAAAAAGAGGAGAAGGAAAAAGAGAAAAAATAAGAAAAGGAACAAGAAAAGGATGACATGGTGGCTATGCAACCATCATAGAGCATGATTATGAAAAGCAGTGCAAGGAAACATAGAACATAGTGTTGGAGACACCATCTAAGGCAACTAATACAACTTCAAGTAGTACTTCAAATGAAGTCACCTCTTGAATCATTAATTTCAGATATTCTAGAAGATGTTACAAATATATTTGCTGGAAACATGGACATTCAATAGTATATTTAGATATCAATCTTGTCTATTGGAAATTAGCAAGGAAACATAGATCATAGTGTTGGAGACACCATCTAAGGCAACTAATAAAACTTCAGGTAGTACTTCAAATGAAGTCACCTTTTGAATCATTAATTTTAGATTTTCCAAAAGTTGTTACAAATATGTTTGTTGGAAACATGGACATTCAATAGTGTATTCAAATATCAGTCTTTTCTATTGGGAAGATAGCTGATGAATTAGGTAAAATAAATAAGAATGCACAAACATTACTTGAAGTTGTTGAAAATAAATGATTAATTGTATATCATCTTTGATGTTACACAAAATGTCATAACTTTACCAGTCAGTGTATGTCGAGCTCACTCAGGCGATGAAGACAATTTCATGTGTCTATTGAGCATTCCAATGTTTGCCAAATTCAAAAGATAGTGTCTACCAAGTTCACTCGGGTGCTAAAGAGAAGTTCAAAAAAGTTGAGTGTTAACTAAGCTCACTTGGTTAACAAAGGAAAAGTTGGATGGAACCAGTGTTAATCAAGCTCACTCAGTTACCAAAGGAGGATTACAAAGTTGCAATGTTGTTCATGCTATTTCTTTTATGTGTATGCAACTAAGTTAATTAAGGTTAATCACACTTAACATCGTAAGTTTTGTATGTTCAATATTTTCTGAGTAATAGTTGATATTATAGTGCTTACCGAGTTGCAACATATTTTTAGTGTTAACCAAGTGCTTGTGTGTTAACTGAGTGACAATAGTTTCACCCACGTTTATGTTTTGTACTGACATCTAAAGGATCTGGGATTTATTTTTGTGATAACTTATTCACCCCTCCCCTCTTAGTTATTCCTCTTATATTTCCAACAATTAGTATAAGAGCTTTTGGTGCTTGCAGAGAAGGTTTCAAGGACCTAAGCTAAAGACCAGGATGTCTTATAGAAGAGAGATTCCCAAGTTGAACAAAGATAGCTTTAAGGCATGGAAGGAACTTATGAAGCTACATCTGGCAAACATTAGTGATTTAGGTTTGAAATATTTGGATACCTAGTATAAAGCTCCTACTAGAACTATGACTATGGAGGAGATTGTTGAAAAGAAGAATCCTAACATTATGATGATTGACATTACATCCACTCTTAACTATGTGGAATTTGATGAAGTCAAAGGGTATGCTACTGCTCATGAGATGTGGACCAAATTGAAAGATATCTATGGAGGTGATGACAATGTGAGAAGAGCCAAGGTAGAAATTTTGAGAGGTTAGTTTGATTAGATGAAGATGAGAGAAGATGAAAACATGACAAAATATGTTGAAAGAATCAAAGCTAGTGTTAGTGCAATCAAAGCCTCTAGAGGAAAAATCGATGATGTAACAGTGGTCAACAAGGTACTTAGAACCCTTCTTCCTATCTATGCAATTAGAGTGTCAACTATTCAAGAGATGAGATTTGATCCAAATAATAAGATAACCTTGGATGCTCTAGTGGGAAGGTTGACAACATTTGAGCTAGATAACTATGATAATTATGTTTCTAATTCTAGCAATCTTGAGTCTACATTTGAAGCCAAGCTGCCACTCAATAAGAAATATCTAAAGTCTAAATGAAAACAATTTCAAAGTTAAGAGGAAGACAATTCTAACAGTGATCTTGAAGCCATTGAAGGACTGCTTGCAAGAAGATATCCCAAAGGCAAAGGAAAGTACAAAGGAAAAATTCCTATAATCTATTTTTCTTATGAAGAAGTTGGTCACATTGCTACAAGGTGTCCAAATAGAGAAGAAAAAGATGAAAAGAAGAACATCAAGTATAAAGGAAAGAAAGATTTCAAAAACTACAAAGTTTACAAGGACAAAGGTAAGAAGTCCTATTTCATGGCTAAAGATTCTGATAGTAATGATGATGATGAAATGGTTTACATTGTTGTAAAAGATGAATCAGATAATGAAGAAGATAAAATGGTAATTATTTCTCATGTTAACAAAAATGATACATAGATTATTGATAGCGGTTGTTCTCATCATATCATTGGTGATAAAACAAATTTTGAACATATGGAAAACTATAATGGTGGAAGTGTAAGATTTGGAAACAATGAACCATGTTGCATAAAATGAAAGGTAATGTTTCTCTAACCAATGAACTCAGATGTGACAATGCTTATTGGGTTGAAGGACTAAAGCATAATTACTAAGTGTGGCATAGTTAAATAAGATTGGATTCAATGTAGAATTCACAAATGGGAAGGCCAAGTTGTTAGATGGAAAGGGAAATCTAGTAGGGTCTGGTAATCAAACAAAAGGTAACTTATTCTACCTAGATCTAAGTGAAAGTTCATGTTTCACTGCTCAAGTAGCAAAAAGCTGGTTATGGCTTAAAAGGTTGTGTCATGTGAATTTTGATAACTTGATCAAGATAAGCAAAAAAAAAAGAGTGAGAGGTATTCCTAGTCTAAGGAAACCTGATATGGGCCTATGCAAAAATTGTCAAATTGGTAAGATGGGAAAGACAAGTTTCAAGAGAAAGAACTATCATTTTGAAGAAGTCTTGAAGCTGGTTCATATAGACCTTTGTGGACCTATTGGCATAGAGAGATATAGTGGAGATAAGTATTTCATTTTATTTATTGATGATTATTCTCGAATGATGACAATAATTTATTTGAAAGATAAGTCTAAAGATTTTCAAAAGTTCAAGTGGTATCTAGCTAGAGTTGAGAAGGAAACATGAAAGAAGTTGAAGTGTTTAAGGACATATAGAGGAGGAGAATTCATTTCTGATTAATTCAACTAATTATGTACTAGGAAAGGAATCAAAAGACAAGTATTAGCCCCTGGTACACTTCAACAGAATGGTATAGTAGAAAGAAGGAACCAATCAATCATGGATTGTGCAAGAACGTTAATGATAGAGAAGAATGTTACAATCAAATACTGGAAGGAAGAAACCAATATAATAGTTCATACCTTAAATAGAGTATAGCTGAAGAAATACTCAAATAAAACTCCTTATAAACTATGATATGGCTATAAACCCAATGTAAGTTACTTGAAAGTATTTGGTAGCAAATGTTATATCTTGAAGGAGATTAGGGAAGGTAAATTTGATGTCAAAAGTGATGAAGGCATATTCCTAGGATACTCCAACAAAAGTAAATCATACAAATGTTTGAATCTAACTACTCATAAGATCATAGAAAGTTCACATGTGAAGATTTATGAGTTTGGAGAAAAGAGTGAAGAAGAGAGCAACAAAGAACCTAAAGACTACATAAAGTTTATTTACTTTAAACCTCATATATTGCCTAATCTAATTAAAATTTAGTAGATTTCACCTCCCAAGTCCCCAAAATCTCCAGAAGTACCTCAGTTGCAGCCAATGTAACCTGAGTCGCAATCTAAAAGACCTGAGTCACAGTTAGAAGCTACCAAGTTGCAACCAGTGCAACCCGAGTCTAAGTCTAAAGGACTCGAGTCACAAACACTAGGACTCGAGCATGATGGAGAAGATCATGGTGAGGCAAGTGGAACAACTTCTAAATCCAAAGTGCCCATATTAGCAAGATATGTTAGAAGGCACCTTGCACTTGAGCATATCATTGGAGACAAATCAAAAGGTACAATGACAAGGAAAAAATTAAAAGGCACATGTTTTCTTACTAAATTCGAACCTAGAATAGTTAAAGATGCTTTGGATAATGAAAGTTGGATTGAAGCAATGAATGAAGAGATAGAATAGATAGAAAAGAATAAGACCTAGACTCTTGTTCCTAGACCCAAGGATAATAATGTAATTGGCACAAAGTGGGTGTTAAAAAATAAGCTGAATGAAGATGGAGAAGTTTCAAGAAACAAAGCAATGTTAGTATGCAAACGCTAATCTCAAGAGGAAGGTATTGATTATATGAAATCTACATGCTTGAATGGGATTCTAGAAGAAGAAGTCTACATAGAGAAACTTGAAGGTTTTGTAGATCCAACAAAAAACGTATGGTTTGTAAACTGCACAAAGCATTGTATGGTCTCAAACAAGCTCCCAAAGCTTGGTACAAAAGACTTCATAATTATTTAATGGAGATTGGTTTTCAAAGTACAAATGATAACATCAAACTATACATCAAACAAGGACTAGACAAGAAGATTGTGTTGGCAAAAATCTTTGTGGATGATACGTTGTTTACTAGAAATGATGATTTGTGCAAATATTTTTCAGAGGAAATGGGTAAGGAATTTGAAATGTCAATATTTGGTGAAATCAAACTCTTTGTTGGCTTGTAGACTCAACAAAAGAAAGATGGTATCTACATTACTCAATCTATGTATATCAAGGAGGTACTGAAGAAGATTGGAATGGAAGATTTATGACTAGTTGGACAACCTATGTCTACTGGACATAAGCTTTCCAAAAATGATGATTCCAAGGAGGTAGATTAGACCACATATAGATCAATGATTGGAAAATTTTAGTATGTAGTACATACTAGGCCTGATGTAGCATTAGAAGTTGGTATGGTGGCCATATTTTTAGCTAATCCTAAAGAAAATTATATGATGGCAATAAAGAGAATCATGAGGTATCTGAAGGGTGCTAAAGACTATGGATTAGGGTACATGAAAGGAGGCAACTTAGATTTGAAAGCCTTCACTGATGCCGATTGGGAAGGAAGTGTTGATGATAGGAAGAGCACCAGTGGTGGAGAATTCTTTCTTGGTAAGAAACCAGTGTCTTGGACAAGCAAAAAGAAAAAGTGCATCTCTTAGTCTATAGTAGAGGAAAAATATGTTGTAGCAGCAGTCAATTGTTCCAATATTGTTTGGTTCAAACAAGTATTGGTAGGTATGGAGGTAGAAATCAAGGATCTAATGGCTATATTCCATGATAACACCAATGTAATTAATATATCAAATAATCTTGTGATGCATACCAAGACCAAACACATTGCACTAAAATATCATTTTCTGAGAGAATTGGTGCAAGACAAAGAGGTGAGATTGGAATATGTGATTACTAAAGAAAAAATTGCAGACATATTCACCAAGTCATTACCTAAGGATGCATTTTTGTATCTAAGAGGTAAGCTAGGGGTTATTGCCTCATTCGAAGCTCACTAAATGAAGTTTAGTGATGCATCAACTAGAGCATGTTGAAGATTAGTCAAGTTGATGCAGTAATGAAAGGGTAGATTGCATATGAATCATTACATTAGATATATTGGAATTCACTAAATATTATCTTTGGCATAAGATGTCAAAGAGGGAGATTTTGATGTCATATCACACGAATTTTCTAAAGAGGGAGAGTATATTGTCATATCATAGAAATTTTGTTTGAAGATGTCAAAGAGGGAGAACTTGTGAAAGATGTCAAAGAAGGAGAACTTGGTCTAATATCAAAGAGGGAGAATTTTCTATTAGAAGAAGATGTTGAAGATAGAGAAAACTTGGAGAGTTTGCTGATGGAGGGAGAAACTGAAGTCAGAGGGAGTTCACATTGAAAGAGGGATTCTCATGGATGATAATTAGAATGAAACTAAGGATATTATCCTTACTATTATTTTTCTCTAATTTTTTTTGTATTATGACATGTTGTGTTGCCATCAATGCAAAAGAGGGAGATTATTGAAAATAATTGATTAATTGTATATTGTCTTTGATGTTACACAAAATGTCATATCTTTACTAGTTAGTGTCTGCTGAGCTCACTTAGGTGATGAAGATAGTTTCTTGTGTCTACTGAGCATTCCAATGTTTACCAAGCTCAAAAGATAGTGTCTACTAAGTTCACTTGGGTGCTTAAGAGAAGTTCTCATAAGTTGAGTGTTAACTGTGCTAACTTGGTTAATAAAGGAAAAGTTGGATAAAAAATTAGTGTTAACCGAGCTAACTTGATTACCAAAGGAATATTATGAAGTTGTAGTGTTAACCATGTTCACTTGGTAACACAAGTAAATTATTTCAGTGTTAGTGTTTACCGAGCAGGGTCGACTAAGGCTTTTCTTGTTTTGGCATATTGAGTTTAATAGATTTTTTTAATGGTTCTAGCCAACTAAAGAGATGAATATTAATTATTTTAATTTGTATTCAAGCCAACTTGGAAATGTATATGATATAAGTACAAGGTCAAGTTGAGGATTGAATGTGTGTGAGAATGTATGGAAGATAAGAAGATTCTTAGAAGAAGTGAATTGGAAGGATAAGAAGAATATCCTTGAGGAACTACAAAGATATATCTGATCAACAAGGATCAAGTACTGAAGCCAGAATTGAGATTTGAAATCAACAAAGATAAGTTTGCATCAACAATCAAGTCATATCAATGTTACTCTCTAACCATTGTAGCATTGAATTAAATCTCCTAATAGAGTTGGCTTAACAACTATTTGCAAATCCTCTAACAAGGTGCATTTCTAGATTGAAGTGTCTAAAGACCTCTAACAATGCCACTCCTAACAAGGTAATTAAATCCTCTAACAGGGTCACTCTAACAATGTGTTTTGTAACCTTTAATAGTGTTGGCTCCTAATAGGGCTCACTTCAGAAGAGTGAAAAATAGTAACTACTTGCAATTGGCAGTTTTACCCAAATTGGGTTTCCATGTTAAATCTTGGGGTCACTTGTGCTCATGTTATTTGTTGTATGTCTATGCAACTAAGATAATTAATGTTAATCACACTTAACATCCTAAGTTCTGCATGTTCAATATTTTTTTAGTAACAGTTGATATGAAAGTGCTTGTTGAGCTACATCATATTGTTAGTGTTAACCAAGTGCTTCTATGTTAACCAAGTGATAGCAGTTTCAGAAGAGTTTATGTTTTGTATTGAAATCTAAGGGATCTGGGATTTATTTTTGTGGTAACTGATTCACCCCTCCCCTCTTATTCTCTCCTCTTATATTTCCAACAATTCTTACTATTGGAATTTAATTGCACAACACCTTACCCTTGTACAATTGAGTAAGCAAAATATTGAAAAGAGGGCAGAATACATAATAAAAGATTTTGAAAATGATTATTACACACTTGAAGAAGTAGCAAACACCAAGGTAAAGACATAGCATGATGCTAAATTATTCAATAGTCTGTGAAAATATATGGAATGACAAGACAGTTCTAGATGTTTGCATAAGAAAATTGAGAAAATGTAGTTTTGAGGGAAAAGACATATGTAAAATGTGCTTTATCACATAAATATACTTAAAAGATTTCAAAGGTGATCAAAGTTTTTCCCTTGGCCAGGGTTTCCTTAATTAACAAATAGTGGTGTTATGAGTTGTATTGTGTTATGTGTATGTTTAATTTTTAGTTTGATCATCTCCCCCCTACCCCCTTAGTATTCCCCATTTATAGGATTTACTTTAGTTGTGAATATTGAAGAATTGATAAATTTTGTACATCAGCCTACATCAATTTGGAGAATGTTTTCCACATGTGCGGTAGGGCATGTTGCCCCAACTTTACCAAAAATGGGTCGCACCCCCAATCCCATCATTGTAGGATTTATGCCATCAACTCTCATTTTCATGTGATATAGCCAATCAAAATTATTTTTTGCACACAAAAAATTATTTACATTTTCCTATGATTTCCAAAGGGAACTTTTTTGCAGACCTAAATTCATCCATGATTTTAAAAGGTTTTTTAGGAGAGGGATGACATTCACTCCACAAATATGCAGACATGTGTCCCACACTAATTCAATTTCGCCAACTATATTATGCATGGCCATATATTGGACGAATCATAATCACCTTGGAAATTACATAAGACACTCTTTTATTATGAGGGCTTCATCAAATATTTTGTATACGCTATAATATTCCTACATAATTCGCCAAATAGGATCGATATAAATACAATCATATATCAGTAGGTTATCTCCATTCCAATCAATAGCAAAGTCTCAATTTCTCAAAATGATGAGAGCATTTGTGAGCAATGACTACAATTTAGGAAAAGGTGAGTAGCTCAGACCCCTACTTGTCTGGACTCCACAATTGTAGTTCATTCTTATTTAGTAGGTACAAGTTAGACTGTTAGTGGTTAGTTATCACCTAAACTAGTGACTATTGATTCATTTGGTAACTAGGGAGACCTAGGACATCTATGTTTTATAGTGTAGGTTGTACAACCAATGAATCATATTTCGATAAAAATATGCAATAGTAACCTATCACTTTTTCAACAAGTTGATTTTTGTGGCACCCTAAATTTCTTTGGAGAGTTAAAGATGTCAAACATGAACAAAGTTAAGAGTCCTACATGTGGTGGAAGCCAAGAAAGGCCATCCAAACACACTCATAGAACCTTGTCATCATATTTTAGTGGCCAAAATCAAGAAGCTGCAACATCACAAATACAATATTTCCAATCACTGTCAGTGCCACTAACACATTGAAGAAGTTGGCAAACTTGATATCTTTGATCACGATGATCTTGAAGATCTTCAAGTAAATATCCAAAGTAGTAAAGATATTCATGTCAATAACTAGAGTAGCTAGAACAATATAATTGACTTAGATGATAATTCCAAAGATGGTGATGGTGCACAACCAAGAAAGGGGAAAAGGAAATACAAAGAAAAAAATGATGTGAAATCCAAAATTGATTGGAATTGGGATATATCAATAAGAAATTTTAAAATAGAATGGAATTCAAAGTATTCATTCATTGAACTTGTGTGCAATGCATTTGAAGGTGAGCCTTTAGTAAAATGCATATATATCATATGCACAAGGATAAATAAATAAAAAGATTACAACAAAAAGTTGAAACAATAGAAAAGTATATTTGTAAAGTTTATGAGAAGAAAATCATAGATGGAGTGGAAAAAATTATGATAAGATGGAAAACTAAGGAGGAATGTCAACATGTTAAGAATGCAAAAATCTTTGAATTTAAGGAGAAAATACAAATGAAGCCTACCAAATTATAAGGCTCAATTGAATCTCTTCTTGGAAAAGCAATAGAAATTGAAGAAATGAGTGAATTTCTTCAGTTAAGTGTTGTATTTTATATTTTGAGCAAAGGGCATGTCATGATAGACTACCTATCATTGAGTGCATTATTATGCTTTCTAAAAGTTTTTTATTATCCTAAGACTCATTGGTCAATAAACAATAGATGGGAATGGACAAATTGTCTTGCTAAGGTTGAAAAGGAATATATCAAGGCAAAATTAAGGAGTCAAATTTTATTGCATTATATTTAGATGAGGTCACAACAATAGACAATATTTCGTGGGTGTACATGCATGTCTATACTATACACAATTTTGTCCGTTAGCCCAATCTACTAACTATTGTTAAAATTAAGGATAATTCAATAGTGGAAAACATATTTGAACTATTAACAAGATCTCTAATTGAATATGGAGATATAAATGAAATGGAAATTTTACAAAAGTTGGTGTGTGTTGGAGAAGATTGGGCTTTAGTAATGCAAGGCCACAAAATGGTCTTGTCACAAAGTTATAAAAAAATCTTGCACCTTAAGTTGTTGGCATTCACTGCATGGCCCACAAAACGAATCTAGCTTTTGGAACCGTCAGCAACTATTCACAGATATACGAAGTTGAATTTTTAATCAAAGAGATCTATAGACACGTCTGTCGATGTCCTAAAAAATTAAAGGAATCTCAACAGTTTGTTGAAGGACTAACTAATGGGAGCACACTTCTTAAGGATAATCATACCAGATGGATCTCTTTAGATGGACCAGCTCATTGAATTTTTTTTAGAATATCCATTGTTACTTGGTACAATGGAATCAACATTGCGATGAGGGTGGCCAATAGAATTATTGTGAGCTATTGAAAGGTTAATTAATGTAGAGACACTCTTAATATTAGCAACCATTCTCTCCATGCTAGAGGAAATGAGGGATATAATGAAGAAAATCCAACACTGATTTATGTGCAATGTAGAATATAATATGTTGCATAAAATGACATGCGCGACCCTCGATAATCTCTATAGAAATCCAAATTTATTTTCTGTGGATGAAAAACTTTTAGGGTGGATTAGAATCACATATTTGGATAATCTTGATAAATTTTTAAAGATTGATGCAAATAGAGAGTTATGTGTCAATATATGGGGTGGAGAGATACCAATACGCTACTATGGAGGGCTTGTGCCCATGAGAAAAGGAAAGAAACCCACACATCCAAAAGTAATTGTTACAAAGAAAGTGTTTGACCAATTTGTTGAGTCTATAATTGATTCTGTTAAAGAAATTTCTTATAATCTTTCCTCAAAAATTAGAGAAAGATAGCCTCAACAAAAAAATACTCGAAGCATTTTTTATTGTGTTTCCCAATTATTAGAGTTTTAGAAGTTTGAAATATTTTAGAGATAAGTTAATGGTTTTGATTGATAAATTTTGCAAAACCATAGAATTCAATGGGTAATTGTAAATATAATTTTAGATGAATCTCGTTTAAGAGAGAAATCGCATCATTTTGCAGAGATAGTAAAGGAACAATATGATCTTTTGTGAAACCTAAAAGAAGATGGATCAATAACCAAACTTTGGAGAAATTTGGCTCAGAGCGAAGTGTTGAGGGATTCAAAATAAAAATATTTCAAGCTTACTAAATTATGTTTGACCATGATATTGGGTTTTGTGGAGGATATGAAATTTTTTATTGCTTTGGGGTTCCAAAAGTCAAAGGTAGGAAATAGACTAGACAAGAATTTGGAAAATTTCATGAGGTTGTATACATTCAGATTTGGATTCAAATAATTTTCCTTATGAAAGGGCACTAGAACTGTGGAGTAAGAAATCTCAAAGAAGAGGGTTGGGCAACATTTCAATCAATGAGATCAGTAACTCAAGTAATGGTATTAGTATTGTTGATGTTGAAGGTGAACCTAAGGATTAGGAAAGCGGAGATATGCAGACTGGAGAAAACATAGAGCATTATGAAGGATTGGATCAACTTGATGGTGAGGAATCTAAAGATTTGGATGATGAGATGTAGTGGAAAATCTAACAATTATGGTATGTTGTGGAAAATTTGAATTTATTATTTGTTAGCAATTACTACAATCTACATTCTAGATTATGGGCACTATTCTTTGTATCTCATCATCTATCATGCATAAAAAGTTATATACTATTCTAAATGTAAAATATCTAATGTCAAACAAACTACTTTCTTAATTATGCACACTATTCTCTGTATCTCGTCATCTATCATGCATAATAAGTTATATCATTTTCTAACTTTCTAATGTCAAATAAACATGTACATTGCATATTAGACGATGCCATCAATAATTCAACTTTTACCATTACTATTGATTTTTATTTGCATTATTATGCTCATATGATACATTGTTATGGTACAATCCTTGTTAAATTGACATTGATTCTCACTACTTTATTTACACATAATAATTGATAAAATTCAATGAAATCATTTTGCAAAAGTTAATTTTCAATACCCAATTTCATAATCATGAGTCATAATTATTAAGTTTACAGCTATTAGATTTAGCAAATGACCTTGAATTCCCTTCTATAGAAATAAGGGAGAAACAATAACTTCTGGTCTATTTACCTCATGGGATGAGTAGCATCAAAAATATTTTTTCATTTGCATTTGACATGCCCATTCAACAAAATATCATTATAGCATTCAGATTTTGATACTTTATCCTATTCAAGAAACAAAGTTCAAACTTTAAACTCACATCGAACCATTAGAAATAGTGTTGAGGTAATGGGTGTTGCACACATTGCGTAATATTGCTATTATGTATTATTTTATTTTATTATGTAATGTTGCACCTAGATGGGCGTGCAACATGTAAAGATTCTCATGGGATGTACTTGATGAGTTGTATTGTAACATTGTGATAATATTTCATGTAATTATTTAATATTGGGGAAAAGAATTAAAATTCTAATATTAAATGTGGGGTCAAGGGGTTAGGTAGCACATGGTTCATGTAATACCACTTGGTGGTTTTGTGGGACTTGCTACTATATAAGCAACCACAAGGGCAGTTATAGAGACAAGAAGAAGAAGGCAAAAGAGACAAGAGTCGAGCGGGACAAGGCTTGATAGGTTAGCCAAGGGAGCATTTGTGAAGGTTGGAAGCATGGCATGGGATGTGTGGATTCATGCTTCTTCACATGGATTGCTTGGTAGTGGCTATGGCTTTGAACACTTCCATGGTTGTATTGCAATGGTGTTTTTGCTAAATAATACATGGCAATGGATGCTTTTGGAGGCTGGGTTTTTCCCTCAATGTGGGTCTCTTAGGGTATATCTTGTGTCACATTCTTGTGGGTATGTTGTCTATTCTCTTGCATGTGGATTTTAATTTCATATTTATTTTAGATCTATTGTGGGTTATGTAGAAACAATTATATTCTTTGTTGCAAGTTTCCTTACAAATAGAAATTAGATAAATGCTATAAAGATGATTCAAATTACTTTCCAAGTATATATGCACACTCTGATTGATGTCTTATGAGATGGTTAAAGATTGGGTCAACTTTTTTATGATATTGAAATCTTCTTCATTTGGAATTTTAGCACTTGTTATGTTATAGTAGATGACTTGCAACTTTTTTAGACATCCACATTTTGAAGATTGACTTGAAAGAAATACTACATCCAATAGTACATTTAGATTTGCCAATGGCTTGATACAATTCACAATGTCTTCAAGAGTTGTAACTTGAGGAAACTTGACTAGTTCAAAACTCATTTTGGCTTCCAACTCTTTTTGGTAAGCTTTGCTTCCATGGAATTTTGTTGATGAGTTACTAGGGAAAGGACTAAGAAAACCAAGACTCATCATTAGTTTTTCTCTTTCATTCATCTTGGCAAGATTTCTCCCAAATGAATTCAAATTCCTCACCTTGCCTTATATTTTGGTATTTTTTAATGATAGCTAATGTCTTTACTGATACCTGGACGCGGTCATGGATTCCATTGCTTGCCAAATACCTATCACTATTTGTGTTGACTATGTTTATAATCTACCTTGCAGTCTTCTTGACCTTAATAAGGTCTATGTTATTCTCAACCCACTCTTTGATACTCCCATAGAGATCTCAAACACTTTGATGCAATTCAATCCAATCACACAACCTATCAACATTTGTCATAATTTCCCCCCACATTTTTTCTTTGATTTGCTTAAATAGATTGTTAATTTTGTCATTTGACTCTTTCAAGCTATTTTTTTTAGGTAGTGATTATTTTATTTTCCTTTTGTACCTCTTGCACCATTTGTAACACATGAATTTTACTTTGTTTCTTTACTTCCTCTACTTTCTCTTCCCACTATTTTTCCTTTTCCCTCTCATAATCCAATTTCTTATTTAAGTTACTGATTGTATGTCCACTAAACTCCAACTTTTTAAAAATGTCTACTGAAGATTCTCTTTCATTCTTAAGTTGTTTATTGCTTCCTTGCAATTTTCCTCGAGTTCCTTGAATTTTACATTTGCATCAATATTAACATTAGTATCACTGTGTTTTTTTATTTCTTTTTTCCAATTGTTTCTTCAACTTCTTGAATTCTGCTTCTCTCTCCATATTTACATTAGTTAGCTTTTTTTTTGCTTTCTTCCAATTGTTCCTTCAAAAAAATTATTTCTACCTCCACATTTTTGGTTGTGTAGTTGCTTCTTACAAGGAAGTATTTGTTATCACTTTCTCTATTTCTTTGCACCTATTATCTTCTACTTTCTCCTTTGCCTTTGCATTTTCTTAGTCTTCTTGTAGCTTTTCAATTGTCTTCTCCAACCCTTCTCTCTCTCTCTCTCTCTCTCTCTCTCTCTCTCTCTCTCTCTCTCTCTCTCCATCTCTCTCTCTCTCTCTCTCTCTCCATCTTAAATAGTGAACTGTAGACCAAAGAGTTGGTCTCTTTGCCATGTTGACTTTTTCCACATTTTTTATTTTTGATAAATCCATTGATAGGGTGCTAAATAAAATCTAGTGAATTTATTTCACTCTCCGATGGATTATTATCTAGTTGTGGGGAAAAACAATTATGAATTCCATCATTTCTTTATATGTGTTATGTGTTTGAAATATCCTACTCAATGCAGGTTCTTGAAAATGAGCCATGCCAAGTACATTCTTCTTGAATGCCTTATTATTTTTTCTATTCATTTTTTGGGTTTGTTGAAGATTTGTTACAAAATGATTGAATTCAAATTTTTGGTTTTCTAACACAATATGATGTTTGAAAGGAGAATGAGAAATTTCAATATTGTACTTGTCTCCACCTATCCTTGAGGTTGTAATAATTTCATTATGAAGATTAGCAATGACCTCATCCCTTCCTAATCCTACCCAACTACCACTAATAAGTGGAGTTTGTATACTGTTCTTAAGGATTTTGTACTAAGGAAATTGTGACTGGGATTGTATCAGTATGAGTATCCATAAAAAAAATTCTTCTTTGCACTACTTTGTTAGTTACATTTAGCTATAGCATTCACATCAAATTATAGTCATAATGTCCTTTTTGACTAGAACTACCCATGTCATCCCCATCAGTGGCAATTGAAATTGAATTTCGGATGAACAATGTTGTAATGGGTTCATCTTTTTTTTAATGATCTTGATGGGTCATCTCCAATGATTGGTTTATGACCATGTATTGGTGACTGTGGTATGAGAATTGGATACCAAGATCCTTGACCTATTGGGCTTAACCCACCATCATCTAAATAACCCATTTTTCTATAATCATTGTCCTTCAATTAGTTTTTGTTTTCTACTAATTGAGTACAACATATGGTCTATGTTAAGGAATTGGAAATGTACTGGTAGTAGTAGTAGATTGGGGAGTGAATTAAGTGGAACTAGTGTTGGTGGCGATGGATGTAGAATCCTTAGAAACCTCATACTAATTGTCTTCATTCTCAACATCATCATGTGTAGCTACTACATTTGGATGCTTATTATCCCATAAATTGCTAAATATTTCATCCTCAGGTAAATCTTCAAAATATGTAGAGGTCTTAGGCTCATCGAGATTCTTCCTCATTTCCCCAAAAACAATAGTTTTTCCTCTAGGCTAATGTGCAAATGCGCAGTCTTTATTTATGGAATCTAGAATAGATTTTTCATTTGGATGATTTGTTTTATCATAGAAATTGTAGGATGTCACAGGCTACACTTTTTCTTTTTGTTTGTGCAATTATTTAATTTGTGCTAGAAATTCCTTTATTGAAATATTGTTTTCACTGGCACATTTCTACATCTCTTTTTTGATTTCTTTCCAAGAGTTCATAGTTTTAAAATTTCTAATCAATGACATACTCTCATGTTGAAATTTTATTGTTCTCATTCTATACAAGCTTTATACTAATTATGTTTAGTGGATCATATTGCTAGTGCCTGGCAACCTCAAATTTAAAAATTGTAAAAAAATCTTGTGCCACTTCAAATGCTTTTCTCTCAAATTTGAACCCTTCGCATGAGAAAAGACAAGAAAGGAAATATGGTTTTCTTTTGCTGACCATGGAAGAGTACATATGTGTTTTCCATCTGTTGTACATATTCCAATGCAAATACCCTCTCCATCATATGTATTAGAAGTTTGTAGGGTTTTATTGTTGAACCATAAAACCTTAATACAGTGTACTCTTCCATAAAGTACTAGTCAATTAATTGAATTTGAATTTCTAGTTGAATGCATTGTTTACAAGACATGGGAAATCTAGGCATTGAAGTGTCTATAATTTTATGTCGCAAGGGTGCCAAAAATAATTCTACAAAGTGGTTGTAGTCCCTTTGGTTATCACTCATCCTTATTAGAAGTGTCCATTCATTTATTGTTTTACCAAAATCAAGTTGAAGGTTGTTTGTTTCAAATATTTGATGATGCTTTGATAAAAAAAGATAGCACATGTAGTTTATATATCTAAATGTCTTATCTAAACCTCTTTTAATCACTGACAATTATTCTTGCACGCAATGAACAATGTTCTCAATAAAATTATATTTTACTAGTTGTTTTAGGCAATGAGTATTGAAAATCATTTCCAAAATGCTCGCACCCACTTTTTCGTTCATTTCCAAACCAAAACACATTGATAGCAGGGATATACTATCCTAAACCCATTGCAAAAAATACCAAATTCATAAGGTGGTTTATGATCATGGGGTAGATTAAATCTGTCTGCTAGTCCTCTGATATATGAATGTTCTTTATCTAGTGATAAGTTCTCATATGTTTCTGTCAATTTTTCTAGGTCAATGTGGGTTGGGTTTTGTGCTTCATACCCTAGAGACGATAGACTAGAAAATCCACTCTGTATTATCGACATAATTACCTCTTGTGTATTTCTATTTGATAACTGTCTTTCTATTTTCATCATAGTTTTTGGCACAAACCATTACAAATTCAAGAAAATATTGGAGGTAACCCCAAGCAGGCCATTCCACAATCAACATTGCAAATTTATTTACAAAGGACCCTATCATGCTGTTCATTTTAACATATTTTGACTCCTTTTGTGGATCATTCCACTTATTTTTAATTGCCTTCATACTCCTTCCATAGATAATAGGATTACAAATATCATTGAATTCATCAGTGAAACTTGGCATTTTAACTAGTTTGTAACAGTCTAAAATCAGTTTCCCAATCCTCTTTATTTTATTTCAAGTTGCAAATACACTTCCACGGCTAGTGCCACTCCTCTTGTATGTTTTTTTTCATCATTGAAAATTTTAATGAACTATACACAGTCAAAAATTACAAATTACAAGTGTGATTGAAATTAAACCTAAATTGTGATTCTATTATTTCACTTTGTAAGTTAGCTAGCTGCTAGAATGTAAACAATTTAGGCTTAGGTATGATTGATTCAAAATAAAACCCTAAATTATACAGTCGATGCTACAATTATAGCAAAAAAATATGATAACAAAAATGTGTTCAAGATTTTACCAAGAAAGTTGAAACTCAAATTGATAACTTGCAAATTGTAACCCCTTTTTGATTAGTGATGCTTCAATGCTTTTACCGAATCTTGGTAGTTTTTGTTAGAGATCAAAGATTGAACAATGAAAATAAAATCTTATAGGTCTACACGAAATAAAATTTTACAAATTGTAGAATAAATATAGTCGAGACTGTGTTTGATATTAATTTTTGTTACATACATTATACATTGTACAACTGGTATTATAATTTATTGTCAAATGTGCAATATTACAGTATAATTTGTGATTAACTTTAATAATTATTGCCATTTTTTGAAGAGTCAGAGACTTTTTTTCTGAGGATTTTTTTTTTTTAAAGATGAGGTTTGCTAGAATTGACCCAAGATACATCTTGAGTCATTGATCTTTGATGATGCAACAATGGTCGACACATCAACCATCACCTCCATCGATGTCGTGTCACCACTCCATGACATAACAAAATTATGAATAATGATTTTTCACTTGATAGATGTATGCCATGTGTCTTATTTCTTTGAGCATTTGGAAAAAACATTTTTTTGCCAAAATTACCCCAAAATACATCTATAGTCATTGGTGGTTGATGCATCAACCATCGCCTCACTAATAGATTTTGACCCAAATTGGAATGTTAGGCCATTGTAATTGCGACCACCCATCGCCCATGTGACAACAACATGAATTGGGTCCCATCGGACATGCATCATACTTTTGTTGTCACAAATTGCGACAGCAAGGGCATCCATCATGATTATGATGAATAAAACTATCATAACTTGGAAGAAGGAAGGGACAAGAGTTCATGTTAACAATCTTGCAATTGCAATAGTCCTCTATCGTAATTATGATATCTTAATCATCCAAGTTACCATCATAATTGTGATGCCCTTGTGACAGCTTCATTATGGAAGTGACATTGAACCATCAGGACTAGCTGTCAAAATTGTGATGCCCTTGTGCAAGTGAGGGTTAGCTGTTGAAACATTTCATCATACTTACGATGACTAGTCAAATTATTTTTAAAAATGTTGCTATAGAATATTTTAAGATATTTTGATATATTATCATTGGAGTCATTATTCATACAATCTAACGAGTCTGTACCATGTTTGTCTAACACACATATCTACTATGGAGCCTTTATATCCAACCATTCATTACAAGTTGGGGAATGTGCTTCATGCCTAGCATTCAAGGGATGCATCTACATATGCAATTTTATCAACTTGGAAAATTTTATTTGATCCTACTAGCTGGGAAAAATTGATTGTTTGTTTTATCATACCTCATTTGATGACAATTCTACAAGAACTTTTAATCAACCTAGCTAATCAATAGCTAGATCAATTTAACTTGGTTATGGCTTGGGCATCTGCTATTTCTATTTATCATATGGTTGCAATGTTGGAAGCAAGATTTTTTCCAAAGTGGCAGCAGGTTTTGTATATTGTCTTTGTTCAAGTCCTAATTATAATGAAGTAACACAGTTGTTTTTAGGGTCGAAAGGACTATTTTTCCTCAAGCTTCTTGCTAATGAGAGGATAAGAAGTTAGCTAAATGTATCCCTTGAAATGATGAATCAATCTGTAGAGGGTATGAATGTGGAGCAAGTTGGGGCTAGAGATAATGTAACCTATCTTAGGGTGACAGAGCAGTGCCAATTTGAGGCACTTCAATAGCAACAAGCAGTAGTAACATATGCTCAACAACAAGCCTCAACTTCCATGGGTAGTGGGATTCACCTGAATAATTCCATGGGTGCACCTCAGTTGAGTTTGAAGGAATTGATTGAAACATATGCACAAGAACATGACATCCAATTTTTCCTAAAGTGGAACACACACATGATGGTCTTCAGGTTTATGGCTTTGGAACTATTAGTATCTATCTAGATTCTATAAAACAACAAGTACTTATACAATCTAGAGATAGATGGGTGATTTCATCATTGGACCAACTAGTTGAGATGTGTCGTAATTGAACTGGAGGAAATTATTGATAAACCAAACATATAATGAAGAAGAAACTTGAAAAATTGAATGTTAAAATGTTGAAATGTAAGCTATAGAGGATCAAACACCCATTCTAGAGTTACAACACACTGAAAATTTTATTTTAGAAATGGTAGAGGCATATATTCATAAGTTAGATTATAATTTAAGGCATGAGAGAG
The DNA here is from genome assembly GCA_028749045.1 of Cupressus sempervirens. Lineage (NCBI taxonomy): Eukaryota > Viridiplantae > Streptophyta > Pinopsida > Cupressales > Cupressaceae > Cupressus > Cupressus sempervirens. Next base: position 29,735,609 of record CM053783.1, on the reverse strand, counting down.
AGAGCCTATGGCAATATGCCAAAAGGAGAAAAAATGACTTTAGAAAGAGATTGCACAACTCACAAGAGTGCACATACTCCTAGGTGACTAATAAATAAATATTAATATAATGCATTAACCTAAGTAAACTTAAGTAAGTGTAATAAGTAAATACTTATTTACACCAACACCCCCCCTTAAGTGCAACTTAGGGAAATGCCCTTAAGCTTACAAAATCTAGGATGCAATGCAGAATGGGTCCCATCTACTAGGCCATGTTAGGTACCCATGTACATAATGATATGAAATCTCTCATAAAGTGGAGAAAGAGGGAAAACCTCGTGAGAAAAACCATCCCCCAAAAAGAGAGATGAATAGGGATGCATGGATGGATGGAGGAATCAAGACCCCCCCATTACAACATACATCTAGTATATACATAAGAGAATGATGAGAAGAGAAAGAGAGACATGATAGGCTCCCCCCCCCCCCCCCCCCCAAATAAGAATGCCTAATAGTGACTGATCTGATGAAGAAGCTAATCCAAGACTGTAGAATGGTGTTCCTCCCCTTAGGAAGAAACAATACCAAGGGTAAAAATGAGATGCTTCCACTGTGTGTGGAAAGAATCCCATGGATAAGTGATGTCTCTGAAACCTGCTCAACTGGGTGAAGAACCTGTCCCAAAGAACAGTCTGTCTTTGCAACTGATGAAGAACTCTACTGCAACTACTGATCATAAGTATCCACAATCACTTCAACTTGTGAGGATCGATCATGTAGAGAATAAACAAGAGAGTCAAATGGAACCCCCATGACAAATGAAGAAGGTGATTCTGCATCAAGAAGAAGAGACAGATCATCAATACTATCCCCTAAATCTATCACTGAACCTGTACTTGGAAGACTGCATGTACCCCGCTGATCTGGACCTATCACTGTGGTGATGTATGCATGTGGATTGAACTGAAGTAGTGACTTCTCACTGCAACTATCGATAGAACCCCATGTGTATGAATCTACTGAAGCACTATCACTGGTGTCACTATCAGTTTCCACATTGTATGATGTGCGAAGAGGATGAGAGGACAAGCTGGGTGAACTCTCCTCAAAGTAAACATCCTTCTCCACAAAAATCTGATGTGTCTCAAGATCTAGAAGTCTATATGCCTTCACACCATCTTCATAACCAATGAATGTACAAGGCCAAAATGATTGTGCCTTGCATCCCCTGAAAGATCTATTTGCCCATGCAAGACAACTGATGAATCTGAAGTGTGTCACAATAGGTTTTTTGCCGCACCATGCCTCAAAAGGAGTTTTTTCATCTAAGGCTAGATGAGGAGAACAATTAAGAATGTGAGTGGCACATGAGATTTCTTTGACTTCTAATGATGGATCTAGAGACCTGGCATAAATCATGCAACTTGACATAAACTTAAGAGTTTTGATCCTCAGTGCTGCAATATCTGTCTTATGCGAACTAAATGTTGGTGGAGTCTGAAGATCAATGCCCTCGAGTCTACAACATTCCACAAGTCTTTTGTTCACATAAAAGGATTAAAAATTTGGAACTTTAGAATGTGGTATAATTCTGGAGCATTACAAAGCAAAGAAAGGCCCTATTGCTGAAAGTAACACTTTTGTCCACACAACCCTACAATCTAATAGAAGATTTGGAAAGTAGATAAAAAATAACACACTTTCTAAAAAAATAGAACCTATTTTTGACTCCAGATGTGCCCCTATGGAGAGTTTTAAGTTGTAAAATGTAGGATTATGCAGGTATAGTCGCCAAAAAATGCAATTTTTAAACAATTCGTGCACCAAAACTAGAAAATAGCTACACCATTAAACAATTTAGGAAATTCTACCTAATTTCAAAAAAATCACACTTGATTTGGAGTCCAAATGTCTAAGTTATGGCCTCCCAAAGTCGAACTACAAAAACCAAAATCAATCTGGAGAGGGGTTGCATCAAAGAATAATGGGGTTAAATTTGATGATCATACAACCATCGTAACAGTTGTAATTTGGCCTAAAATGATGTCCAGATAGGCGTCAAATTTAAGCTCACAAAATTGATGACATTAGTGACTCCAAGCCTAGTGATGACATCATCGATGATATCAGCTTTGTATAGATTATACAGATGGCTATCATGGAAAAATATGTACAATATGGTCGCTAACTATGCTGCTAACTGGGATGACTAGTCATTGCTATACAATGTGGCAAGCAGGAGCAGTTAAATAATGCCACATGTCTAGATCTATACAACATGGTTGACGTTATTCTTTGATGATGTGAGTGGCTCAGACACTGTTGCATGTCCAAGCATGTCCAAGGTTTTATCTGTAGGTGAGGGTCAACAACTTGATGCATGTTGTGCCAATATTGGTGCACGTGTCTCTGTGTGTAGGTATGTAGACATGGTTGTTGTTGGTGCTGCGTTGAATATGCAACAGCCACATGGCTTGAAGTGGAAGCTACTAGGAACTTGAATTAGTGACGCTGGGAACTTGCTCAACGATGATGGCTTTTTTAACTGCAATCGTTGGAAATAAAAACATCGGTGGGAACTCACACTGCATTCGTCGAAGGTATGTAGACCTTGTCCCACATTCATTGGGATAGCACTCAAAGTGCTAAATAAAAGGTAAACTACCGCAAAACATAAACCAAAGGCAGTCTGGCTAGAAGTTGGGATGGTCGCTAGGTCTCTCGCTGCCGGTGGATGGTGGGGCTTAGCCAAGCGAGGCAAGTGGTAAATGCTTGCCGGTATATGCCTACGACTATGCTAAATTGCAGTACAAATTTACTATGAAGCCCAAATTTCTAAGGCAAATGCTCACCAAAAGAATGATAAAAACCTTGAATTGCAAATCGAGGCCTCTGAGTTTCGATTTGCAAAAAAAATTTCCTCATGATCAACTTTCACCCAATATAGGAAAATTTATAGTCAATCTTCACCGAATTGATGCTCCAGATGCAACGATGAGGTCACATCTGACTCTAGATGCTCCTAATTTATGTGGATCCTCCATATTCATGTTGAGGTGTTGAAGCATGAACGGTCTCAAACGGCTATGTGTAGAGAATCTCCCTCAACTCTGATACCATGTAAGAATTTGGCTTAGGCCAAAATTCACCTAAGAACTAAAGAACTCAACACAAGCACACAGTAGACCAAAATAGACCGAGTATGATCATAATGATGATATTCAGTCAATATGCCAACTTAGCCAACTTGAGAGTACACTAGGAGTGCCTGTATATAAAGGCCTCTTAGGAAGCACCTAGAATGTCTCTAGAAACAACCAGGAGATAAGACAACTAAGCACCTTATCCAACATTCTAGATGAATGGATAAGAATGAAAAAGTGTCATATGTGTGTAGAAGATTCCTGTGCTATAGACAACATGTGCTTAAAAGAGGTGCGGACCCCTATGATGTCATCATGACAACTCACAAGAGTGCACATACTCCTAGGTGACTAATAAATAAATATTAATATAATACATTA